>JBBBDQ010000739.1:1985000-2342500 GCA_037127315.1 Ascarosepion bandense
ATTGGCATTTTATCCATTTTAATTAACAAGTTCACTTATCAGCCACTTTGCCTGGCTTTGCTGATAATGTAACTTTTCTGTTAATTTAGTTAATATTGGTCTTCAAATTATTTCCTCACTGACTGTTCAGTAATCTTTTCAGGGATAACTTGGCAAGACTCTGATATATTGTTTAAAACTTCTTAACCTTTTACATGGCACTTTTCTCAACTTTTTCTGGCTGTCATCTTTCAAACTGGGGTCAAAATTTTCAATGCCAAAATGTAATAAACTCACAACTATGAAGTCTTTACAGTGTTTGTGCAAGTGAAACTATATCTGACAAAAACAATACCTGAAATTTAAGATCTACCACATGGCTAAGGTAGTTACATATTTTTCTCTAATGTCTGAACTTATGTAAAAGAACTAAGACTTTAAATGCTCATCTTCCAGACAAACCAGGCAAGCTATCCTCATGTGACAATTCTGGTATCATAATTTAATTTATTTCAGTATTTTTTTTTTTTTGAATGATAATCTAAGCTTAAGAAATGCCAAATTAGGCAATAAATATAACCAGTTTGAAATATATTGAAATCATTATCTCTGTAAGTTGTGAAGAAATTTCAATTGTTAAATCCTTGTCTTGGAGTCCTGACCAAATTACTGAAGAATCTCATTATGTTATATTAGTGTAATAAAACTGATATATCTCAAAAACCCATAATTACTATGAAAGATAGACAAACCTGCATATCTGATTAATAGCAGGTAATTTAATCCTTGCGCCATATATGTGTGTGTGTGTGTGTGTGTGTGTGTGTGTGTGTGTGTGTGTGTATATATATATATATATATATATAACTTGGGATTAATTAAATTTATATATATATTCATACAAAAAGTTTCTTTGTATATTAAAAATTAATTTCTTTTATTTGTCCAATTAGACATTTATTTACATCAGAAGACATAATTAAGTGTTGATGCTTGCTTTAATTTATTTCTAATTTTTTTTGTTTTATGCAAATTTGAATTTTTCCTTTTTTAGTTATCTTTCTTTTCTTTAAGTTATTTATTTATGTTAAGTATCATTTATTTATATTAATAATTCATTTCATGTCTTTCCTTTTTATTCTTGAAGTAAATTTTAAAAGCATTTTTTTTAATCTCAACAATAGTCAGGCCTTGTTTTAGTTTGAAACAGTTAAAATTTTTTTAAAAAATTTGACAAAGCTGAGCAAAGCTCACAATCTTTCATTTGGAATTTTTTTTAATGTCTGTCTATCTCTCCCCACCTCACTGGCCTGTGTATTGTTCTGTCTGTTAATCTAAGATACCTTTTACCTTCTTTCCTTTTCCCCTTTCTTCTCTCTTTCTTTCTCCCTTTCTTTTCATTACGTTTTTCCTTTTCCTTTTTTTCTGCATGCTTACCTTCTGATTTTATTACCCACACACACTCATATAAATTTTTGTATGTTCCATAATATTAAAGATCACCAACAGTTGCAAATCTTCCCCCACTTCATGACCTATATTTCTTTTTGTCTGCAAATTTAACATACTTTTTCCTCCTCTTTCCTGCTTTTCACTTTCCCCTCTTCTTCCTTCTTCTTTCTTTTTTCTTTCTTCTTCCCTTCCCTTCCTTTCCTTTTTCCTTTCCCTTTCTATTTGTTACATTTTTTTCCTTTTACTTTTCTGTTTGCAAGCCTTCTTCTGGTTTCTTTGTCCACATACACTCAAACAAATTTTTGAATTTTCCATAATATTAAATATCGCCAATGAATCAATTTCAATTTTCAGAAATGATCATATGGTCATAAATTTTGAATTTTTTATATTTAAGATATATATATATATATATATATATATATATAGCTGTATTAATAAAATAATTATTATTCTAAAGAAGTCTTCCTTTTGAGCAATAAAACATGTACATGGGATTTTTGTTTCAAAGAGAAAATAATGACATAATCAAAATGTTAACATTCGACACCACTTCAAATAAAAGTTTTGAAAGGAAACCCTCATCAATTCTGGGAGGAGTAATAACAGCTACTGGATTGGAGAAACATCTTTTCTTAAAAAAAGGTTTTAAGAGAAGGGTTTTATAAAATTCAACTGAAAGCAATACTGGCTACTCAGTCAATGAATGCCAAATGTTTCCTTCTTGGGAAAGGGCTAATATTACTGTTACCATTGTTCACAGGGTTTTTAGATAAACTCTGAACACTTGAAATACCTTGACATTTTGATCAGTTATAATAAATTTAGTCTAGGAGAAGAGAAAATTGAACATAGAATAGGCTGCACTGAGAAACGAATATAGAATAGGCTGCACTAAAGTTTGCTTACTTCAACACCATAAACTGCTACAAAATTAAAACATCAATTTAAAAAGTCATGTTCTTAAATAATTTCATCAGATTGAGTCTTTCTTACGGCTGCCATGTATGGTGCCAAATCCAATCAGAAATATCTAAACTGTCAGATGCATACAATCACTTTCTCAGATCAATCATTAAAATGGCCTTTGAGTGAGTGAAGTCTGAGGGTCTTTGCCAAGTCTATCCTTCTTTGAACATTGTAGACTGGCTCAACAGAAACACAAAGAGCTGTACCAAATTAGAGAAACCATATCCCTTGAAGACTACAGACTACTAACTGCAGCAGCAACTAAAATGGATAGCACATATGACTTAAAGTGAAAATAAATGGAAGATTCAAGATGTTGACTTTCTACACTACTTCATACAAAAGGTTAGGAGGGAAACTCCATCAATACTGGAAAGCGCAATGAAAGGTACTGAAAAATGAAAAACCTGAAAATTTGTTTAATGAGAAAAATTTTATAAATTTCAACTAAAAGCATTACTGGTTGTTCAGTCAATGAATACCAAATGTTTCCTTGTAAGAAAAGGGCAAATATTACTACTACTGTTACAATTCACATAAATTCCAGGTAATAATTGAACAGCTCTGCTTATAAATACATTGCTAGTTAATCTGCTTTAAAGAACATTTAAAAATTGATTTTAAATGAAAAATTCTTTTTTATTTGGTATTTTTTATTATATAAGAAAAACAAATCATATGATCATAAATAGTTTTTATTTTAAAATATTTTACATTGTTCAACAAAGATTTTTGTGGTTTCTATTTTGGATTTAAGAAAATTCATTTCGAAAATTTCTTGTAAATAAGTAATGAACCTGAAGCATCATATTTCATATCTTTTTTTTTTTCTGGCTACAGTGTAGTTTAAAGAAGATAAGAGAAGCTATTTAAGGAAAATGTATTCAGAATTGTTACTTAAGTGGTTCTATACATGCAGCAGTAAAAGACTCCCATATGTACAATCTGAAAAACAATACATTTTTTTCCTCTGGTCATTTTATTTGCAGTACTTTCTTGTCAAACAAGAACAGCTTCAGAATAAAAATGTATTTCAGTTATAAGGAGTGTGATGAATGAATTGTCCTCTAAAATATGCAATATGAAAATAAATGAAAATAACACTGTCTCATTTTAACAGATATATTTACTAAAATTACACAGAAAATATATTGAAATACTAAAAAGTAAATTTATTCAATAAAATCTCCATTGGCTTCAACCATAGCCACCAAACAACTTTGGAATCTACTGCAACTCTTTTGGGTGGTCTCCTTGTTTAAGTTGGTAACTGCTACCATAAACCTTGCCTTCAGTTTATCTTTTGTATTACACGGAGTTTAATAATCAAGGGTTTGCACTCTTGGGAGTTAGGTGGCCAGATGTAATGGGTGGCATGGTTGCAGAAATCATATGGCAGCTGTGACTGGATTCTTCTGCTTGTGAGACATGGTGCAGAATTCTATTGTTTGACACAGAATCTTCCAGAAGCTGCCCTCTTCATTCAGAGCAGCACTACCTTCTCAAGGCACTTGATGTAGGTTTTTGTGTTGAGTCTGAGTCCCTGTTGGAAGATGAATGCTATAATGTTGTCATCACAAGTAATAACTTTGAACACTATCATAATCACCAGAAAACTCAGCAAACTCTTTCTGAATCCTTTGCAGTGTCCTCAGATTGACACTTAAGCATTTTGAAATGTTCATATTGGAGCTTCCAGCATGAATGCCAAACAGAACAACATTTTCCAAATTTTTGGGGACAGTGAGAAATGTAATGGTGCTCTTTTTCTCATAAACTGTGCCCAACTGACCCTACTATATTATACAGTTGACAAAATTTAAAAAAAAAACATGTGCATACATAAAACTGAAAATATGAAATTGCGACAATTTACTCATCGCACCCTATATATTGACAACGGAATTTATTTCACAAATTCAATTCAATTTTTTTTTTTTAAATTCAGCATTGATGCAATTTTTATGAAATAAAAGAACAACAACATCTTTTTGAAGATGATGGATTTACTTCTTTTCTTTTTATTTTTTTGGTTTGATTATTTCACTCTGTGGAAATCCCATTTTTCTTACTTCATATCAATTGCAAATATTTTGCAAAATTTATTTTTATTTGGTTGGGTTTTTCACTGAAAGCTGGCAATAATATATCTGAAAAAAAAAAACATTATTATAGTTAGTAAAAGTGTTATAAGCTAACAATTATTTGATAAAGATTTATTAATATTTTCACTAAGCATTTTTAGACTATTGTTACATGGTTGTGTCAGCCCATTTTGGGGAAAATAGAAAATAATAATAATAATATTTATGAAATAAAAAAAATTTGGCATATAAGGAAGGAATGTTACAAAGCCAATTATTCATTCACTGTATATCTAAATCTAAACTTATTTATAAATGGAACTTTGTGTGTGTGTGTGTGTGTGTGTGTGTCTTTGTGTGTCTGTGTGTAACCGTTACCTATAGACTCCGAAACGGCTAAACCAATTTTCTTGAAAATTTACACAGTTGTACTATAAGCATCTGCTAGTGTTCTTAGCTAAGTTTTGTGTCAAGGTACCCATGATAAATATCGAAAATTGATAATCGAAAAATCGGGTTATATAAGGAGTGGTCTGATTTTAATCAAATTTGATACACTCATAGACAAAGACATAAGAAACAATATTCAGAAGTTTCAAAGTTGCAGTTCTTACAATAGTGCAGAAAATTTGATATCGATACCAGGAAATCAAAATTTGACTTACATCCATTCATTTTTCTTTCAGTCTACGGTTTCGCTTTAACTGGAAACAGCTATTGCTTTTTAGTCTTACATGCCCACGTCAAAAGAGTCTGAGCTCCAGTACCATGGATTAGTTTTAAAGCTTTCATTACACCCGAGCAACGCTGGGCTATACTGCTAGTAAATATTAAAAAAACATTGACTTGTTTCTTCTGCTTCAATACACTGTGTCCCTTCAGAATGTAGGTAATCATGGTTTGTCCCAATTACTTGTCCATTATAATCTCTTAGCAATTTTGTCTTTTTGTTCTTTTTCTCCTAAATCTTGTGATATCAATCATTTATGCATACATATTAAGTAGGTTATTCACTGCTTTCCTCTGTCTTTCTTTCTTCTCATGTTCTCTGAGTCTCAAATGTTCTAATTCTTCATTTATCATGATGCACCCAAGAAATTTCAAATATGTTTGACTGGAGTATTCTCAGCAACCTTCTGTAGAACGACAATTCTGTTGCTCCAAGTCTATTCTTCATCTCTGAGGATCAAGATTACATAACAGCCCAGTACTTTGCTTTTAATAGAATTTTCCTGTTTCCTAATACTTTGCTTAACTTCTGGGAGGCAATTTTTTATTCCAATGCACAAGTTTGTCTTTTTGTTATTTCTCCTAAATCTTGTGATATCAATCATTTACGCATACATGTTAAGTAGGTTATTCACTGCTTTCCTCTGTCTTTCTTTCTTCTCATGTTCTCTGAGTCTCAAATGTTCTACTACTGCATTTATCATGATGTGTCCCAGAAATTTCAAATATGTTTGACTGGAGTATTCTCAGCATCCTTCTGTAGAATGACATTTTTGTTGCTCCAAGTCTATTATTCATCTCTGAGGACCAAGATTACATAACAGCCCAGTACTTTGCTTTTAATAGAATTTTCCTGTTTCCTAATACTTTGCTTAACTTCTGGGTGGCAATTTTTTAATCCAATGCACATTTTTCCTCCTCAGTTAGAACACTTTCTCAATATTTAAAGTTTTGTAGTTGCTTGATTTAATTTCTCCAATTTATAATTTGCATCTTGGACTGTTTTTTTGCTGACAACCATACATTCTGTTTTCTTTGTATTGATATTTAATCCTTTCTTCTTGCTACACTTTTTGTAAGAGTTCCTGTAGTTTTCTTTCTTTGTCTGCTATCAGCATTGGGTCATCTACATATCAAATATTGGGAAGATAATAGCTACCAATAATAAATACTGGGAGGACTTTTAATTCTCTCAGAATTCAGTCAGTTAAGTGCCATATGTGATACACACTTGGGCGATCATGTCTCGAAAGAGACATGACTGACTGGGCAGAAGATTATCCCACAGTAGGTTGCCATTGCTTTCTGCGGTAGACTGGTTGCTGACCAAGGCTATAGAACCCAATCTGTCCTACTATTTAACCCATAATTGGAGGGAATAGATGGATTAATACCTTTTCCAAGGGTATTTGCGCATAAGTGAATGCAATGAATTCAACTGGAATTCGAATTCGGCTCCCCAATTTCTTGTTCTGAGCCGATATCCACTGCGCCACAATGCACATCCTCAGAATTACCTCACTGTAAAGGTTCTATAAATCCAATGAGAAGACACGTCCTGTCTTCCATTCCTTCCAATTTTTGTGTATATACTGTATTAATTTTCTATCCATATGCCAAATGACTAGCTTCCAGTATAAGTTTTAGATTGTTTTAATATCCCCCTAAATAAATCAAGCCTACCTACTTCTTCAAAGCATTTGTTGTAGTGTACTTTATTAAACAGATTTGCATAATCTAGGAAATATAGTGATACATCCTTTTTGAATTTGTATTGCTCTTTTTGATATCAATCTGAGAAAAAATATCACATGGTTCCAGTGTCTTTAATGAAACTGCACTCTCCTTGTCTTTTCTCTGGTCTAAATGAGCAGAATGACTTATTCCAATAATTATTTTTGAAAGCTACTTCTTTTCAATCACATATCTTTTCTGGTTATGAGTGATAATAACTCTTCACAACCTTCTGTTGTTTTTGCTCTAAGTAACTTCTGAACATATACTATCCCTCCTTGGACTTGTTCTAATATCTATCTGCATAAACATGTTAAGTAGGTTACTCGATATCTTGCCCAGCTTTTCTTGCATTCATTATGTGTTTAATTCTCCGGACTGACACTCCTCATTATGAATTCCCAAAAATTAAACTCTCTTTCTGATTGCAAGTGTCTTTTTAGGTTTTATCTTCCTTAAAACTTTCTCATTGTTCACATATCTCTTCTACAAATATTTTCATGGCTTTTGCTCCAACGAGCTTAGCTCACTGATGCCCTCTCTACAAGAATTTATTCAAACAACCAGATTGAGAACAAGGTCACACCCATTTACAGTTAAAACAACCAAATGCAGCTGTCACTTCTATTTCATCAGCTTTTTTCTCGCACTTTCTGTCTGTGGTACACTGTTCTATATGCTTTTTTCCCTGATAGCTACAATCTCCAAGAGTTTAAATACAATGTTAATTGCCATCTCTTATCCCCTTGACTCCAGTCCTGTTTTTCTCTTGTCCTTTCCCCAACATTCCTTGTATCTTGTTTTCCCTTTTCATTCTACTCTCACATTTCTTTTCACACCAGTATTCCTGTCCTTACCTTGCTTTTTCTCTGACACCCACCTATAATCAGTTCCTCTTTCTCTTCACTCTCCTCCTATGTAAACTTTCACTCTTCTCTTATGTAGCCCCCTGTGCAGTAGTGGCCATACTGCCTTGCTTAGGGTGAAACGATTAAAAAAAGTTCTATTCATGATATTCACTGTATTAGTCTGTAGAACTACATTCTTCTTCTATGTGTCATGTTTTTTCAGAATGTAAGCAATCATGACCTTCCACAACTTTCTATCTCTAGTGGCCCTTCTCCTGTTACCCCTGTTAACCCCACCCAAACCTTACTTCCCAATCCACTTGCTCAAGCCCCCCATGTGTGTTACACACTGCTTTCCCCATCTCTCTAAAGTCTCTCCTTCATCTGTGAGGGTATTGTTTGAATTACTGAACTCATTCTTTGTGTTGCTTTTCTTGTTAGTACAGTGCTTCAGCAGATTAACTCTACAACCTTCTTTATATGAAAGAAAGAGGGTAGTCTCTCTTTACATAAAAAGATGGCTAAGAGAAAACAAATGATGTTTCATTCACAGCAATGTGTGACAAACAGAAAAATTAATGGATTCAGCATGTGAATAAGATTGTCAAATTTATTGATTATAACTTTGTAGTAACATCTTCAAATGCCATGTTCCTTTCAGTATATAAGCGACTGTGGACTTCCACTTGATCCTGTTTCTTGTCCTTAATATTTTTCTTTCTTATCTTTCCCAAACCCCACTTTGCCATTCATCTGCTCAAGCCTATCAAATATGTCTTGTTCTGCTTTCCCCTGTCTCTCGTTCCCTCTAACCATCCTGTGAGTGTTAGATTCTCCAAACCCACTTTCCTCATTACATGTTTCAGGACAAAAACACAATAAAAAGAAAAAGTAATTTAATTGTCTGAATAATCCTTTTAAAATTATAAAAATAAAAATTATGAATTAGAATGCTTGGACACTAATAATTTATTAAATTAAGTTCTTAGCTCAAAATCTCTTTCAACAGAATAATTACTTTGGAAATCTGTAGAAAAACTTTCAACTGTTGCAAAAAATCTCTATAAATTTATCATGTCTGTATAAAGTGGTGCGTATATCACTCTGAGATATAACAATAGCATGTTGCTTTTCTAATTGTAGATAAATGCTAAAATGTAGGCGATTTGTTTAAGCAATTAACTACCCCATAGGAATCTCAGCAAGATAACAAGCAAATCTTTTTTGTTACACTTGGTCTATAAAACTAGTGTTTTGAGAAAGAGGAAACTTGTTTAGTTTGCAGTAAAAATGAATTTTTTTTTCTGCTATTCACTCTACAATTTTGAATATTTATTCTTTGTGAGGAGTTCATTGGTTAAGATTTGGTGAACATATTTATTCAGATTGCCTGAAGCTGAAAAAAATGAAAATTAAGGAAAAATGATTACTTTCTTTGGAATATTTTAATAGAGATTAATAAGGATTTAGACTTTGAAATTGAAATTTTTCATCGAGATTAATGAGGATTTAGACTCTGAAATTGAATTTTTTAAAAAATTTATTCTTTTAATTATTGGATTTTTGTTCATTTTATTAATATACAGATGGAAAATGACAATATTAGTAACAAACAAAATCTGAATAATAGATTTAAACATTTTTATTTTGTATTGTGAATAAGGATTAAGATTCAACTTTGGACATTTTGAAAATTATTTAATATGTATAATGCAAAAAAAAATGATTGATCTGATTCACTCAAACCAGTTTACTTGCTTTGTTTTGGTCACAATATTTCAGTCACTCCCCCACCTTCCTTGGATGTCTAGTAATCATTTACTAAATCATCATCTATATTCAACTGTTTTCACAGATCAATTATTAAAAATGGGTTCAAGCAAACAAATCTACTGGATTTTAATGATGGCTACCTTGATGTGGTATAATGGTTAACAAATTTGTCTCATTAGAACCTATTCCATTTGAGTAGTGAGTTTGATCCTCACTGGGCACCCCATATCTTTGGCCTTGTGCCACATCCTAGCGGTACTTAGAAGGTCAACCATTAGATTTGAATGAAGGTAGCTCAATCTTATAGACTGGCACAAAAACATCAGAAAGAACTTGAACAAATTTTGAAATTTTACACTACTTTAAATAAATTGTTAGATTAAAAATTTTCATCAATATTATCAAATATGTCTTTCCGCTGCTTTCTGCTGTCTCTCTTTCCCTCTATCCATTTTGTGAATTTTTTTTTTAATTGTATCACCCCGAGCAAGGCGGTAATGCCACTGATGTGCAGGGGGCTACATAAGAGTAAAAAGATTAAGTAGAAGAGAGTGAAGAGGAAGACGAACCAGTTAGAAAGGAGCAAGAGAAGGATGGGAGTACAGGTGTGATGATAGTTGCAAAGGTGGAGAGAAAGGAAAGGATATACAGGGTGGTGAAAGAACTAGAGTCAAGTGGTTAACGAGTATTGACATTGCATTTAAATTCCTGGAGGTTGTAGCTGTCAGGAAAGCAAGAATATGGAAGCAAGTTCCACAGGCAGGAAGTGCAAGAGAAGAAGCTGCAGGAGTAGAATTGTCAATTTTTAAATAGCTGGTTTAGGATATTTTCTGATTCTGTTTATCATGTTATGGTTTGTTGATAGGGAGGGACCTAGAGTAGAGGATACAGGCGGTCATTATCCATGATCAGTGCTGGGAGGGAAACTGGCTCGGACTGCAACAAAGTATGGCTTCAGGGTTGCTCACTGAAAGCGCTTGCAGGGACACCTATCCATGTGCGACATGGCACTACAAGAATCCTGATATATTTGATTCTCTAAACTCTCCTTGAGCAATACTATATGAGCAATACCAGTAAACTTGGTATGTCTATTTTTCTGAAAAAAAAAAACTGTTCTAAAAAAAGTAATTTATAAATCTTGGCAAATAATAATATTAACTCTTTAGTTAATGAATAACCAATTATTCCTGTATGAAAACAACTAATATTATCACTACAATTGCCAATGTTGAAGAAATCTTTTGTTTGATATTCATTTAACAGCAACTGTCAGAAAAAAACAAGCTTTCCAGGGAAAAGGAGTTTGAGTCTCAAAGACAGCTCATTCTTTATGTCTGATCCATGCCTTTATCCAAAGACTTAAACTATCTGAGTAGTTCCTATGAAAAGCATCTTCAGATTTAAATACTCATAAAAAATAACTAGTTGCTAACAATGTTTCACATCATATATATATATATATATATATCCAGTCTATTACAATAAAAACTGTTGTGTTCTTATTTGTGTGTTTGTATATATATATATATATATATATATATATATGTATATAAATTAAAAAAGGATTAATTCAATGATGTTGAATGACCATTTCGATGTGAAAATCCCCACGGGGGATAACACATCACCTCAGCAACCGAAAAATCCTTTCAGAAATCCTGTGGGGATTTTCACATCGAAATGGTCATTCAACATCATTGAATTAATCCTTTTTTAATTTATATTTGCTCTGTAATATTTTATTACATGGAGCTCTCTTCCTGTATCATTTTTTAATATTAAAATAAAATTTTTAATATTAATTAGGATCGGGTTTTTGGAATTTACCTTCCTGCTTTTTTCACTTGGATTAAAGTATCTGAATTAAAAATATATATATATATATATAGTTAAAACAAATTGCCTGATGAAACCAAAAAGGTTGAAACCATGGCAGCATAAGTGGTTGATCTACCCTACCTGAATATATATATATATATATATATATATATATATATAATCCTCTCAAATATTTTGCCTTCATTTTTGACAGAAGGGACAATAATGATGAAATTTATCCACTAATGCATCAAGCTTTCCTAAAATAGCTTGTTTTGCCAGATATACCTTGCTGACTAATAATAATTTAGAGTTAGCAGATTTTAAATTTTAAGTAACCTGCTTTCTAAAAGGCTGAGTGCCATGTGCTAATTGGTTAAATAGTTTCTGCCTCCTAACTTAACCAGAGTTAATTAAACCAAGAATGTAGGAAACTATTATGATTAAATCTATAAGGTAGCTCCATACTTTTGGTCAATAGTGTATATTTAAATTGACTTGGAAGGATTTACTGAAGACAAGAGTATTTTGTGGCACATTCACACTGAAATAATTTTTCTTTGCCTAATTGGACAATTTGAAATAAACAAACCTTGACCTTTTTTCAGTGCAGGTAATCTAAAATGGCTGTGAGTTATGTTGTATTTTTTGTCTTGATTTTTTTAAAATGTCATGTCCCTTCAGGACATGTGTGATCATGGGTCTCTACTGATTTTTTTTCATTATCTGTGAATTGCCATGCATCCTCTGGAAAGGTAATGGACTAGTTTCCCATTGCTTTTCTCACTGCTTGCAATATGGCAGAATATCGTTGGGTGTAATCAAACCAGTTTGAATTATTAGAATATTAATTCAAGATTAATAGTACTTATTTACACTGACATGACAAAAAGGATTGGGTAAGTGCCTAACATCATCTTTGTTTCATAACCCTTCAGTGGGTTGCAAGATAATTAGAATGGATCATGACAAAAAGAAAGAAAGAAAAGAGAAATACATGAGGGCAAAGTTCAAAATAGAAGCAACTCTAAATGTCACACAGCACTCATAAATCATTAGTCGTTTTTCACTGAAGTAAGTTCATATTATATTTCCTGTTTAAAAAATAATATATATATATATATATATATCAGTAATGAATTAGAGCACTCTGGCTATTGACTTATGATACATGATACACTAAAAGTCTGCCTCCTTCTACCAAGCACCCATAGCTCTGAGGTAGAACCACCGACTGATGCCACTTTGTTCAGGTTTCAATCCTGGGTTAAAAGCAATCAGATGTCTAACTGTACTGATGAGCTGTGATACAGCAAAACAGATCTGTCTGCGGATGACTATATATATATATATATAGTCTGTTCTCATTGAGTTTATGTATCTTGGTTGTCAAACTCATTGTGGACACTGGGTGACATCAGTTCTCTCTCATTAGGAGACCTCATGCCAAAACTTAGCTATGAAGTTGTGCTGTGCATTTGTCCTCATGGCTAATGAAAGCCATTAAGATTGTTGAATAATTCAGTTGTATTTGATGTCAGTACTAAAAGTGAAATTCCTGATTCAATGCCAGAGTTAAGTAACTGAACCTTCTTTCTAAGTTAACAATATGATGTGTTGTGTTCATTTGAAATCTGAAGTTGGCTGTTGTTTCAGAAAAAATTCAGAATGGGCTATTTTTTTAAAATAATAATTTTATATTTATACAAATAGACACATCCAATTCCAATATGTGCCAATCTTAAGAAATATACATATAAATTGTTGATGCTAAATAAATGAACCTAGTGAACAGAGTTTGTCTTTGATTCATTACATGTGGGCATAATGAGTCACAATGCAAAATTTGTTTTTTGTCGTGGGTTGCAGTAAAAAAATGTTTGAAAAACACTGACTTGGACCACTGAAAAAATGCTAATGTTTAACCTTGCTGTTTAAGAAAGGTGTGTCAAAAAGGTGGTTATTCTTTTGATGCCACTATTACTGCAGACACCTTTGACTCTCCTCGTAATGTTTATTTACAGTATTATAAAAATATGTAAACCAAGTACAATGCTATATTTTTATTTACCTTTTATAAAGAAATAAATCTTTTTGTTAAAGTTTCAGAATTTTTGGTGAGTCAGCTCTTGTTTTGGCAAAATTTAAGAATGGCCTAGTGTTTTTAAGTAAAAGTTTTATATTTATACAAATAGACACATGCAATTCCAATATGTGCCGATCATAAGAAATATACATATAAATTGTTGATGCTAAATAAATGAACCTAGTGAACAGAGTTTGTCTTTGATTCATTACATGTGGGTATAATGAGTTACAATGCAAAATTTGTTTTTTGTCGTGGGCCTCAGCAAGAATAAGTTTGAAAAATGCTGATGTAGTGTCTTTTTAGCCTGGAGAACTTAAGCAAGTTAATGTGGTTTTGATTCCATAGCTGGCCAGAAAACCTCTGTAGAGATTTTGAGTCATGTTGTCTTGATAGCTACTGAAAGCTGCATTCATGGATCTTGCATGTGAATATACCTCTTTCCATGTCTTATAAATGTTCAATCATGCTCATATCAGATCAGTATGATGGCTAAATCATGTGTTGAAAATCTTTAGAATACTTTTCAAACTAATTTTGTGAAAATTAGGCTTGATAACATGGTACATTTCTTGCTTGAATAACCCATCATTGTTGATATACACAGACTCAAATAAATTGTCTAAAAGCAGAACAGGTCAGTAACATGTTCAAGTCAACCAGTGGAGCAAATCAATGACACATAAATATATCATACCTCAGGATAGAAACACCACCCAACTGACATTGTACCTTGTTGACAACTTGGATTCATGGCTTTATGAATAGCATAACACCTGAACTTTACCATCAGTCTGAAACAGTTGAAATTGTTATTAATCAGATCATGCCACATTTTGTCAGTCTTTCAAGTACAGTTAGTGATATCACAAGCTCAGCTGAAACATATAAACTGACCTGCAGGATATGCATTTTATACTTCCTGAATTAAATATTGACATCATTTGAGTCAGTTTCATTTTTTTTTTTTGTTACTACAAAGAAAGTTGCCTCTGGTCATTATCATTAAAGACCTATGATCACTGCCTGTGTAACGAGTAATGGATGCTAATGCCTTCAATCAGGTATTCACAGTAATCACATGTCACTGTAGACTAAGGTAGGTCAAAAGTTGCCACAATTTCAGAAATGGAATATTTAATCTGCTAGACTAGTATGTCTTGTTAGAAACTTCAATAGTTAATAGATTCACCAGGCATCAGAGAACAACTGACACTAATCTAAACATTTCCATTGCTCTTCACATCGAACATTGGTATAATCTTTTTGTTCCTTTGGCTCCCTTCATCTTGTATTGCATTTTCTTAAACAAAGTTCAGTATATACCACTTCACATGTAGTTGTTTTTTGTATAAATTCAATAAAGATAAATTGGCTTTCAGCTATGTCATGTTAAAACACTGTTTCTTATCAAATCACAGGTGTTAAGCAAAATCAAGCCTGTTCAATACCTAAATGGGTAACAGCCTGTTAATACAAGACACTGAAGCTTCAATATGTTGGTGGTATAATAGATAATGGCTCAGACTTGGAAACTGGAGAGCTGAGTTCCAATTGCAGTCAGCTCTTATTCTCTCAGCTGTGGGTTAAATCGTATAACTTGTATCAGTGACTTCTAAAAATTTGTACAATTTAAAATTGTGTTCTGGATTCAAATAATCTGCAAAAGGTTGATAATCCATGCAAAACAAATCAGTATAGATAAACTAGAAATATTTTGCACTTTTTAGAGCTCTTATTATAAATTCACATTATTGATGTCATTCTTGTTGTTGTTAGCACAGCCATTTTGATTGTTCTTTTGTAGCATACATTCTGTGAGGAAGAAAGGAATCATTATCATTGTAAGATGATTTCAGACTATTGATCTCATTCTTTTTGTTCTTCCTAAAAAAATGGCTTGGCTAGAATTTTCTTATAACCAATAAATAAATATGAATATATTTAGTCTGAATTAACCTTAGAATGATAATGACTATTTTCTTTTTCTTTGTTTATGGCATACAAGAAAAACACTGTAGAATGCAGTGACTGAAATATTATAATAAAAGCCAAAACAATGAAATCAGTAGTGCAATGAACGCTTTGAATGTATACTATTTTTTTTATCATTTCATCCATAAGCATGACAATAAAGCCACTAAAACATAAGGGGTTACTGATAGGGAAATATGGGAAAAAGAAAAATGTTATTAAGAAACGAGAACAATAAAAGCAAAGAAATTAAGAAGACAGAAGATAATGTTTGATATTGTATTTAAATTTTTGAAGATCAACCTTGACTGGAATGCAAGGGGCCAGAAGAGAGTTTTGCAAGTGAGAAGTGTCAGAGAAGAAACTCTTAGAATAGAACTTACAGTTACATATAGCCATATCAACTGTAAGAAAATAAGACCTTGCCACAAATCTAGTAGTATGCGTGAAGCCAGAAGAGAGTTTCATGAGTGAGCAGTGTGAGAAAAGAAACTGCTAGCATAAAACATTTTGGTTGACATCAAGCCATTTCACCTGTAGAATATGAGACCTTGCAACCAATTAAGTACTCCATTTAAATTCGTAAAATCTAGGTACCAAATAGGAAAGCTTATAAGAACAATATTTTGAAAATATTTATAGAAAAGCACAAGGAATCTGTATGACAGTGGGGGGGGATGATTGAGGCAGAGATGCCAAGACAAGACCATTGAGATTGCAGATATTATTTGCATTTCATTAAGAATCTCTAATACATAGCAGAAACACCAGACCAGATGTGACAGCATTATAGATGAATTGTATAAGACAGATTCTGGTAACAAAAATTCTTTTGCACTATACAGGTAACAGGTAACCAACTTTCTTCACATCAGGCCTAGCAAATGATTTTAGAATCTTTTGTCATAAGGACTATTATTTGGATAATTACTTGTCTTTTTTTTGATTGAGCAGTCTTCATTGAAACCTTATGTAGCAGTGTAGAAATCTTTTTGAAAAACTGATTTGTTTTAAACATCCAATCAATTTTAAGTAAAGAAAAAATAAAAAATATTGTCAGTCAAGACAAAAATAGTCATAATTGATTTTTATAAATTCAAAATATCTATTGAAATTTTAATTCTTTTCTTTTTTTCTGTTACAGCTAAACTCACTTGAATGAGTGCTGAAGATTTTTTGAGTATGATTCACTTTACAATACATGAATGTCATCAAAAGTTTCTTTGGAATCACTTGTTGGTTATGCTGAGAACCTTTCAGCATCTTCTCATCTCTTGAGGATTTCATGCTGTATTTAGCACCTTTTTTCCTGTCTGGTAAATAAATTATGGTGCCTGTGGTGTATAAATGAATCATTCATGCATATAATCTCTTGGTTGTGTAGGTAGGTGTCTTGCTTGAGTTTTGTCAGAACTGTGAGGATACTACCCTCATGTTAGATAAAGCCTTGCTTATCTCCTTTGATCAATCAAAGTCATCAGTTTAAATTTAAAGAGAAATAATTTCAGCACTGGAGGACATCTTTAAGGCAATAATACAGGACATTTTAGATAATCTTCTTTTGATAAATTCCTATAATTTATATGAGAGAAGAAAGAGAAGAAAAAGATCTTGTTGGTTCCAATCTAGTTCGAATACCTGCAAAAACATCCTCCTTCCAAAATTTATTGCTAAAACATACTTATGTATGCTAAGATTTTTTCTAGCCAGTAAGGTAGGCTACTTCATCTCATCTTAATTCTGTCCTTTTTTGTCTTGAAGTCAGAATGCTGCAATCGTTTGTCCATACCCTTTCCATGTGTCAATAATTCTTACTTTGGGAACTTTTTGCTGTATTACTGTTGTTTTAGTTTGCATATATTGATTAATTGCATATATTGATTAATTGCTTATATTGATTAATTGCATATATTGATTAATTGCTTATATTGATTAATTGCCTATATTGATTAATTGCATATATTGATTAATTGCATATATTGATTAATTGCATATATTGATTAATTGCATATATTGATTAATTGCTTAATATTATTGTTGCCCTTGTTGTTTTCTTTTTCATTTTATTGTTTATTGCAAACTTGGAAACATTTTGGCTAATTAAATTTAACCTAAACCAATTAATCTACAAATTGATGTACAAATAGTGGATTTATCTCAAGCTAAATTTTTTAAGCTTTAATAACTTCATTGCATGTTTGTTTAAATTACATTTTTTTAATTCGTATCAACCCCAGATTTTTTGCAAAATTTTTTTATCTTAGGAGAGGTTTCTCTCTTTAAAAATTGGCAAAATATTTCTGAAAATATGTTATCGTATCTATATTTAGCAAAATTGTCTGAAGATAACAGTTATTCAACAAGATTTTTATTAACATTTCCACTGCTGCATTGTTAAAGCATTGTGCTGACTCACTTTTTGAAAAATAGGTACTTTCCATTTATTGTTAAATGATGATGAAAATACAGATGACTATTTCTTATGTGCATTGCCATGTTGCTTTTACTCAGATACTCTACTGTACAAACTAAGCTAAATGACACTCATAGTTAAGAATTGATACTAAGTAAAAAAAAATGTAATTTAAACAAAGTTACAATGAAATTATTAAAACATACAAGACAAACATTTTTTTTAATTGAATACACCCTATACAAGGCAGTGTAGCTACTAAGACAGAAGGGTTTATTGGGTATAAAGGAATTAGAAAATGAAAGCAGTATTAAGGAGTGAAAACAACAGAAGAGTAATCAGGAAGACAGTAGATAATGATTGACACTACATTTAGATTTTTGCAGATCAAAATTGACTCAAAAGCAAAGGCTGAAAGAGAGTTTTGCAAGTAACAGTTGTGAGAAAAGAAACTGTTAGCATAGAACTAATGGTTACATCTAGACTATTTAATTGTAAATTGAGATCTAGTTACTAATTGAATACAGTACTTAAATTCATAAAGTCTAGGTACCATTATGAAAAGTTAATCTGAACAGTTAGCATGAAAATAGTTATAGAAAAGGCACAGAAAAGTAACTTTATGGTGGTTGGAAAGTGAAGCTGAGATGCCAGGTCAGGACCAATAATATTGCACTTTAGATTTTATCAAGAATCTATAAAGATATAGCTGAGGTAGCAGACTATATGTGGCTACGGGTTAAATAGCTGAACAGATTGTGTTTTATAACCTTTGTTGGCAACTTGCCTACCTCAGAAAGCAATGGCAACCTACTGCAGGAAATTATTCTGTCTAATCAGACATGATTGCTAAAATGTGTATCATGTATAGAATGTAACTGACGGATAAACATGTCCATAGCGGTAGAAGTGTTGAGTATCTTTATTTTGGTGTTTCATCATTCTAAGAATTTATTAAACTATGGAGCTCATTCTTTTAACATTGGTCTGACCTGTGCTGTGTTGTGGCACAGTGGATATCAGCTCGGAATGAGAAATCGGAGAGCTGAGTTCGAATTCCAGTTGAATTCCTTGCATTCACTTATGCGTAAATACCCTTGGGAAAGGTATTCATCCGTCTATTCCTTCCAGTTATGGGTTAAATAACAGGACAGATTGGGTTCTATAGACTTGGTCAGCAACCAGTCTACCATAGAAAGCATTGGCAACCTACTGCGGGATAATCTTCTGCCCAGTCAGTCATGTCTCTTTCGAGACATGATCGCCCAAGCATGTTTCACGTATGGCACTTAACTGACTGACCAGTGCTGCTGGGATCATGTGACATGTTAAAACAATATATATTTGGGTATATAATAACTATTCAGGGATTAGCATTGAGAAGAATAAGTACCTGACAAACTATTCTTCAAAGGTGTTATTATCCTTGTAGCTGTGACTTTACGAAAGTATGGCACTTAACTGACTTACTTCTGAAATGAAATGTTATTTCTATTATACATTGATTCATTCAAATTAATTGCCTTAACATTTTTTGTTTCACTTTCTGCATCTTCTGGCACTTTAGTTTTCTCTTTACATTTCTGAGATAAAGTGTTTATTTAGTTGGGCACTTATTGAGACAAACACTTATTGAGACAAACTTTCAAAAATTTATTGTCTTCATTACTTTATTTCATCCTTTTCGTTATTTGGTTTTATTATTTTTAGTTGCCTTTCTAAGTTGCAGTCTACTATAATACTTGGAATCTTTCAAACAAGCTTCGTCTTTCTATATCTGTTTCTGAAAACAGATCAGCTGAAATTTTCTGACAAAAACAACAAGAATGAAAAAAATAATTTGACTACATTCATGTATTTTAGAAGTGTTAGTATCAGGGATGCATATATTGGCTGATAGGCATGAAGATGCTGACGATAATAGTGGAATAATTGATAGAATTCATTGGTTTATAATAAATTAAACAAAGGAATTATGAATTTGAAGGTGCATCTGACAATGAGGAACCTATTTTTTAAAACTTTGTAAGTGATATACAGTTTTTAGATTTTATATTAAATTGGCATTTGACAGATTGCAATACATTTCCAGTACCATGGAAATATGTATGAAGGACTGTTGCAGGCCACCAACAATTTATTTGATCTCATTTAATTTCCAACATGAAACTTTAAAAAAATGACAGTGATTGAATTTAAATATCTGATATCAAGTAAAGTTAATAATTGTTGTATTGGAGATATTATATCATGTTGAGCTACAGATTCAAGTTAGAAATTATTCTAGCTTTGAAATGAAAAATTGTCAATGGGTGGTGCTAGATGCAGAGCTGGAAATTTTTAACCAATTTGTGATCATAATGTACAGATGTATTTATGGTAAATCTCTACAATGGTTCAATCTTTCTGATTTTACTGTAACTTGGCAAAAAAAAGAGCCAAAAAATGGATATGAGAGATCATGCAGAACAGACTTTGTACTTGATGACCTTCAGAGAAGAAATTTGCAGGGTTGAACTGAAATAACCTTAGCAGATAAGCCTGGTAATCAAGTAAGCATAGAAATAACTAAATTATGGCAGTTATATAAACACCCACTCTAGTCAAGAGATTAGCAGAATCTCATAGACATTTCAGACACTAACACATCACTCAATAAGTCCTGGGCCTGACATATATATGACATCACTAATAAAATATCTATATGATTTTTATGAAGGACTATCTTTCAAATGGTACATGACAAAACTTGGGCCAAATCGGATTATTGGTTTACAAATTATAGTTATTTAAGTGAAGCTACTGTTGTAAATTTTCTAAACAATGAAAAAATCTGCATTTTGTGGGTTTCTGATGGGAAAAATACTGTTTAAGCAAAACAGTGGCTTGATAAGTATTATTCGGACTCTGCTTTGTCAGAAACAACAGTTAAGAGGTGGTATGCTGACTTTAAATGTGGTCATACAGACATAAATGATGCTGAACACTTTGGTTGCCCAAAATCAGCAGTTGTCTCAGAAAACTAAAAGAAAATTCACAACTTATTGTGGCCAATCATAAATTGAAGTTGCATGAGATAGCTGTGGAGTTTAACATATCAGAAGGCAGTGTATTCACCATTTTGCATGAATATTTGTCAATGAGAAAGCTGTGTTCAAAGTGGTTACTGTGTTTGCTCACAGTCAATCAAAAACAACAATGCATTGATGATTCAGAGTGTTGTTTGCAACTGTTTCAATGCAACAAGAAAGAGTTTTTGTGTAAATATGTGACAACAGATGAAACATGGACCCACCACTTCATTCTGAAGTAAAATCAGCAGTCAACTGAGTGAACAGCAGCAGGTGAAAGCTGTTCAAAGTGACCAAAGTCACAAACATCAGCAGATAAGGTTTTGACTTCTGTAGCAAGTATAGCATTATTGGTGCATTTGAAGAGGAAATTGCCAAAAATAACAGCCACAAATGAGAAAGAAAAAGTGATCTTTCATCAAGACATGTCACCATGTGACAAGTCGATCACAACAATGGCAAAACTACATGAATTGCATTTCAAATTGCTTCCGCACCCTCCCTATTCTCCAGATCTGACCCCCAGTGACTACTGGCTGTTTGGAGACCTCAAAATAATGCTTCAGGCTAAAGACAGATCATTCTATGAAAAAGAATTGTTAGAGAAGCGTTGGAATCAGTGTATCACCCTAGAAGGAGACTATGTTAATGAATAAAGTTGAATTTTGGCTAAAAGGTTGTTGTTAGGCCGGAATTTATTGAGTGATATTTTACTGTTGTACTCGCAGGACATATTGAAGGTAAGAGGAACAGAGGAAATCATCATTGAACCTACCTAGCAACTTTGAGTAAATGGATGGCAGAACAGAATTTTGGATAGATAATAAAAACCAAATTTATTAAGAGCTCCAAAGGACAGGAAATTGTGGAGAACCGTGATTGTCAATGTCTTGAAGAGATGCAGCATATAGCTTTTCTTGCTGTGATATTTATTGTTTATTGTATTGTGTTAACTTTTGAATTTGCTTTGAAATATCATAGAAAAAATTATTAGTAGATAATCAGAGATGCTCTGAGTATACAGTGGGAATAATAATCATAGACACTAGAATGAAAAAAAAAATGGAAGGATTTGCTTTGATTCCAGGCAAACAGAATGCATAATTATTTCACTCTTATCATTACATTTTGCTACAAATACCTTCTTTGATATTTGATATTTTCCAGTTTATTTCTAAACCTTTGATTAACAGTTTGTTTTTTTCTCTAAAATAATAATAATATATTATGCAAGATAATAAACTGTAGAATCTTTCTGCCTACAATATTCAGAAACTAATGGATGGATTTCAACCAGACTTTAAGTTAAACTATGATACAGACAGTAGTAAACACTATGTAATATTGACCTAAGCCAGCCCAGAACATCATAAAATATTTTTTAAAAAATGCTCAAAGAAGCTATTTGTCATGTCAGTTTAATATTTATTCTTTCATAAAATATAGTGGTAAGAAAGGTATATGAAATTTTGGTCATAAGTTATATATTTAAATATTTTAATAATATATTTAAAAAGAACATAGTGTCTGCTTGTCTTATTATTAAAACAAAAGTAGTTCTTAAGCAATTCTGGGTACTTCTGATATTATATATATATATATATATATATATATATATATAATGATTTGTACCCACAGAAATTACTAATGGCTTTAAAAAGAACAGACGTCATATTATTTAAACCTGAGGAACCTTTTGGCCAACTCTTATCAAGGGTTCTCGTTGGCTTTAATTTTAAGGGAAATAAAGAAAAGGACAAGGCAAAATAAATTACTTACAATGCTGGGAGACGATGGAACTCGTTTAAAAATAAATTTCTTGAAAAAAACACATAAAATGTAAGGGGGGTGTAAACATGTAATTCCACAAGAGTGTTTAAAAGTGAAAAAATGTTACACTCACAGACTCACCAGCAATTGCAAGGAGCGTAAAAAACGCTCTTTCTGTCTGCAGAGGCTCAGTTGATGATATATATATATATATATAATGAAGTTTATTAAACAAAGATATTGGTTAATTTTTTCATATTAGTTTCATTGTGATTTGATGATTTACCAATTGTTAAACATTTGTTTTATGGCTGTCTTTTAATCAGAAGCTATCTTCAATTTCATTTTTTTATTTCGAGTTTATTCTTATTATTTTATATACAATATATGAATTCATCCAGTCTCCAACTCTCAAAACAAATTAATTAACAACTGCTTCAGAATATTCATAATTTGATTAATTGATTTGTCTTGTTGCAATTATGATTCTGTTTATAGACATTTTGTTTTCATTAAGAAAAGCCAAACAAAATATAAAACAATTAAAACATTCTTGCAGACGTTGAGTTTCCACTTTCCGTCATTTTTCCCATTTTCAAATGCAATCACAGAGATCAATGTCTTGTTTTAGTCTCAGTTTCTTAATTTTTTATCCCATTTTTTAACGTAACATCTCAATAGAAAATATTTTCCACTAGGTGATGAGTATAACTTGTTGCTAATCTACCTTTTAAAGAAAAACTTTTAAGGCATCTGGAAAGTTTTGGGGAAGATTGTGCATTCTCCATTCAGATAGAAAAAAATACTCTTACAAATTTCGTAAAAATGTTTTTTTGAATAAAAAATAATTATAAAGAATGACGTCATAAGCTGAAGCCACTATTTTTGTCAAAACAATAGTAGCTACATGACCTAGCATGGAGTCAATGTGATGCTAGAGTTGTTTGAAAAGATACATCTCTCCAAGAATTGTTGAGTATAGCTGCAGAGTATTCCTTCCTGACACTTGATGGTACCAGTTTGAATTGTCTAATCTGACATCTATCCAATGCTAGAGAACCCAAACTACCCTGCAATTTAATCCATGTGAAGGAAATAGATTGATGCTTTGTTCCAAAAGCATCAGAGCAGAAGTTAATATAACTGATTCAATCAGGATTTGAACTTGATTTGTCAGTTCCAATTTCTAAGCAGATAATCATTCAGTCAGATAATTGTCATATGTGATACATGGTTTGGCAATTATATCTCTTTCGAGACATGACTGTCTAGGCAATAGATTTTTCCACGATAGGTTGTCATTACTTTCTGTGGTACACCAGTTGCTAACCAAAGCTATAAAACCCTGCTATTCAGTCTATAGCCCGAGAGAAAAGAGAGGGATTAATACCTTTCCCAAGGGTATTTGTAAGAGAATTAAACAGATTTAACAGGAATTCAAACTTGACTTCCCATTCATCATCATCATCATTGTTTAACATATGTTTCCATGTTAGCATGGATTAGCTAGGGTTTTCTTGATGGCTCCATAATTAAATCATTATAAAATGTTGGTTGGTTGGTTGGTTGGTTGATTTATTTAACCAGCATATCAACCTTCATTAGATCATTTAATGCTGAAAATCAATTTGATTTGTTTTATTTAGTTTATTTGTTTTATTGTTTTCATTTGTTTATTTGGGGGGGGATTGTTTGTCTTTTTTTTTTTTAAGTTTTGTTGGTAATGTTTTTTTATTTCCAAAAAGTTTTGTTGGTAACATCTTTTCATTCAAAAAAGTTTTGTTGAAAACTTTTATAGCATTTTGACCCCAGTTTGGAAGGTCAACTATTTACCCATAGCTGGGACCCTAACAGGGTGAACCTGGGAACAACAGTAATTAAGAGGTGGTTCATGCTCCTCACAAGCTCCCAATCAGAGACCTTGCTGCCGGATGCAGTTTACAGTCATATCCAGGACCTAAAATGTTAGAATGAGTTTTAAAGCTGTATGTCTTACTAACACCAATCAGTTTAGGAAACTAGAAACTCAGTGATTTTATCAAGACACCATCTCTAGGAAGATTACCCACAAAGGTTAGAAAGTTCAACCTATCCTATTTTACAAAGAGGTGTAGAGGTTTTTATTTCAGCGATTCCTTCTTGGAGTTGCTATCCAAAGCTGACTACTCTTACTCAGCTTAACTTTTTCTTTTCCTCTTAAATGACATCAGTTTGGTGGGGTTAACTATTTACCCATAGCTGGGACCCTAACAAGTGCTACCACTTTGAATTAGGGTGGACCTGGAAACAGCAGCAATTAAGAGCTAGTTCTACACTCCTCAAAACCTCCCAGTCAGAGGCCTTGCTTTTGGATATAGTTTATTATCATTACATTACCAAAATATTTCATGCACTGTTTTTCAACATAGTCATTATTTTTGGTGAGACATTTTCACTGGTGATGAAGTAGATCCTGCTTGCCATGTGTGAAAAGAAAAATATCTCCACCAGCAAAAGAACATACCAGTTGCATATATTGCTGTTGCTTCTTTTAAAATGCATTACCCATTACATATCCGTGCTTACCTCCACTGTTTTGTCTATGTGGATATGCAATAAGTATAAATATAGGTTAATGGGTGCATTTTTTTTTCTACAGAGTTTATTGTTCAACCTCTCCTTTGTATAGACTTTCATGTTACACACCACTTTGCCAACCTAACGTTGAGTGAAAAATGAGTTATTGGCATGAAAATTCAGTCTGTATTGCCATTCCACTAACAAATGCTTTTTGATATCACGGGCCATCATAATAAAATGCATTACCCATTACATATCCGTGCTTACCTCCACTGTTTTGTCTATGTGGATATGCAATAAGTATAAATATAGGTTAATGGGTGCATTTTTTTTTTTATATCACGGGCCATCATAATAAAATAAGAAGTATTAACTTTAAGGGAAATTTTATATTAACTTTGCTCAATCTTATTTTTGCATCTCTGATGGATAAATTTAATTATTATTATTTCTAGTTTTGTTCCATCTTATTATTATTATTATTACTTTTCACAAAACTCTGTGCTTTTTCTGCAAATAATTTCATGGTAATTGTTCTGATGAACTTTCCTTTATCATACATAGACATTATGAATTTAAGCACAATACTAAATTAGTGGCAAGATTTCATAATTTTACATGTGAAATGGCTAGATGTGACTAAGTTCTATGCTAAAGGTTTCTTTTCTCACACTTCTTGCTTGTGGAACTATTTTCTGGTTTATTGCTCCCCAGTCAGCTTTGCTCTTCAAAAATTTAAATGTAATGCCAATCATTATTTTCTATCTACTTAATTCTTATTCTTTTATTGTTCTCTCTTCTTAATAATAATTTTTTCTCATTCTCTAACACTCTGTAACATTTTGCATCCTAGTGTCTTTGGCTTGGAGTGAAATAATTAAATAAAAAAAACTCTGGCTCATCTTCTTCTTCTATGTGCCCTGTTCTTTCAAGGACGTAGGCAATCATGGATTTTCATGTCTCTATCACTGGTGGCTCTTAGCACACTTTCTACTTTTACACCACACAACCCTTGTTCTGTCGTCTACCTGATCAGGCCCTTCAAATATGTTATCCTTTGCTTTTCCCTGTTTCTTTTTCCCTCTATCTTGCCTGTTAGTATCAGGTTCTCCAAACCTTCCTTATTGCATGTCTCAGGAACTTTAGCTGTTTCTTCCTGATGCTCAGTATTAATTTCCTTTTCATTTCCATCCTTTCCAAAACCTCATCATTGCTCACATGATATCCGCTTCATCCTTCTGTAGAACCATATTTCAATTGCTTCATGTTTTTCCTTCATCTTTGATGATATGGTCCAGCATTCACTGCCATATTGAAAAACTGACATGTTAGCTAATATATGAGGGGAAGTTAACAATTATTCACATTCCTGCTTAAACATATGTTATGGTGAAAGTGCAATTTTTGACTTACCATCGTATTTCTCTAGAAAATTTCATTTCCATAACTGAAGTTAAATATTCAGTTAAGAATTTCATTCTATGCTTCAGTTTGGCTGAATTGATTAATAAGACTCTTCCTATTTACATTATTTATATTCAGACTACTGTCGTCATTTTTGTTGTTATTATTCAGACAGACACTTGCTACTAAAGAGCAGACTATGAGCATGTATATTTTCATATATTGGTTTGTCATAGTCTCTTTTTGATCAATGGATTGGTTATAAATTTGATGCAATATCTTCTGAGAGAATGTATTGTCACTTACATGGTAACCTGATACCTTAGTGTCATGTTAACCTACAAAATCCCTCTGATCTCAGCTTCTGACTGACAGCAATGACCATGAGAGCAGCAATGAATTCACACAGAACTATACTTTCTTTATCTTCATCTCTTATGTCCATCTCTTTTATTTCTCTATCTTCACTGATTTGTTTGTCTGCCTATCACGGTGGCTGTATGGGATTGAGACGTTTCTGTATTTTCAATACGTATCTAGTTCAAAGCAAAATAAAATCCAGAATTCCAAAGCTGATTTCAAAGTAAGAAATCTCTTTCCTGTTAGAGTTAGAACACAATACAAGCTTCTTAAATAGCATGTTCTTTCTTTTATGGGTACATACATATATACACACACCCACACACTACACACACAGAGATTGTGACAGAAATACCGCCTACATAATGGTATAGTAGTTATTTAACTAAGGTCTTACCATTATGTAGAAGGTATTTCTGCTTCATGCTGTATATGTATATATACATATACATATTTCACAAAACTTGTATTAAAGAGGGATTGCTACCTAAATACAGAATTTTTAAATTACATGACCTGGTAGACAATAGGAAAGTAAAAAGCTTTACCATACCATCTGGTCTGCCATTTTGAATAAAATTTGCAAATATATATATATAGTCATCTGCAGACAGATTTGTTTTGCTGTATCACGGCTCATCAGTATAGTTAAAGATCCGATTGCTTTTAACCCAGGATTGAAACCCGACCGAATTGGTGTCAGTTGGCAATTCTACCTCTGAGCTATGGGCCCGTGGTAGAAGGAGGCAGACTTTTTAGCATGTATATAATCATTATACATGCCCAATAGCTCTGTGTGTTCTAATTCATTACTGAATGAATGATGTGTAGATGCTAGAGTGGCTACTGTTTTTCAAAGTGTACCATTCTCCCAGAGTGCTCAATCAGGGTGTGAGACCATAAAATAGTAAATTGCCTGACAAAACTGAAAAGGTCAAAACTATGGTTGTATACTTGGCTGACCTTTCCTATCTAAATATCTAAATGCTCTATACATTGTATTTTCATTTTTCTTCAAACATGTATTGATAAGTTTCTAATACAACTGTTTCCTGGACTAATTAAAATCTGTTGTATAACTATTTAGAATATATCTATTTATCTATCTATATATAAATGCAGACTTCAGCATCTAGTTTCATATAGGTGTTTTTTTTTTTCACTAAGAGAAGTTCTCTAGTTAACTCCAAGTGAAGTATTTATTTAACTGCCTACTTAAATAGAATATGGCACAAGGCCAGGTTTAAAGTGGTAGACTCATGCTTATATGGGAACAGAGGACAAAAATAGTTTAGTTTCCTTAGCATTTACTTTTTGTTTTGGTTTTTTGGGTTTTTCATTCATTTTCTATGGATTGTCAAGTCTTTGCTGGTTATTTAAAGAAAATAATTTTTGATTGTATGTATGTTTTTTTAGGGGATGATAATAATTTGTTAATAGAAATTTTACTAATTAATACAGAGCTAGGGGTAAATAGGCATTCATATCTTTCCTAAGGGTATTTGTTCGTAAATGAATACAACAAACCCAACTAGAATTGGAACTCAGCTCTCCAATTAACAAATTCTAAACTATTATTCATTACACCATCTGTACATCTAACCTTACAGCAACTGGTATACCCAACCTGTCACCCATCTAGGTACTGACTAGGCTTGAAGTTGCTTAACTTTGGTGATTGTATGGGAACTGGTGTTTCAACATGATACATTTCACCTTTGCTGATGCTATGGATGCCAAAGTGTAGCCACTCTGCTTAAATAAAATGGCTGAGGTACTGAGGATAATTTAAGGAGAAATTTATTTCTTTCATATGGTATTCAGAGGAGGAATCCTTTCCTAGGCAATTGAGGTAGAAAGGTTTCATAATGGAGCATTATTCATAGAATGTTTTGACTCCAGAATGTTTTTTTTACAATGTAAAACAAAGTATAAAACCTTGAAATGCTTAAAGCAATTATGTTGAAGTATGCAATTATTGGATTATCATTCTTAATGTTCCAATTGTTGACTTGATTGTTTTTTCATTCCTATAATTTACTTTATATCAAAGGTGATGCTCTATGCCATTAGGCAATCTGCTAATTTGTGTTTTGGTTTCATGACACTGAAACTCTCTAATTTGTCCATCATTAATTAAATTATTTATTCCACTTATATCAATCTGCAGTTGTTTGAGATTGTGCTGAATAATTTCACTGCATTCAGATGTGGTGATGTATTTCTGTAACCAGAGTATTATGAACGAACTATCTAATTTTCTTGGAATTCTACAAAATTGGAGAAAACCTTCTTGATTCTCCAAAGAGAAGACTTATGCAATCTCAAGAATATAACATAATTCACCATATGGAAGATTTCCCAAAGCAGAATCATTCAATATCATGAAATGTAATTTACTCACTATACCCTGATGTTGATACATGCATCAGTGAAAACTTGGATGATTTCCTTGAAGCCTTAATTTTGTTATCAGTCAGCAAATCATTCACAGTCTTTTTCTCTGTGCCATGTTCCTTCAGGATATGAGCATTCATGACTCTCCACAATTTCCTATCCTTTATATGTCTCAGTAAGGTTTTTTCTTTTTATTAGACATGAAAAGATTAAGATTGTACTGATCATAAGTATCTGTACCAACAAACTCCTCTTTAATGTCTCATGTTCTGAAGAATATAGGTGATTTCCATACTTTCTGTCCTTTTTAGATCTAAGCAATATTGCTATCCCTGACAGTCCTTGTTCTGTCATCCATTTACACAAGTTTGTTAGATAGGTTATGTTGCAGAGCAGCTAACACCCTTCTAGTGCTCTCAAGAAAAAACAGTATATGGCCTTAGGTAGCTATACAAATAAATATTAATAGCAATCAGCATTAGGATTCAGCGTGTCATTGATGATTACTATTGAACTGTGCTCCCTGCAACTCTAACAACTTAACCTCTCCTCTCTTCTACTATTTGTTGTTCTGTTTTTTGGTGTTTGTCGTTTTTGTATTAATATCCCTTAGTACCCATATTGTGCTGTATATACTCAGCACATACCTCAGAGATATGACAAGTTACTCATTTCTTTCCTTTGTACCTTCTGTCTTAAGTATGTCATAAGAGTGTCAGATTCTCCAGAACCTCTTTATCTGGCCTAGAAATTTCAACCACCTTATTCTGATGCCAAGTATAGGTGTTCTTTTTGTTTCAGTTTTCCTTAAAACTTCTTTGTCACTCATGATCAGTCTATGATTTTGGTGTCGCATTTTCTATTCTCTGTGGGAAGACTTACCAGATATTTGTCTATACTTCTAAAATGAGATAGTATTTACATTGTTCAGACTATTGTTCTCATCTTTATTGCCATGTTTACAACATTTGGGGAGTTGTACTCTCATTGTTCAGATTATTGTCCTCATCTTTATTGCCATGTTTATAACATTTAAGCTGTTGTACAGTACAACCTTCTTCAGGGACTAGAAATTTCGAATCAAACTTTTTATTTCGATCCCTGAGGTATGCCATTCTCATTCAATGTGCCTGAAAGACACGTGGCCCAGTAAATATAGACACTGGTTAGTTTCAGTGACTTAACCCAAATTGTTATTTATAGGAGAGTGGGTTGTTATTGTGCTTACAGATTTGCTCTTTTTTTTCAACTAATTTTGGCTTTCACAGAAAAGATATTTCTAGGCCAAAGTTTAATGACTGGGCAGAAGGCTTGAACATGAATTCTTATTTTCCCCAAAGCCATTTGTGTGCATAGGGTGTCTCTGAATTACTTCAACTAAAATGTAAAAACTGTTCAAATTGACAAGGAATATATCGGAAAAAAAGTTAATAATGTTCTACTGATAATTCATCCATACTTATATGTAATTATACAACATTGCTTTGATAAAGTTCTTCAGAGGACAAAATACATTGGCTAAGTTAATTTTTTTCACATTCTCTTTTTTATTCATATAGTTATTTGTATATTTTAACATTATATTAATTCATAATCATAATTTTATAATTTATAATCATATTTCTGTCTTATACAGATTTTTTAGGTAGTCAGTCAGTTAAGTACCATAACTGATACTCACTTGAGTGATCATGTCTAAAAAAGAGACATGAGTGACTGGGCAGAAGATTTTCCCACAGTAGGTTGCCATTACTTTCTGTAGTGGATTGGTTGCCAACCAAGGCTATAGAACCCAATCAGTCTTGTCATTTTACTCATATCTAATGGGAAGAGATGGATTTATACCTTTCCCAAGGGTATTTGCATGTAAATGAATGCAGCAATTTCAACTGGAATTTGAACTCAGCTCACCAATTTCTTGTTCCAAAAATCTAAAATGACTTAGTGAAAAAAGAAAAAAATGAAATTCTTGATTTTAAAGGGTGTGTGAAATGTTCAGTGAGACTTTGGAAACATGGACTAACATGGGAGCTGAGCAGATTGTTCAGTCTCTGTCTATATTTCTGAGATGAAGTATTGTAACTATTTGTATTGTTTGAACTATTGTCTTCATCTTTATTGTCTCATTCACAACATTTCAGCCATTGTATGCTCTGGACTTCTTCAGGTGAAATTTGGTAGAATTTTTAACTGAACACTTTATTTAATACGTAGGGATAGATTGTTCTAATTTCACATAACATTCTACTGAATATCACAGTTTTAGTTAATTCACCTTAATTTTTTTCTCTTCCAGACCAAGTATTGAACTCACAATTCATTCTGTCTTTTGCAGTTGATGCTTAATCATTTCTTCTGTAGATGTTTTTTGTAGTTTTTTTTTTCCATGCTTGCTATCAACACTGTGTCATCTGCATATTTTATGTTGTGAAGATTGTGGCTGCCATTAACGAATCTTAGTATAACTTCTTATTCTCTCAGAATCACCTCATTGTTTAGTTTGAATAAGTCCACTGAGAAGACACATCCTTTCTATTTGTGTATATCTGTTGAACTTATTTTCCTCTACCTATATAGACAGTTTTATGTCAGTGTAGGTTATTGATTATTCTAATATCATTCCCAAATATATCAGTAGTTCCAGTAGATCTTTGTGGCATATTTTATTAAATGTTTTTTGTAATCTGCAAAATACAGGTATGTCCAGCATTTGTATTGTTCTTTCCAATAACATTCTGAGCATAAATATTGCATTCCTTGTTACAGTGCCTTTGAGAAACCCACACTATTCCTGTCCTATTTATGATCTGATTCTGCTGCATATCTGGTCAGACACCCCTGCTATTCATCTCAAGGTTTTCAATAGGCTCCAAAGGAAAATATGTACTGTGATTGATCCCTGGCACTTCAACTCTATCTACTTTCTCATTGATGGGATATGACTTCCCTCTTTCTCTTCTACAAATATTTTCATGGTTTCTGCTCTGATGAGCTTAGCTCCCTGGTGTCTCTTCCACAAGAATTTACTCAAGCAACCAAACTAGCAACAAGTTTACACCCTTTAACAGTCAAATCAACCAAATGAAGCAGCCACTTCTATTCCAACATCTTTTTTCCTTGCACTTCCTGCTTGTTGAACTCTCTTCCGTATATTTACTTCCCTGACAGCTACAATCTTTAAGAATTTAAATACAATGTCCATTGCCATCTCTTATCTACTTGACTCCAGTCTTTCTCTCATCTTTTCCCCATCACTCCATGTATCTTGTTTATTTCTTTTTTCACTCTACCCTCACAACTGTCTTCACACCGGTATTCCTATCCTTCTCTTGATATTTCTCTGACACCCCCTGTAACCAATTTATCCTACTTATCAATCTCCCCCTGCTTAAACTTTCACTCTTCTCTCATTAGTCCCCCTGCACACTAGTGGAGGTACCACCTTTCTTAAGGTGAAATAGTTTAAAAAAAAATTTCCTTAGTAAATATTGTTATATTACTCATTAAGCTGTTTGTCCAATGCAGTTTAATTTTTTCTCTGGCTTTTCCCTATTGTACATTTAATTTATTATTTCTCTGATAACGTCTGTGATGTCAGCATCTATATTAAAATTTTATTTGACTCTGCCAATTTGTTTCTGTTCAATTTTGCTGGTGCAGATACCACTTCGAGTTTTAATATTTCTGGTCCATTTGTATTTCTGTGTATTTTCAGTTGTTCCCTTTTGTTGTAGAAAAGTTCTTTTGTTATATTTGTTCCATCTCTGAAGTATTTTTTTTGTACTATCAGTATTCTGTCCTTGGATTTTATGCATAATGTTGATGAGCATGTCTTTTGTTCTGTTAATTCTTTTATACAATTTCAATCATCATCTTCCATCTCCTTGGATCTTGTTACTTTTATTCTCCTTTTTTTTTTAAGCGTTTCACCCCGAGCAAGGCATGTCACTGCCACTACTACACAGAGGGCTACATAGAGTGGAGAAAAGATGGTTAAATATAGGAAATGTCAGAGGGTGGGTGATAGGCGGGTAGGGATACCGAGAATGGTTAAATATAGGAAATGTCAGAGGGTGGGTGATAGGCGGGTAAGGATACCGAGAATGGTTAAATATAGGAAATGTCAGAGGGTGGGTGATAGGCGGGTAGGGATACCGAGAATGGTTAAATATAGGAAATGTCAGAGGGTGGGGGATAGGCGGGTAGGGATACCGAGAATGATTAAATATAGGAAATGTCAGAGGGTAGGTGATAGGTGGGTAGGGATACCGAGAATGGTTAAATATAGGAAATGTCAGAGGGTGGGTGATAGGCGGGTAAGGATACCGAGAATGAGGGTTGGGTAGATGAGACTGTTCTGAGAATAATTGGGAGTTAGTGTGATAGGAGGTGTCTATTGACCCTACATTTAAACACCTGGAGATTGTAGCTGTCGAGAAAGCAGACATGTGGAAGGGAGTTCCACAGGTGGGAAGTGCAAGAAAAGAAGCTGTTATAGTAGAATTTATAGTTACATCTTATCTGTTCTCCTTTTTCTCAGTAACATTTTCTCAGCTTCCTTCACTATATTGTCATTCATCTTTAGTAACCTCTTGTGTCTCAGTAACTTTATCACCTTGCTTGAGGTGAAATGATTAATGCACATACACACACACACACATATATATATATAAACATACAATGTTACAGAAAATGTCGAAGATTAATGAAATGGTTTTAACAATCAACTTATTGAAAAATTATGATCAAACAAATAATTTCATATATATATATATATATATATATATATATATATATATACATAATTAAATAACAAGTAAAAAAGTTTTATAAATTTAACATGATTTGGTAATTATCTAACTTCATTGGTAAGTGTACATAAGAGGAATAATGTGAAAATATTTTGATTTTAAAATTCTATTTTCTTTTATTGGTTTTGGAGACAAACTTATCTTATGAAATATATGTATGCACACACACACACACACACACACATATATATATATATATATATATATATATAATATGTTTGTATGTTTGTACCAGTTTATATGATAAATATATATTCAATAAATTATTAAGAAGTAAACACGTATTAAAAGGAAAAAAAATTAGAAATATGAAATTAAAGTGTTAAATTTTGGTAATATCAAGTAGAATAATTACAAATCGAAGATGTAGCAATTTAAAAGTTGAGTGTTGCCATCATATAACACAGAATGAATTTAATTTTGGAAATTAGAATGTAACATTTAAAAATTTAAGCATTATCATGTGTTTGACATATATATATATATATATATATATATATTTGAATTTATTTCTTGTCAAATCAAGACTTCAATGTAGATGCTGTGCATGGTGCCAAACCTGTTCAGAAATATCTAAATTGTTAGCTGTATATAACCTCTTTCTAAGAGCACTGGTTAACACTTATGTTCTTAAAAATTAGAAACAATACATATATACTTAATTTTTTAGCATCTAAGTGCTAACCATTGATTTTTAAAAGTGTGATTATACAGCTAACAATTTATACTAACACACACACACACTTGATAAGAATGGCAAAGCCTGGGCTGTTGCCCTGGATATCTCAAAAGTGTTAGATAGGGTTTGGCATACCAGCCTTCTACACAAGCTACTGGGCTACTGTATAACTGGGCAATTGTTTGATTTAACTCAATCATTTTTTTCAATTAATAAAATGATGGTTGTTCTGAATGGGCATACTTCCAAATCTTTTCATGTGAATGTGAGTGTCCCTCAAGTCTCTATCCTAGGTCCTATGCTCTTCTTGATATTCATCAGTGATCTTCCTGATGTAGTCAGTTCCCAAGTTGGTATCTGTGCTGATGACACCACCATCTACTCTCATCTCAATCTAAAATTTGACAGGGCTGACAAAGTAGACCTTGCTTCTGGTCTTCTAAAGGACCTATAATCTGTGATGGATTTGAGTAAGAAATGGACCATAAATTTTAATGTTTCTAAAATGAAGCTGCTCTTCTTTAACCACTATAGAGAAGCTTTTCTAATTTTCATTAATATGGATCATGCTAGTCTCCCTGAAAGAAATACCTTGTGCCTCTTCAGTCTGACACTCTTACCTCACTTCAAGTGGAATTAAAAAAATTGAATCAATAGCTGCATCTACTGCTAAGAAGGTTGGGTTGCTGTGCTGAGCCAGAAAGTTTTTTTTTATCAGAATTCCATTTTACATATTTACAAATCTACCATTCATTCATGCATTGAATAGTGCTACCATATCTAGTCAGGTGCTCCTGCAGTTCATCTCTGGGTTTTTGACAATATCCAAAGGAGTGGCTGCAAGGTAATCAGTCCTGATTTGGCAGCTCTCCTTCCGCCACTTTCTCACTAATGAAATACAGCTTCTCTCTGTCTTTTCTACAAGTATTTTCACAGCTTCATTTCATGGGGCCTTCCCTCATAGATTTACTTGTGCAACTAGATTGGCAACTGGGTACTACCCTTTTTGACAATAGGTAAATGTAACGACCAATTCTACTCTATCAGTTTCTTTTCTTGCACTTTCTGCCTGTGGAACTTCCTTCCATCATAGCTACAATCTTCATAAGTTTAAATGCAACATCAATAGCCATCTTTTATTTCCTTGACTTACACCTCTCTCACCCTTTCTACAACATCACCTGTTCCATTTTCTTTTCTGTCTTCCCTCTTCTCTCATTTTAACCTCCTGCTCACTTACTTATGATGAAATGTTTATATATATATATAGTGATGTAAATAAATAAATTTATACATGAGGAGGGTGTCCATATGTATAGTATTATTATTCAGGTCTTAAAAAGTACTCAATGTATGAACAGAGCTGTATTATATATATATATATATATATATATATCAATAAATATACATATTATCCTACGTTTATGACACAACTCAGAGTTTCATGCATTATGCAATCATCAAGTGCATATTTCAAACTGTTTGAAATATGCATTTGATGATTTCATAGGATAATATGTATATTTATTAATATATATATATATATATATATATATATATATATATATATATATATATTGTGCAATGGATAAATTATCAGTTGAATTACACAAAAAAGAAAATAACACTAAAGCATCCACATGTACACACAAAGAGGACATTTATAAAGTCAGTGAAAAAGTTATATTTTCTGCACGTCAAAATCTTTTAATCTGTTTGAATTATTTCCTTGCACTTAAAATTTTTAGATAACTATATATGGAGAGTAATGAATGTGTTGTCCTCTAAATTACGTGAAAATGAAAATAACACTGACATTTCATCTTGACAGATATATTTACCAAAATTACACAAAAATCTCTTGAAACATGAAAGAGTAAATTTATTCAATAAAATCGTCATTGTCTTCAACCAGTGCCTCCAGATGACTTCAGAATCTCTTGCATCTCTTCTTGATGACCTTGTTTAAGTTGGTGAATGATGCCATAATCCTAGCCTTCACCTCCTCTTTGGTAATTCAAGTAGTTTTGTTGGTCTCTCACAGAACTGCTCCTTACCCAAGGGGGTTGCAATCTGGGAAGTTAGGTGTGGGCAGATATAAGGGTGATAATGGTTGCAGAAATTGCCTGACTCCATGACTGGGTTCTCCTGTTTGTGTGGCATGGTGCTGGGTTCTGTTGCCAGACATAGGGATTTCCAGCGGCCACCCTCTTGACCCAAGGCAGCACTAACTTCTCAAAGCACCTAGTGTAGCTTTTTATATTGAGTCTGAGTTTAAGTTTTGTTTCATGGCATATCAACCTTCTGTTGGTTTTTTAATGCCAAAAAGGTAATGTTTTAAGGTATTTTTAATGTTCAGTTATAGTGAGAAGGTTGATTTAGTCAGATTTTGATGAAAAAATTTTTAATTTACTTTTTACAGCTATAAATTTTTTTTTGCTTCAAAAATGTGTGATGATAAATTTTTTTCATTCGAAAATGTATTGATGACAATATTTTTTTTTTATAAAAGTTTATTTTTATGTATATATTTCTATAAAAGTCTATTTTTATACTTTCATAGTGTTTTAATCCCAGTTTGAGGATTTGCCCATAGCTGAGACCCTAACAGGTGCTACCACTCTGGGTCAGGGTAGACCTGGGAACAACAGCAATTAATAGGTAGTTCTGATACTCCTCACAACCTCCCAATCAGAGGCCTTCCTGCTGAATGCAGTTTACTGTTGTACCCAGGACCATATTGAATCTGAGGTGATTTGTTGATTGTTTTCCTGTTGTGCACAACAAACTCTGCCTGGATGAAAAAGTAGCTATAATTACCTTCCCAGACCAAAACAAACTACTAAATAAATGATCAGAACTCATCTCAAAATGAAAATACAAAAACAAATTTTTACTATGCTACTTAAATACTGAAAACTGAAAACCGGTAAGAATAAATGAAATTCAATAAATAAAATAAAATAAGAAAAATCAAGTAAAATAAACTAATCCAAACAAATAAGTAAAAAAAATAAAATAAGAAAATAAAAAACAAATTAATAAACCAAGCACACTAAAATAACCATTAGAATAATACAACAGACTACCCACAATGCATCATGGACTTGTGAATATGTACCATAGAGCAGAACACAATGCACATGACCTGATGATTGTGCTTAGCATTAAATAAATTGTTGCTTCTGAGTTTTGACTTTATTGTTCATTTTTATATTCACATATGCTCTATCTCTGATAATTTAGCACTTTAACCAATAAATACAGCTGTTGTAATCCTAAAAGTTACCTTTTAGGTTTAGGTATACAATAACTATATTTATATAGCATTTGATGATTGCATAGTGCATGAAACTTGGAGTCATCTCACTGATGTAGAAACAAAACTCCTATCTGTCAATCATCACAGGCAATTTCTCCTGACACCCATGAGCATGGACCAAGCAAGTCTCCTTAAAAGCAATACACTGTGCCTCTTGGCCTTACCCTATCTTCCGACCTCAGGTGGAATAATTACATTTAATCAATAGCTAAATCCACTAGGAAGGTGAAGTCACTGTGTTGGGCCAGGAATTTTTTCTGCATAAATCCATTTTGCACATATACAAATCAACCATCTGATCGTGTATGGAATACTATTGTTATATATGGTCAGGCACCCATGCTGTTCTTCTCAGTGTTTTCGACAGGCTCCAAAGGAGAATTTGCAATGTGATTGGTCCTGACCTGGCAACTTGACTCCAACCATTTTCTCATCATCATGATGTGGCTTCCCTCTGTCTCTTCTACAAATATCTTCATGACTTCTGCTCTAACAAACTTGGGTCACTGGTGCCCCCTCCACAAAAATTTACTCAGGCAACCAGACTGGCAACAAGGTCTCACCCTTTTACAGTTAGATCAACCAAATGCAGACAACAATTCTATTCCATCAGCTTCTTTTCTTGCGCTTCCTGCCTGTGGAACTCCCTTCCATATACTTGCTTTCCTGACAGCTACAACCTCCAGGAATTTAAATGCAAAGTCAATTCCCATCTCTTATCCACTTAACTCCAGCCCTTTCTACATCACCCCACATATCTTGTTCTTTTTTTCTCTCTATCTTCGCAACTGTCTCCACTCCTGTGTTCACATCCTTCTCTTGCCCTTTTTCTTTCACCCCCGGTAGCTGTTTCCTTCATATTCACTCCCTCCTGCCTAATACTTTAACTCTCTTATGTAACCCGCTGCACATCAATGGCATTAATGCCTTGCTTAGAGTGAAATGATTAAAAGAAATTAAAAAAAGAATATGTGCATTTGTTAATCTATAATTAATAGCCCTGTTATACGACATTGAGCACTGTTTTACTAACACCTGAATAATATTTTTTATATACAGTATAACACTGATATAAGAGTGTTGTCAGGACCTTATAAAAGTTCTCTTATCTCCGGGATGTCTCTTATATCAGGTAATTCTCTTATATCCGGGTTTTGGTTCTATTTTGTTCTATTACCACAGGCTCTAAATTGGGACCAGATAAAATCTCTCTTATATCCGGGTCATACTGTATGTGCATATACTTGAGTGTATACCCATATATATATATATATATATATATATATCATAATTCAAGTTATTAAAAATTCTAAAAGTACAATAACAGATAAAACTTGTTATTTAAATTTACCAAAACTTGCTTTCTTACTGCCTCAAGGCATCTTATATGTATATGTAGATAAATAAAGGCAGTATGGACATAGGAATCAACACTGCATAGTGACTCTAATATTTTAATGCAATATTCAGATTAAGATTTACAGTCACTATGCAGGGTTGATTCTTAAATAGTGAGTAATATTCTTATATAAATATAACAAATTTTATATTTATATATATATGTATATATATATATATATATATAATTTATGTAACAAGGACTAAATCTTTGTACACAGTTCACTCATCACTCATCAGGTAGCCAGCAATAACAGTCTCTCATGATATTGACATTTATATTCTGTCTGTTAGCTCAAAATAGTACATCAAGAGTAGCTGGTGTATACATGTTGGTGCCTATATCAACTAAATTTAGTGAGGATGGGGGAAAATACCCCTATTGTTAGAGATGTCATGACATATCATCAAACTGATGAGGATGTTAATCAACATTAATTGGTGAAGGAGAATTTTTTTGTATATCCCCAAGTCTGCAAAATTAAATCATATGTTGTCTAGAATGCTCAACAATATGGAAACAGACTATGAGAACATGATCCAGAGGTGTAATATATAAAAAGTGATCAGTAGCACTCAGTCTGTAGTACCAATTGACTCTGAATTAGAGTTAAATTGCTTTTCTTTAAAAATTAGCTGTTACTTTGGGAAAGAATAAATTTTATTTACACTATTTACATTGTTTAGACTGTTGTCCACATCTTTGTTGTTTTGGTCCAGTGGATAAAAGTGTTGGCGGAAGTAATCTAGTAACTTGACCCAAAGAGCTGTGAGTTCAGTACCTAATCACAGCAGAGGTGAACAAAAAAAAGTTGAGAGTTGAGTTGCTAAAAGGAATTAACTAAGACTTAGATATCTACATTGTATATGGAACTAGAATAATTTAAATAAAAAGGATTTGTTTCAAAATTCTGATGTATCTCACCTGAAGAGGGCCATAATAAAGTTGAGTACAACAATCTGATCAACGTAAATAGTGTAAATTTTTTTTTTTTTTTTTTAATCATCTCACCCCAAGCAAAGGCATTCCACTGCCACTATTGCGCATGGGGCTACATAGGGGAAGGTAAAGAGAAGGAGTGGTTAGACATAGGGAATGTCAGGAGAGAGGTGACAGATGAGTAAGGATAGCGAGGATGAGGGTTAGGCAGATGGGAAGAGTGCTTGATAGAATGGGAAGCAGGTTAGTGTGTTAGGAGGTGTCTATTGACCTTACATTTAAACTCCTGGAGATTGTAGCCATTGGGGAAGCAATCGTTTGGAAGAGAATTCCACAGTCGGGAAGTGCGAGGAAAGAAACTGTTGGAGTAGAAGTTACGGCTGCATTTTATCGGTTTCACTGTAAAAGGGTGGGATCTAGTTGTTAAATAGTTACAAAACGTCATCTCAGAAATATAGACAGATAAATAAAATTTTTCTCATTTGTTGTTCAGCCAGCTCATTATTCTGAACTTATTATATTTTCACTTTGCAATCAAAAAAGTTTTTAATGAGATTAGAAAAGTCAAGTATTTCTTTATGTTTATTAGTAAAAATGTAAGGATTACTTTATTTGAGATTGTATAAAGCAAACTGCATTTACATCTAATAATACGATATTATGGAGTTAGAATTGCTGGTAGCGTGCAATATGACAGTAACTTTGCATACAAGTATGATAACAGCTATTAGTATAACATTATTATAATAACAACTCTTTATTTAAGAAAACAAATATTTTTTAGCTATTTTTTAAGAAAAAAAAGCCTCATATGGACCTGGAAATGTTCACGTCAAATATACTTTGGCTTCTGACCTTTGAAAATGGTTGCATACAGTAAAAGATCACAAAGTTTCTTTGACAATAATCTTTGGTTTAAGAATGTAATGCAAAGATGTTGGTCAGAATTATGTGAAAACAAAAAATTAAAGAATCTAAATCAATAATTAAATTGATAATTAGTGATGCTTGTTTTCACCAATTAATGATTGCCTTTCATCAGTTAAAAATTACTCCTCCCCTCTTCTTAAGTCACTTATAAAAAGATGCCACCATTTTATATGCTTTTCCAAGATAATGAAAATCAGACCAAGATTTATGTTGTAAGATAGACATTAATTAGATGTTTGTCATGGCAACTGCTATAGAGTTCTTGTGGAGGTTACATATTAACTACCAGACACTGACATTAAGGACTGTGCATACAAAAATTAATATGATTAAGTAGCAGACAGAAGTTAGTAGCATTAAAATTATTAGCTCTTCACTATAAAGTATGTGCATGAAGGATGCATAGATGTATTCTTTGTCTTGAGATATGAAGAAAAACAATTATATATAGACAGTCAGTCAGTTAAGTGCCATATGTGAAACACGCTTCGGCGATCATGTCTCAAAAGAGACATGACTGAATGGGCAGTAGATTATTCTACAGTAGGTTGTCATTGCTTTCTGCTGTAGACTGGTTGCTAGCCAAGGCTATAGAACCCAATCTGTCCTGTTATTTAATCTATAACTGGTATTCGTGTGTAAGTGAATGTAATGAATTCAACTGGAATTTGAACTTGGCTCCCCGATTTCTCATTCCGAGCCGATATCCATGCATCACAACACACATATATAGACAGTTATATTTGATCATATATAAAGAAGAATAAAAGAAAACATTTGAATTAAATTAAATTGTGAGTATTTTTTAAATCATATCACCCCAAATTCGCAGGGGGTACAGAGAGAGAGAGAGTTGGGAGGATAAAAAGAGTACACAAGGTGTTGAAGAAAAGATAACAGATGAATGGAATTGAGGGAAATAGAAGATGGAAACTGACATTTCACTTAAACTTTTGGACATTATAGCTATCAGGGAAGTAAATGCAGGGTAAGGAGTTCAACGGGTATGAAGTGTGAAGAAAGAAACTGTTAGAGTAGAAGAGTTGGTTACATTTAACTGTTTCAACAGTAAAAGGATCAAACCTAGATGTCAATGTATTAGCATTTGTAAATTTATGTGGTCAGAGCACCAGAGGGAAAAAGCATGTCAGAGCAGTTTCCACAGAAATATTTGTAGAAAAGACAGAGAGAAGCCACATCATGTCAGTGAGAAGATGACTAAAGTCAAGATACAAAGTCATGATTGTTTATTTTGCAGATCCTTCTTTGGATTTTGTCAAGAACTTGAAGATGTACAGCAGGAACACCCAACCAGATATGGCAACAGTATTTTAATAAAAGACATGAATTATGTGAAAATTGCAAGAACTAATTTCAACTTTTATAAGATTGCCCTGATGTGATTTGGCTTTCTGATTTGATAGCACTGAAGAGGAGTTAAGGAAATTCATCATAGAGTAGCCTACACTAGAAGTAGTTTTGTCAAACAATAAATTACTACAAAACAAAAATGTTAACCTAGTAATTAAGTCATTTTCTTACATTTTTATTTTTATGTCATTTTTTTTTCATTGTTATGTAAACATCTTTATTTTATGGCATTAATATGTATATATGGGTTTATATAATATATATATCCGAGTGAGTATAGAATGAGGAGACTCTTTACTTCTTCCGATGATGTGTTTGAGTCCAAACACTGAAACAACCATATGATTGTAGAGAAGAGGACATATATAGAAAAAATTATGTACATATTCTAAAACATAATATATATATATATATATATATATATATATGAATTTCTGCCTTCTTCCACCGAATGCTTGTAGCCCAGAGTTAGAATTGCTGACTGATGCCAATTCTGTCGGATTTCGGTCCTGGGTAAAGGAGCAATCGGAGTCTAACTGTACTGATGAGCTATGATACAGTGAAACAGATCTGTCTGTGAATGACTATAGTATATATGAATTTACTCAAGCCACAAGATTAGCAACTAGATCTCACCCTTTTACTGTGAAATCAATAAAATATAAATGTAAATTCTACTCCATCAGCTTCTTTTCTCGCACTTCATGCATGTGGAATTCCCTTCCATTTACTTGCTTTCCGAACAGCTACAATCTCCAAGAATTTAAATGTAAAGTTAATAGTCATTTCCTATCACACTAACCTGCATCCTCTCTCTCATGCTTCTTTCTCTGTCCACTCTCATCAGTATTCTCATCCTTCTTTTACCCACTTCCTGACACCCCTATAACTTGTCATTCTTTCTCATAAGTTCCCTCCTATGTAAAGCCCTGCAAAACAGTGGCAGCAAAATGTTTTGCTTGGAGTGATATGATTATAACAAACAAAAAAAAAAAAATATATATATATATATATATATATTCAATCAATTATTAATAAGTAAAAAATAAAAATAAAAGATTATTGTGTAAGATTTTGTTAATGTCAAGTGGAACAATTACAAATTGAAGATGTAGCAATTTCAAATTTGAGTGTTGCCTTTGTTTAACTTAGAATTAAATTAATTTTGAAAATTATTGTATGACATTTCAAAATTTAAGCATTATCCTGTGTTTGACATATAAATACATTTGAATTTATGTTTCTTGTAAAATCAAGACTTCCATATAGATGCCATGCCTGTTCAGAAATGTTTAAATTGTTAACTGTATACAGCTGCTTTTTAAGATCAATGGTTAAAAATGGCTTTGAGCAAGTGAAACTTATGATTCTTGGTGAGGCCTAAACTTCTTTGAAAATTGTAACCTGATACTACGGAATCACAAACAAAAAGAAACCACCTCACTTGAGTGTTTTCAAAGTAGCAACAGCTAAAATAGATATTTACAATGCAGATAGAAAACAAGGACATAACCAAGATGTTGATATTTAACTCTATAAAAGATTAGTAAGACCCCCCCCCCACCTACCATTAACACTGGAAAAAGCAATAGCAGATATTGCTTTTGGGAAAGCTATTTTCTTGAAAAATTGTTTTGAGACAAAGATTTTATAAATTTCAATTCAAAGCAGTATGGCTGCTTGGTCAGTGATGAATGAAAGATTGTGGGTTATACAAATGTAATGTTACAATTGTACTGACTAATAGGAATGTAAGATAGGTCACTTGCCCATGAAATCATTGTTTATTTGATTGTATACTCTCTTCTCTCTTAGATACGCATTTATTGTCTACCTGACTTCTGTTTGTTTCATGAGTATGCATCCTATGGTTTCATGTCTTTGACATAACGGGAAGGTACAACTTAGCACCTCAGAGGTAAAAGATTATTCCTGAGTTTAAACTACTGATGCACCTAGTTTTGGACACTATTTGATTTTAGCATTACACACCATATAAAGGTAAGTTCAGAAAAAAACCTGAGTAATAGCAGAATATGTACAATAAATTGTTCAAAATTGACTCCAAGGATTTTCAATGGAATTTTATGATGGATTCAGGGTAGGTACCAACATTGGTTTTATTCCAATTCCATTCATTGTTTCTGTTTTGGAAAGGTTTATTTTGGATCCTATTTCTAGGAAAAAAAACTTAGATGTTGATTTTCTGTTCAAAATCATTCTTATCCCAACTATAAATACCTATACCATTGGCAAAGCCTCCATCATCATCAGTACATTAGTCTTTGAGGGAAAGCAAGATCGATGTCTTCTGTTGGTAGATGTAGTCATATTGATTTCACTTATAAACAACTTAATTTCTATTCTTTGAGTATAATGGACATGGGTTTGCTGCTGCAAAAATATGTTTATGAAGTGTTGCACTTCAAAGCTGTCATCTTTTTTATTATATATATATATATATATATGTGTGTGTGTGTGTGTGTGTGTGTGTATAATAGTAAGAATGTCATTAGAAACTACACAGAAAATTTTGGTTGTTTGCTATTTAGATATCTAAATCTAATCTTATTTATAAACGGAACTTTGTCTGCGTTGTGTGTGTGTTCATTACCTATAGACTCCGAAACGGCTAAACTGATTTTCTTGAAAATTTACACAGTTGTACTATAAGTATCTGCGAGTGTTCTTAGCTAGGTTTTGTGTCAAGGTACTGCTGATAAATATCGAAAATTGATAATTGAAAAAATCGGGTTATAGAAGGAGTGGTCCAATTTTAATCAATTTTGATACACTCATAGACAAAGACATAAGAAACAATATTCAGAAGTTTCAAGCTTGCAGTTCTTACAATAGTGCAGAAAATCGATAATATATATATATATATATATATATAAAAGGCAAGATGTTTGTGTGTGCGTCTGTTTATCTGCCTGTATGTCTGTATTTTTTTCAGCCCTTTTACTTTAGTTTTTGCTTCGGGTTTAGCTTTAAGTAGGTATAATTATAGTTCTTAGTCTTAGTCATGATACCATTTACTCAGAGGACTTATTTAGCCTTCAAAATTCAGTTAACGATGAAAAAAAAAATTATTTGGTATCGATTCCAGGAAATCAAAATTTGATTTACTTCCATTCATTTTTCTTTCAGTCTACGGTTTTGCTTTAACTGGAAAAAACTATTGCTTTTTAAGTCTTTCGTGCCAATGTCCAAAGAGTCTGAGCTCCAGGACCATGGATTAGTTTTAAAGCTTTCATTACACCTGAGCAATGCCGGGCTATACTGCTAATAAAGTATATTTGCATTCTTTTTATTCTGTGTGCCATGATACCTTCAGGAAATAGGCAATCATTGTCTTCCACATCTCACTGTCCCTTGTAACTATTAACACCCTTCTCCTGTTATCCCACTCAACCCCCACTCTGCCACCCAGCTGCTCATTTTATCAAGTATGTCATGCAATGCTTTCCTTTGTCTCTCTATCCCTCTATCCATCCTGTGAATATCAGATTCTCCAAGTCCTACTTCCTTACTACATGTCCTAGAAACTTCAGCTTTCTTTTCCTGATGTGAAGTATCAATTTCCTTTTCATGTCCATCTTCTCCAAAATCTCATCATTGCTAACATGTTCTGTCCATGGTATCCTCAACATCCTTCTGTAAAACCACATTTCAGTTGCTTCAAGTCTTTTCTTCATCTTTGATGTGATCGTCCAGCATTCACTGTCATACTGAAGAACAGAAATTACATAAGAATTCAGGACTCTCTTTTTTGTTTCTAGTCAAATTTTCCTACTTCTTAATACTCTATTCAGCTTCTATAATGCATCCTTGGCCATGCAAATATACCTTCAGATTTCATTGTCATGCTTTCTGTTCTCTGTTAGGACACTTCCCAGGTATTTAAATTTCTGTACCTGATTGATTTTAGTACCCCTGACTTGTAGTTGGCATTTTGGGCTCCTCTTTTAGCTGATAACCATGCATTCAGTTTTTTTTTTTTGTATTTATATGTAGTTTTTCTTTCCACTTTCTTTAACTATTTCTTGTTAGAGGTCTTGCAGTTTTCTTTATTTTATTGGCCAAAAAGTTTGATTTATGTGAAAATAGATGATTTTTTTTTTTCAGCATTAACTTTATAGAACATCTAATCATTTTATGATAATTGCACACTCGGGGATCTTCCAAAATTCTATTATCACATTATCTTACAGATTATCATAGGTACCATACTGGGTCCTTCATGCCATTTCACAGGACATGAAAATTATTTGGTATTTTCTCTGAGATTGTACTGAATTAAATATTGGCAAGCAGGAGTAATTTTTAGCTCGACCTATTGGTAAAAGTGGGTTTATGCTCTTTTGCAAGAACATTAAAATGAAGTGAACTACAGCTGACATTTGAACTTGATACACTGGCTCCATTTTCTGTGCCAGTAAACGGTTCTTCATTTCAGTATATTTTATCACCTAACATATAATACATTCTAATATACAGTGTACATACATAAGATATACAACCCAATATCAATAATGTTTAATTCAATTTAGTGACAAACATATCAAATATATTTTACAACTAATAATAATAAAAAGGAAAAATAATATGATACCACAAACAGAATTCTGAAAAGTGATGAGTGAATATGTGAAAATTACCAAAGACATAAGCCTATCAATCCATGTTATAAATCTCTTTGATAATGTCTTGTGAGATCCAAAAGTGCTTAGAGTGTTTTATATAATTAATGTTAAAATCTTTCCTGAAATCCAGAAAAATGGTTTGAATTCTGAAAATTAAATTAAAAGCTTCAATAAAGATTCCTTATTGGTCTTCAACATAGGCTGCATAAAATACAGACAATTATAGGCATCTGAGTATATGATACCACCATTTAAAACCCTCCTCAATAAGTTATCTGCCAAGACTGGCAAAGTATGCTTAGTTGCTGCTCTTGGAAAGGACCTCCAATCTGTGATGGGTTGGGGTAAGAAAAGGCTCATAAATTTTAATGATTCCATAATGAAGCTGCTCTCTTTAAACCACCATAGAGGAAATTTCCTACTTTACTTGGCCTCACTCTTTCAACCAACCTCAAGTGGAATGACTGCATTGAATAAATTGCTATATCTGTAGGGGACTTTGTTAATAATTATGATCATGTCTGGCACAAGGATGACAGATGAAAGACTTATGTTGATTGGGCCTCAAAATTATCTCTGATTTTCCCACAATATTTATATTAATACGATTCATCCCATATAAAACAATTCAAGACTCAAGGGAATAAGGAATAAGATAACAATGGCACCAATATAACCACAATAAACATGTATTAACAAGTGTACAAAATTTGAAAGAAAAGCATACAATTACTGTTGACAATAGTTGAGTAGGAGAAAGAGTTTTCTCCCATAGACTGCAGAGAAAGTCAAATGTTCTTCGGAAGAAAGTCACTTGTTGAATGAAAGTTTAAATTCTGGTTGAATGAAAGAAAGTCTGTTTCAAATGAAAGAATTGTTAATACAATGTTCATGAATTTGTTGTTTGAATGTACAAATGTTCTTATGTCTAGAATAGATTAACAGTTCTTATAAGAGTGTTCAGCATAGTGTCCAACTGGGAGTTTATACAGATGTAAGTTTGTATCTGTGTGTGCATTTGCCATGGTGAGTAAGATCTGGATTCCACCAACATGGATTCCAGAAGCAACAAAAATCTTACTGAAGATTATACTTTTTGAGTAGGCTCAAGAGAGCTTCGTGGGAAAACTTTACATATACTTGTTTTTGCAATAAAAGATTTGATTGGTCATAAATTGACCAGTTAAAAATCGTGTACTGAACAGAGTATGGGAAGTTGTTAGAATTACACTCAACAGCAATTACAAAATTGTCTTGTAACAGTTTGTATAGCAATTATTCAACCTATCACTGCTGAATAAAATGCAATGCTTAATTGTGCGTGGGTGTGAATATGATAATGTTTTATATGCTATAGGATGGTTGGGTCACTGTGTTGGACCAGGAGGTTTTTTAGTCAAAATTCATCTTGAACATTTATAAATCTACCATTCATCTGTTCATTCAATACTGTTGCCATATCTGGTCAGATGCTCCTGCTATTTAATGTATATGTATATACATTGGATGTATTTGGGCAGCAGTTATTTTTATGCAACAAAAAGTCTTTTTTAGGGATTTTTTTATTATTTCAGATTATTTGTCTAGTTTCCGGTATATGTTTGAACAGAAGTTGTTCACTGTTTTAAGAATCCAAAGAATGATCTGTAATGTACTCCATGTACTAAATTGCCATCTTGACTTTAGTTCACATTCTCACAGATGTGGCATGGCTTCCCTCTGTCTTTTCTAAAAATATTTTCATGGCAACTGCTCTAATGCACTTTTTTTCCTAGTGCCCTAATTACAAGAATTGCTTGACATGTAGGTCCGACCCATTTACTGCTGAAATTGCTCAATGTAACTAGCACTACTCCAACAGTTTCTTTTCTCATTCTTCCCACCTGTAGAACTTCCTTCTGTTTACTTGGTTTCCTGATATCTACAATCTTCAGAAATTCAAATGAGACATCAATCAACTTCATCTATCTTCTTGAATCTTATTCAACCTTTCTCATTTCCTCAGTCCTCCCTGTACTCATTCTTTTCTCTCACTTTCACTTTCTACAAATACCTATGTACTAGTTGTATTCCTGCTTTGCTTGGAGTGAAATGATTAAAAAAAAAATTGGGGCTTTCATGTTTATCACTTTTGTGCAGTATCAGTTTCAACATTTCCAAATATCCCTTCTCTGCCTCTTCATGCATCAGTTTATGTTGACCAAACATATATTATGCATAATTTATTTCTGTTGAATATTTTAAATAATTTTCTTTGTTGTTGACCTAACATTTGATTTCAGTTACAAGAAAAGGAGATTCACCTTTATAATATTAGTTAAAAATCTATTTTTAAGTAAAAAGTTTATTACAACTTTATGTGAGTTGTTTGTGGGAAATCAGTGTTACATTATTAATAGTTTTTCTTCAAATTTTTAATCCAATATTTATTTGGAAACAAATTATTTTTATTCAATTCAAAAATATCTCACAGCTTTAAATAATCAGCAAGGTGTTGATAAACCATAAAAGAAACCAATCAATCCTATTTATAGCAAGTTAATCTTGTAAATTTGATCCTTAACAAATCTAGTGTTTTTTGGATTTGTCCAAGCTTATCTTATACTTACCTGATTTTTTGCTTTTAAAAATCATTAAAGTTTAAATTTTATTAACTTGACCCAATATTTTGTAAGTCACCTGTCGAATGGCAATAGTTACAAGTTTTATTTTTATTTCCATAAGCTTACCATTAACTTTGTTTTAAGAAGAAGCAGATATTTTCTTGTATAGCTGAGCAAGTTTAATTTGTCTTTTTTCCCCAACCTATTATTGTCTGATATTCATTATGTGAATCAACTTTCTTTTCTGCCTCTGATATTTGACTTATTCAGGTTTTTTCTTCCCAATCAACAACCATTCTTTCTGTCCATATTGGCCCATTTGGATCAGTATCCTGTTTCTGCTCTGATAATTAATCAGGCATTTAGGACTTGGAAAGCAATTTATGATTCACTCTTGATTAACCCTTTAAATGAGTACTAATGAAAAAAATCCTCATTTGCTTTCTTCTTAAATTGATGTGTTACCAAATATTCCTATGAAGTTATTAACGTGAAGTGAACAAAGTAGTTGATTATGATTGATACCCAATGTCAAAAATGGTAAGTTGAGATTTAAATACAATTGATTTTATTGTCAGTTCATTACATTAACGCATTTAGCGAGCTTTATTGCCCTCCAGGATGCAAAGTAAGTTATGTTGTGAGTACTCATGTTTATAACTAAGTTTATCCCAACAACCTTGCAGCTCATTAACACAATCAACAAAACACCACTCCGACTTGGAAAAACTCGATGAATTTCTCACCTTTCTGCATTCTGCAAATGCATAAGTGACTTTGTTGAGTTTAATGAATACCATAGCTTCCAGAGACTTCTGTTTTATTTTTTTTTATACTTACCATACTTTATACTTTGAAATATCCTGGAAAATTACTTTCATAAGATTACAGATTTTAAAATAATCTCTTGAGTCAGATGATAACTAGTCTGCCATTAGTTTATGCTGGGATGTGAAAATGCTTTCTTTATTCATTATCCTTGTCTTACTTTTATCTTTTTTTTCAATCTCTTCTAAGACCCACTTTAAAAAATTTTTCTTTTATGATTGTTTCATTAGTGATTTTAGTTAGTAATGTTCCAGTTCATCATAGTAATATATTGGGATATACATGTATCTGTCTATATCTTTTGCTTCTCTTTTACATATATAGTATGCATGGCCATATCTGACTACCGGGCACACCGGGCATGGGTCCGGGCCAATCCTTGCAACCATAGTGAAAATCTGGGCAAGGAAAAATGTCTTTGTCAAAAATCAAACTATGTATTTCACGAAGAAAGAAAGTAAAACAAAGCAAACATCCGAATGAACGCAGTAAAAATCTGTTTATTTATTAATTTTGGGAGAAAAGACTGGTTATACTCAGAAAGTCCAAACCCAATTTCCTGCTTTTGTTCACATTCTGTGCCTAATTTCCATTGGAATAGCTGAAAAAATCTGCAAAAATCATAATTTCTGGAAACGGATGACACTGATGATGTCATCACATTGTCAACTAATAAATCCGGGCAATTTTCTCTGTGCCCAGTGTTTTTTTTAGCATCAGCCATGGCCCTGATAGTATGTGTGTGTACAAAATATTCAGATGTAACTACAAGATATCTCTAAAATGATTATGAATAAAGGCAAAAGAAAAACTTAACTTAGCTAACATGTTTTGTTCTCAGACAGTCTTTATCATGCCAAATGTAAAGATTTTATTTTGCAACAACAATTTTTAAACAAAAGTAAAAATATTGTTAGTTTTTCATCTACACAGATTACAAACCTTTAATCAACAACTTTATTATGACCAAATGGTAAGAGTTGTAGAACCCCTTCAAAAATAACAAACTCTACAAAATTAAACCCATCCTCAAAGAATGGATAGAAGTTAAGATTTTCAATAGGAAAATGTCAAGATGAGAAGAATTAGTAATGACTAGACTTCAAATAGGCCACACCGCTGTCACCCATTCACACCTACTAAAAGGTGAGGAGGCACCACTTTACATTCCATGTCTGGAGCTCTACACAGTGAAACATATACTAACAAGCTGCATAGATCTTGAACAAATGCGATTAAGATATTATCAAGAATACAATCTGAAAGACATCTTCAACAAAGCTGACCCAAATGACCTTTTAGAATTTCTAAAAGTAACAAAATTATATAACAAAATATAGTTGCAAAAGAAGATAGCATATAACCATCACACATCAAATCACAACACCTCTACTTAAATCTCGACAGCAATACTCACAAAAGATCAACAAGCAGTAAACAAAAACCAAACAAATTCTTCAGCATTAAATGACCAAAAAGGGTAGATATGCTGGTAAAACAAACAAACTAAGCTAAACTAAAATATTTAAATTTAAGGAATGGCCATGAATATTCAGCAGACTAACTGAAAATTCTAGGTACGTTATAGAGAATGCTAAATGACATAAATTAATTTTTAATAAAATAAAGTAAATGATTGTGTTGAATTTTTTTATATAATTAATATTTAAATTATTTGATGTAGAAGTTTATGAATTTAACAGTTTTCTTTTATAATTTTAACATTTTTGTAGTCATGTATATTGACTTTGGATATAAGAAATTCTTTTGAGAATAGAGTTATTTTTTAAAAATCTGGGGAATTGATTAAGCATTGGCTAAGATAACATTACTTTTTGTCATATTTATATATTAGAGCAGTAAACTGTCATAATTTAAATAAAGACTTTGGTTCAAATGTTAAGAATATACAACAGCTGAAATGTTGTGAATATGACAATAAAGATGAGGAAAATAGTTCAAATGTTGTAAATAGTTACAATTTCCTCATCTTAGAAATATAGGTAGAAGTCAGAGGAGCATAAATAAATAAAAAGGATGAAGATGAAGGCGTGTTGTTTAAGGTGTGAACCAGGTTTATGCTTTTATATTCCGAAAAAGATAATTATTTCTTGAAATTTGAAAGAATCAACTTTGGCATTGTTGGCTGTAATAAGTTTATCTATATCTTAAGTAGGCTATTGGGCTTATTTTGTTTTGCTTTTTTAAACATAATTTTGTTGTGAAGAAAAGGGTCAAATTCCGTATTATGATCAGTTACTTAAATTGCAATATTGTATATATCAATTATTTTTAGGTTATGTATAAGCTGAACTTATTGCTTAAATTAAGAGTACAGGTTCATTTCTTCTAGATATGCTTATAACACACTTTATCTAATTTTTTATGGATCACGTGGGAAGCAAAATCATTAACAATTTTTCCAAACTAGTTATTTTTGTTTGATATGTCAGTAACATATTCCTGTTAAGAAAGAACCTTGACAAAATAAAAAACCTTAAAGAATTTTTTGAAGAAAACTATTCAACATTTATAAATTTTAGTAACATAATTCATTACTGTCATGTTTTAACTGATTCTGATAGTTACAATATCTATTATTTCACTAAATAAAAAAAACACAAGCAAAATTTCTTGTGAATTTAATTACCAACGTAAATGTTCTCACATTTATAAAATAGTTGTTATGAGGAAGATGATCAGTTGTGTCAAATTAATTTCTTCTTCACACATTATTTTATAATGAATTCAACAAAATAAAACAAATACTTACCAACAACAATTTCTCCAGTCATGCCGTTGACAATCAAATTAAATTGGCTTTAAAGTATTTTAGAAAAATAGCACGTTACACTTTTGATATAAATAATAATAAAAACATGGTTAATTTATTCTATTACATCTTGATACACTCTAATCATAAACTAGATGAAAAGACCATTAGAAGTATAATTTCCCAACACATATTGCTTAATGGTTATCATAAACATATGCACCATTTACTACTAAACATTTCTAACCGTAATATCCTTATTAACAACACAGGATTTCAGAAGTTACCTTTATGTATCGACTAACTTGTTCATGAATTCTTGTGATGCTTAGGGATGGTTCTTCTTTTTCTATGTGCCTTGTCCTTTTAGGACGTAGGCAATCATGGCTTTCCATGTCTCCTTATCCCTTGTGGCGCTTAGCATGCTTTCTCCTGTTACACCACACAGCCCTCATTCCATCATCCACCTGATCAGATTCTTCAAATATGTTATCCACTGCTTTCCTCTGTCTCTTTTTCCCTCTATCTGGCCTGTTAGTATCAGATTCTCCAAGCCCTCCTTCCTCATTGCATATCCCAGGAACTTTAGCTGTCTCTTCCTGATGCTCAGTATTAATATCCTTTTCGTTTCCATCCTTTCCAAAACCTCATCATTGCTCTCATGCTTGATCCATGATATTGACAGCATTTTTCTGTAGAACCACATTTCAGTTACTTCAAGTTTATCCTTCATCTTTGATGATATTGTCCAGCATTCACTGCTATATTGAAGAACTGACATCACATAGCAATCCAGTACTCTCTTCTTTGTTTCTAGCAAAATTGTTCTGTTCCATAATAATTAACTCAACTTCTGAAATGCTTCCTTTGCCATGCAGATTTGCCTTTGGATCTCTGTGTCATACTTGCCGTCTTCAGTTAGAACACTTCCCAGGTAGGGATGATTAGTTTAGAAGATTGCATTTTCAACACTAATCATCAAAAAACAGCATTAACTTTCAACACTGATCCCACAACAACCACACTTTCTTGTGGATACACTTGAAATTTATTGAAAATTTCTACACATAGCAACCAAAATAGAGCTACTAATAGTGAGAAAAAATCTTAGTAGATAATACTAAAATACAATACACTGTGAAAGGAGACTCAAAATATACAAACTATCATTATAAAAACAAACAATCCATATTATGCAAGATGTTATTTTAAAATGTGTTTAATAAATTAATATCTTCATCCTCAAGACCTATCAAGTTTTGTGATCTCTTAATGAATTAATTTTTTGAAAAAATCACTTGCATACAATATATATATATATAAGTTAGAATGGTCGCATTCTAAAATTTTCATGATGAAGCTTATAACTGTTTTTTCTATGACACTGATAATATATATCTTCTATGTATTACATCCCTTCAGGACATTAGAGACCATTTCTTACCCTGTAAGTCCCTTCACAATTTTTCTTCCTTTGGTAAAGCTCTCTCAACCCATTCTACCATCCATTCACACAATCGCATCAGTAAATGTCTTACTCATTTTTCCTATCTCTCTTACCCTCAATATGCCATGTGTTTTTCAAAGCCCTCCTTTCTCATAATGTGTTCGATGAATTTTGGTTGTTTTTTTCTGATTGTGAGAAGTGTTCTCTCCATTGCTATTTTCTTTAAGACTTCCTTGTTGCTTACTTGCCCCATCCATAGAATTAACAGTATCCTTCTGTGAAACCACATTTCTGCTGTCTCTACCTTTTGCTTCATTCTTGGGGAAGATTGTCCAGTATTCCCTGGCATATAAGAGGATTGGGAACATATAGCAATCCATTTTTTATTGTTTTTCATTTTAAAGTGCTTCCCAAATATTTGAACTGCACCAGCTTGATGTTGACATCTACAATTTCTAACTCCCATCTTGATTCTTCTGTCTCAGTGATGACCTTATTTTCTGTCTTCTTAGTCCTCCTAATAATGATCCACTAAAAATCATTATGAATTTTTGATAGTTTCTCAAAATTCTCATTCAGTTGTGCAACAACTTACATGTTAACTGGAAACATGTTTCAAAAGATAAAATAGTAAGGCCTTGCCAGTTGATTTAAAATAAAATTTGTCTGAATGAATTCTCTGCTTTTGTTTTTAAACGTTTCACCCCAAGCAAAGTGAGACCACCACTAGTGAACAGGGGGTTACAGTGAGAGAAAAAACTGGATACAGTGGGTATTGAAGCAAGAATAAAAGATTAATTGGATTCAAGGAGATAGAAGATGGCAATTGATGTTGCATTTAATTTTTTTAGAGATTGTAGTTGGCCATTAGCAAAAAGACCCCAGAATGCCAACTACAGGTTGAATAAACTAAAATAAAGTGAAGAAATTTAGATATCTGGGAAGTGTTCTAACAGGGGATCAAAAGTGTAACATTAAAATCCAAAGACACATTGGCATGGCCAAGGACATATTTCAAAAGCTAACCAAAATACTGAGAGACAGAAAAATCTCATTAGAAACAAAGTAAAGAGTGCTGAATTGCTTTGTGATAGCTGTCCTTCTGCATGAAAGTGAATGTTGGACAATCTTATCAAGGGTGAGGGAGAGGCTTAAGGCAGTAGAAATGTGGTTCTACAGAAGGATGCTGAGAATACCATGGACTGAGCATGTGAGCAACGATGAGGTGTTAGAGAGGATGTAAACGAGAAGTAAACTCATCAGGAAGAAACAGATAAGATTCATGGGACACGTAATGAGGAGGGGTACCTGGAGAATTTAATACTCACAGGATGAATAGAAGGAAAGCGAGAGAAGGGAAAACAGCATGAGACATACTTCATAGGCCTGACCAAATGGACGGCTGAGTGGGGTTTGGGAGAGATACCAAGAGGAAAAATATTGAGACCGACAAGAGACAGAGCCAAGTAGAAGTCCATGATCACCTGTGTCTTGAAGGGACATGGCACATGAAGAACAAGAAGAAGTTAGCACTTAAATAAAAGTCCAAGTTCGTTATTCAGGCATGAATTCATGTGTAGGTGTTGGTGTGCATGTGTGGGTTCAGATGTGCAGAAGTTTTTTTGTGTTGGGGGGGTGTTTTAGTACACAAATACTCATGATCATTCCTTCTCAAAGATTTTTTTTCTTGGTTCTTTTCTTAAGCATAAAGACATAAATTTGTCGGTGTACAAATTTAAATAAAAAATGCCGTGCCTGTAGAATATGAAATCATGTCTCTTATTGATGAATAACTCAAATATTCCTTCCAGGAAGTTTGAATATTTATAGTTTATACTTTGTTTAATCACAGCATTAAGTATTCATTTTTGCTTTTCTCAGATATGCCACTTTCCCTTTCTCTGCATAATTTCTACTAACAAATTCTCATGCACTTAAAATAAGGATTCTCTTATCAACATACACATACACACAGGGACATTCACAAATTTAAATAAAGAATTCTTCAAAGGCTTCTTATTTAGCAAAATCATTTAAAACCTTGTAACTTTTTCATTTTAAAATGTTACAGAGTAGGAGATGAAATTCTAAGATGTCATGTAAATGAAACTGTGTGTCAATATTTTAAAATTATGATCATTACTTTCTTTATGATACATTCTTTATTGCTGTTGTTATTTTACAAAAAAAAAGAGTACTGAGCTGCATTTTAATCTTAATCATCAAACAAGGTAGTGCATGCTGGGTAATGTCCTCAAAGATGAACAGGCAATTTGAAGCAGCAGAGATGCAGTTCTGCAAAAGGTTAATGAGAATACCATGAAGAGAGAATATGAAGATTTGGGCAATTTTAAGGAAAATAAGAACAAAAAGGACAATTAAATAAAAAAAGGGATGAAACTTCTGCAATACATTACTGTATATACTTTTTTGTTATATACCTAAATGTGTTGTGGTGCAGTGGATATTGACTTAGAACAAGAAATCGGGGAGCTGAGTTCAAATTCCAGTTGAATTCATTGTATTCACTTATGCAAAAATACCATTGAAAAAGGTATTAATCTATCTCTTCCCTCCAGTTATGGGTTAAATAACAGGACAGATTAGGTTCTATAGTTTTGGTCTGCAGCCAGTCTACTGCAGAATGTAATGGCAACCTGCTGTGACAAAATGTTTTGCCCAGTCAGTCATGTCTCTTTCGAGACATGATCACCTAAGTGTGCATCACATATGGCACTTAACTGACTGATATTTCTATGAAAAAATAGAATTTATAAATTAAGTACTGTCAGAGTAATTATTAATAATAAAATGTAATGATTATATAATATATTACAGCAAGTTATGTGACAGATGATTCAGTTTTTCAACTGATCTTAGCAAGCACCATATTTTTTTTATAATTAAGTCAAGAAGTTTCTACTATTTACTCAAAGGAATCACTTTAAAGCTTCTCTTAGAAATATCCAAATTTTCAGCATAACTGGTCTTTTACTTGGAACCCATTATTAATAAAAAAAACTTTGAAAATTATTCCTGGGGTTGACTGTGAGTCAATAAAATCCTGGAGGAGGAAAACTGTATCCAGAATTGTACATCCAAAGTGACATGATGTACAACAGTGAACTAACTTCAGATTCTATCTGTATTTCCCAGATCATTGTCCCATTGCCAAGTATCTAGTTATAAACATCTTCACTTATTCTATATGCCTTATCCCTTCAGTTCATAGGGGATCATGGCTCTCCACAGCTTTCTAGCTAGTGTAGCCCTTAACAGTTTTTTTCTGTTTGCTAATCTACACTCATCTGTTCACATAAGCTCATCAAATAAGTAGCTCACTTCTTTCCTCTATCTCTCCTTGTCCTCAACATGCCCTATGAAGGTTAAATTTTCTGAACTCCCTTTTCTCATTATTTATCCAAGGAATTTCAGCTATTTTTTCTGATTCTTTTCATTGCAATTTTCTTTAAGCTTTGCTTGTTGCTTACTTCCTCCATCCAGTGAATAAACAGTATCCTTCTAAAAAAACCACATTTCTGCTGCCTCTAGTTTTTTTTATTCATCTTTGGAGATATTGTACAACAATAACTGATATATAAGATAATAGATACAAAATAACAATCCAGTACTCTTTTCTTTGTTTCTAACATTTTTTCTGTTGTTTAGCACATTGCTTAGCTTTTAGAACACGTCTTTCATTTAACAAATGTGTGTCCAGATCACATTGTCGCATTCTATTAAAGAACTTTCCAGATATTTAACTTCTGCACCTGTTCCCACTAGCAAATGATAAAGAGAACAGAATGATGCATCTTTGAATATACTGTCAAAACTTCCTTAAATACCAAGGCAGTTGGAACAAAGAGAATTGTTATCCTCACTCAGTCACGATGCAAATTATTTGAGAGATAAAAACACCAGGGCTAAACCTGATCTTAAGAGACTGTAGTTCTAAAAATAAAGAAAATTCTTCATAATTTCCTGAATTATATTTCTTATATTTACACTACTAGCAGTATAGCCCGGCGTTGCTCGGGTGTAATGAAAGCTTTAAAACTAATCCATGGTCCTGGAGCTCAGATTCTTTGGACGTTGGCACGAAAGACTAAAAAGCAATAGTTTTTTCCAGTTAAAGCGAAACCGTAGACTGAAAGAAAAATATGAATGGATGTAAGTCAAATTTTGATTTCCTGGTATCGATATCAAATAATTCTTTTCATCGTTAACTGAATTTTGAAGGTTAAATAAGTCCTCTGAGTAAATGGTATCATGGCTGAGACTAAGAACTACAATTATATGTACTTAGAGCCAAACCCGAAGCAAAAACTAAAATAAAAGGGCTGAGAAAAATACAGACATACAGGCAGATAAACAGACACACGCACAAACATATTGCCTTTTATATAAATATGTAATCGATTTTCTGCACTATTATAAGAATTGCAACCTTGAAACTTCTGAATATTGTTTCTTATGTCTTTGTCTCTGAGTGTATCAAATTTGATTAAAATCGGACCACTCCTTCTATAACCAGATTTTTCGATTATCGATTTTTTATTTTTATTGGGGGGTACCTTGACACAAAACCTAGCTAAGAACACTTGCAAATGCTTATAGTACAATTGTGTAAATTTTCAAGAAAATCGGTTCAGTCGTTTTGGAGTCTATAGGTAATGGACACACACACACACACACACACACAGACACACACACACACATACAAAGTTCCGTTTATAAATAAGTTTAGATTAGATTTAGATTTGTTAGTTTGTCAGACTTCCTATAAATTTCAGAAGTGAATTGAAAAAACTATGAGTAAATAGAAAAAAATATTTGTGAAACTTCACTTATGTTCTTTATTTGGCCCAGTTCAAAACAAAATTTTGGCATTTATTGGATATATTTTTTAAATTCTCAACTTTGAGAGAAAAGAATTTAGTCATATATGTCATCACATATGATAGTCAATGATTTTTTGTTTTCAGCTCCTTGTTTTAATCTTTTGTCCGTTAATAATTTTGAACTGATAATCACAATGCAGACCAAAAATAAAGTAGTTTTTTTATTCCCACTACGTGAATGATATATATGCTTACACATAGATACAGATGAGTAAAGATTAATAGTCTTGTATGAAACCCAGAAATGTTTCTACAAACTGATCATGAATATACCATCAATCAAATATGTAAGTAGTGACAAAGTTTTAGAGAAAAGAAAGGAACTAAAAGTAAACTTGTACTTATTAGGAAGAAATAGTCAAAATTTTTAAGATCTTTGAAAATTTGATATTCACAGGACAGATTAACGGCAAGAGGAACAAAGGAGAACAATGGATAACCTACCTCACATGCTTGTGTAAATAGACAGAGGAACAAGGTTTAGGTGAAATGAAAAACAATTGAGAGCTACAAAAGGCAGGAAACTATAGAGAGCCATGTTCTTGTCTATCCTGAAGAGACAGCCTATAAAGAAGATGAGGTCTGGTTTACAAGATATTAATATAATGACAGTAACTGTGATTTTTTTTTTTGAAGAGCAATGCAGTAAACAATGCACTGAAACACAGTCTTAAACTTTATTTTGTGTCTTTTTTTGAGCAATTCCAGTCTTTGATGGAGACAATAGTTTCTAATTTTGAGTTAATCTAAATTTATCAAGAAAGACACACAACACATTTAAGTTTTGCCTATCTGGATCACAAGTGCAACAGAAGAAAGCAATTTGACTATTCCTGTCTATCATAGTCTGTTTATATCTATCTATCTATCTAAAGTCTGTTTAAATCTGTTTATCTCAGTAGTAAAGATTAAGTTCCACTTCGGACAACTTTTTCGCAAGAACTGTTACCCTCAAGAGCAGACTCCCACTGGGATGATTTTCTGAACAGTACAGTCTTAATGTGAAGAATTGTTGTATCCTGGAACAAGAGTACAATTTAACAAAGTGTAAATCGAAGTGGAAAGATTACCAAGCCAGGCGTAACAGAATAAAAGATTTATTCAGCATGAGAATTATTACAGAAAAAAATCGTACTACCAGGTTCTAATCTGTAAGCAAGACTCATTAGTGAAAATGCTCTTGCTCATTTAATCATGATAGACTTAGTCCACCATATTGTTCATAGAGGGTGCTGGGATATTCCATTAAAACAATGGTAAATCATTATCTTTTCTCCCTAGCCTCATAATCTTCACTTCCTACTACCTCCTATTATATTCACAGCTCTTTCAGTAATCTCTCTACTTTGGGTAGCTCTCTAGCTATCTACAGAGTTAAGTTTAGTATAAAAGATATTTCTATCAATGAGTCTATCCAACAAAATTTAGGAAACATCATTGTTTTAGGGTATTTTCCATGTAATTTAATAGTGTAAGGGATTTTATAAATTCTATTTTATCAATATTAAAGATCATTCTCAGGTGTTGCATTGCCTGAATGAAAAACTGATTTGGAATGCAACATGAAAAATGAGCAGAAATCTTAACTGTTAAAATTAAGCAAAAGAAATGCAAAGAAAAAAATGGCTGCCAAACAATCTTGCCAAATAACATCCCTGATATATCAGGTAACAAATATAGAATTTAGATCATGCATCCATTTTTTTTATTTCATTTCTTCCAGCTATTGCTGAGAGAACCCAGAACAGTTGTTAAAATCAATCAGTTCAAATTATTAAAAAAAAATAACAGTTACACAAAATAACGTACCAGTTGATGTTTGTGTAGACATAAACACATTAAATTGACCTGTGTTTTTTTTTTGTAGGGGAAATACCTGAAGTGAGTTATTTAAATATCTTCCTTAAGATAATCCAGGACACACTTTTTTTTTCCTGACATTTGACTTGTCTAACATGTATGCTTACTGGAAGATCATAAATACATTTTTGCTAGTTACTGATGTTATAATTAAACCGTGTGATTATTTTTAATCTGGTCTATTAGAATTTTCTATTCTTTTTTTACACACTCACTTGAAGTAAGTACATTTTAACACTATTGTACTAACAAAATCGTTGCTAGAATGTGCTATTTTTACTGTAGAAATAATGAATCTATCAACAGAGATTTGATTTTTATAATATGAATTGATTTCACATTAATCCATGAATAATTTTCAGTTTTTAATTCATCTTATTTTTGTTGCTTTGTCTTGCAAGCCTCACATCTTTTCTACATTTTATAACTCTAACATTTTGTGTGTAAGATACAAGAGAAGAATTTATGATAAAGGATTAAGAAAAGAGAATATCTAACTAAAAAACACACAGGTTGTTGGAAATATATAGTATTTCTGAAATATGATATAACTTATAGTCAGTTGATGCAAAAAGAAAGCTATAGCCTTTTCATTGGCCCATGAAAAGACAAATTAGCAATTAGTGCAAGGACAAGGTTTTCTGAAAAAAAAGGTCTTTCCTCTAAAATTCTTTAGTGAGAATTTGCTCCCTATTTGATATAGATTTGCAAGACAAGGATTAGAGTTTCTCTCACTCATTACACCCTCTCTATCAAGTAGTTAGCAAAATCTCCTCTTTGGAGGCAATAAAAATAGCGAATAAAGACCATACTCATTGTGCTATTTATTACAACAAGAAAACCTTTCTTCTGGTAAAAAGACATGATTGGAGTTCTTGTAAGAAAAAGAGACAGTGCAACATCAGGGGATTGGCCTGAAGATACCCATGAGTGCTAACTGAGGGACTCAGCTGATATGGCCCACTATAGAACAATGACTTTTGATACCAAATAACATTTTTAGCCACATACTTAAAACATTTATAACATTGAGATTATCTCACAAAATGTAATTAATATCAGCTAAAAATAAATTTGGACTTGTATTCTTTATCATAAGACGTTTGTTGTGGTGTAATGGATTTAGAAATTGGAGAGCCAAGTTCAAATTCCAGTTGAATTCATTTATTCAATTATGCACATATACTCTTGGGAAAGGTATTAATCCATCTGTTCTCCCTTCAGCTATGGATTGAATAGCAGGACAGATTAGGTTTTCTAGCCTTGGTTGGGTAACAGTCTGCCACAGAAAGTACTGGCAACCTACTACAAGAAAACCTTCTGCCTAGTCAGTCATGTTTCTAAAAAACCAAGATCACCCAAGCATGTATCACGTATGGCAATTAACTGACTGACTGATCCTTTATTAGTCATCTTTAAAACTGAGAGAGTGCTTTTCAGAGGAAGCAATAAAAGCCTAGCAGTTTGACATAGCAAGTTAACATTCTTGTTGGTTTTATCATTCTATTTTGGTTGATGCTTTCTTTAGCCTCTTTTCAGTATAGAATTTATCCATGTTTCTATTGAAGTTTCTACTGTAGTTCCATATCTGGGTGAAAGGTATTTGCATGTAAATAAATAAAACAAACCTAACTGGAATTGGAACTCTGCAATTTGATTAACAATTCCAAGCCATTATCTATTACACTATCCTTACATCCAAACTTACAACACCTGGTATTACCTAACAGTCATCCATCTAGGTATTTACCAGGCTCAACATTGCTTCTTGTCAGTGATTATGCAATAAATCAGTGATTCAGTGTGATATGTCTGCAAGCCTCTTGAACTTAGAATGAAGAAGACACAGCTGAAATTTCTGTGAAACATAATGAAAAAAAGGGTCTGGAGAATTTGACGTTCACAAAACATATTAACCCTCTAGGGCCATTCGTATCATATTTGATACAGTATGAAAACAAGCCTTGAAAGAAATATTTTCCTGAAAAATTTTTTAAGAGAAATATTTTATAAATTTCAAATGAAAGCAGTACTGACTGCTCAGTCAATGAATACCAAATGTTTCCTTATAGGGAAATACTGTATCAAATATGATACGAATGGCCCTATAGGGTTAAGTAGTAATTAGTGAGGGGGATCTGTTTATTACTTCATAACAATATAAAACTGATCCCCCACTTTATGAAAAGTAGAAGCCTTAATCGTATTATATTATTAACCCTCTAGGGCCATTCGTATCATATTTGATACAGTATGAAAACAAGCCTTGAAAGAAATATTTTCCTGAAAAATTTTTTAAGAGAAATATTTTATAAATTTCAAATGAAAGCAGTACTGACTGCTCAAAGTCAATGGGAATACCAAATGTTTCCTTATAGGGAAATACTGTATCAAATATGATACGAATGGCCCTAGAGGGTTAAAGAAAGAAAAAATGCAAAATAAGTCTTCTAACAAACAGGGATTGGGAGGTATAGTAAACAAATTGCTTAGAGCTATGAAGAGAGGATGTTGCAGAGTGCACTATAATTATTGCTCCCACATCCTTAAGAAAGATGGTCCATAAATAATATGGTAATTTGAATCGCTTAACTTGTGAATATGAGCACATGGTAGAATAGTTAGAATGTTTGCATTCCAACCATGAGACCTGGGTTTGAATCTCACTATGATTGATTTGTCAGCTGTTATGGGTCTGGGGGGTGCAATCTCGGCACGTGGCACATTTGAAAAGTGCCTGAAAATCATAGTACTGGTTGACTCAAGCCTTGTGATTGAAATTGGGTAGATGGAACTATTTGGGAGTCATCCATGGTTGAGTTAATATGAAGTCACAAGTCATTGTGACTGAAGGTTTGAGTGTACTGGACTTGTTCAGACTGTTCATCATACTAGATAACATGCTATCTCCCAGAAACTATAATTAAGGCCTGCTCATCATAGTTGTTGAAGAAGTCAAATAACTTATCTTTCAACATAATGGTCTTCTGTCTCCCTGTAGAAAGATGAACATTCAAGAGTGTGAAACTCACCTTCCTGATGTGTCCAACTAGCGTCCAGTTGGCAGACAAAAATATACAGGGTTGTCACTGAATACATGTCCCTATGTGGCCCAAAGATAAATGGTGGATATTGTGCTCAATATTTATGAAGCTCAATGTACACACTGAAATTATCAGCCAATCACTTTTTACAGAATAGACTTGCTTGTAATAGAATAGAATCTCCCAGGTTATTATTTAAACCACCTACCAGTTTGCCCTGGTGGTTTTTTGGTCAGTTGGATTCAATTTCTATTCTAGTTGATTACTGGCTGGTTGTTCCATAAGATCTTTACAGTTGTGGGTGTTGAACAAACACAAGTGTGCCTGAGTAAGTGTCTGCAACATGGATTAACTAGCCACCCTGTTAAACAGGCATCCTCAGATATGCATGGTCAGCCATACTTGTGAATGCTGCTATAATAGGAAATAATTTTTTTATTCATGCCCTGAAAACTGGAGAATTTTGATTTGGAATAAATAACTAACTTCATACGTAATGAATATTCCCTCTGCTTGAAAAATGTACAAAGATTCAAGAATTTCTTTATGCAGATTTCTCAAAGAAATGATTTTGTTTTTTTACCTTATTAATTGAGTCCAATAACCAAATCTAAAGATTTCTGTTGAATTATATTCCTGTATAATATAGGAAAATATTTTTGAATCAAGCATAAATCATATTTGATAGCAAAGAATTTATACAGACAGATATTTACCTCTGTTCCTTTTTGCCCAACCATTTGCCTGAAAGATTATTATGTTTAGCCTGAAGCACTTCTGAGAATGTCGACATTAAATACCTGCTATGCGCTATGTTCAAATTGATGAGTTATTATCAGAAATGCTCTCTTGTCCAAGCACACCATGTTCTCAGCTGTTAACCTCCATAATTTAAAATCTTTAGCATTGGGAAAGTGTAACTATTAAATATAGGTAAGTTTCTGGTTTTCTATCAACTGACACTCAAACACCTTTTAATCTGGTCAATATTACAAGCGCACTCCACATCTACCAGCCGACTATGAAATTCTTCTTTTAGATAACTGTTTTGACTGGTTATAAACAGAACTTCTTCTTTATGTGCTATGTTTCTTCAGGACATTGGGGATAATGGCTCTCCACAATTTCTTATTTCTTGTAACTTTTCATAACTTTTGTCTTCTTGCCATCTTTCCCAAACCCAGCTTCACCCTCCATTTGTTCAAACTAACTGGGTAGGTTTTGCATTGCATTTATCTGATCTTTTTACCTTCAATCTGTCCTATAAGTATCAAATTCTCCAAGCACTCTTTCCTCATTATGTACCTCAGAAATTTCAACTGTCTCTTTTTGATGCTAAGCATATATGTTCTTTCTGTTACCATTGTCTCTAGAATTTTGTTGCTGTTCAGATGTTAAGTTCCATGGCATTCTCAGTTTCTTTCTGTAAAACCACACTTACACTGCTTCAAATCTCTTTTTCATCTGTGAAGAAATTTGTCCAATATTCACTGCCATATAAGAGGACTGATACTGCATAAGAGGTTTTGCACTTTTTCCCTAATATTTCTTGTTTCTTAATGAATTGCTCAACTTTTGAAATGCATTTTGTATATGGATAATGTGTTTTTCAAGTACTGCTGTTGCTGCTTCCCGTCATGTTTTGATTGCTGTTGCTGCTGACTTGCTGTGTTTATTTTTATACTAGTCTTACTAAAGAGCTCCTCATAGCCTAGCAAATGTGCTGATTCTTTCAGACAATTAACTCATGAGTGTTCTTCCTTGTTCAGTATTTTCAGTTCATTCCACAGGGGCTGATGATTAGCCCTTTCCCTCTATATATGATCAGCCATGTCTGATTTTATCGTCTCACTATATTTTTTTGATATTCCTCCACTTTACTTTTAAGCTGTGGCTTGTTTCACCTTTATATTCTCTGCCACAAATGCAAAGAATTGAGTACACACAGTTCTTTGTTATGTTCTCTCCTTATTTTAGGCCTCATTCAGCAGATATTTTCCAGAGAATGGAACTGTTTCTGAATAGCATCCTGATATTGTAGTTCAAATTTTCTGATTTTATTCTGAGAAGCCCTTGATTTAAGGTAGACTGCAGCAGTTTTTTTTTTCCTAGTCCCATCTGTTCTCTGTGCAGATGCTGATGTTATGTTTGCTGGGTAGGTGTTATTGTGAAGGGTATGCATGATTCTAATCATTTCTTGTTGAAATATGTCTGACTTACTATTTAGGATTTTTGCCTAGTGTTGTAAGCATTCAAGGGTTCCTTTCTTCACACTGTATGGATGGTAGGAATGAAAAATAAAAGCTAGATGATATCTCTAGATGTGGGCAGTGGAATGAGCATAGTATATTTCTGTAGATTAAATAAAATAGTTTTTTCTGTAGATTAAATAAATAATTTAGTTCAGAATTTTATGTAGATCAATATACACCTGCAGATGGTTGGAGAGCATTATGGTTGAAACATTGTGATAACAACAGTAAAGTTGAGAACAATAGTTCAAATATGAATAATGTAAATAAACCCAATACTCTGTGAATATTACATATTGCTCACTGTTTATGAAGCATATGTTAGACGTGAAACATTCTATTAAGACATTTATCAAAGAATTTCATATGATAAATATTATTTTAAGTTTCTACCAACCCACATACTTTGAAGAAATGAAATATCTGGTACCATGAATAACATTTATGCAAAAGTCTTGATCTGATAATGCTGTTGAAGAACATGACTTCAGTATTATATTTAATGGTTTGGTTTTGTAGCAGTTTGCAATGTTGGGTGAAATTGACCCCCCACCCCCCCCCCCCCCCCCCCCCCCCCCCCCCCCCCCAAAAAAAAAACCTCTAAAAAGAAAAAAATGAAAATATGTTTTCATATCTGAATTATTAACTAAATTTTACATTTAAATTCTAAAGTTTTCTTCAGTAACTTATTCTGTAGTAATTGTTGACAAGAAAGATACTTGTTACCTGCCCACCACCATATAGTCTCATTCTAAAGTTGTTCTGGAAGAAACCAATCATCTTAATAATGGAATCAATGAAAAATCAACAAAACATTTAACCTAATACTTGGATTTTATTATCATGAGAGAAAACTTGTATATTCTGAATTGTTCTTCAAACTGGTGCCTAAAGGAATATTTATTGGAAGGAATTTTTTCATTATTAAGAAAATTTTAGAAAAGCTTTATATATACATTAATGTTGTACATTACTTTAAAAGGAGTACCACCTCATAACCACATCCAAGAAATGCTATGATTGATATAATTCATCAGGGACTTGGGCATTACCAAATATCTTATTTTGTTTTAGAAATTCCATGAAGGACTTAGCATCTTGGTATCATTTTACCTTGAACATTTTACAATGAACTTTGCCTCTAATGCCACATTAGATGACAAGGGTCATCACCAGCCCAACTTCCCTTGTCTCACAGAGCACAAACTTTGTAATGAATCATGGTATAGGATGTTTTCAGACCCTTTCAAAAGTCTTGACTTCAAGAAAGCTACCTCTTCAAATAAAATCCTGTTGGTTGTTCTTAAGAACGTTGGTTTATAGTTATTTCCAATCTTGGTAAAATTGTTCACCCAGTGTCTGAAGACAAAATGCTTCCCAATTCTATAGAAGATGTTAGATATATATGTATTTAAGAATGTGGTGAGTGCTCATCCCCAATGTTACTAGTAAACTCTTTCAATCTTTGCTCCACAAGAAGGTTGTTGATTATCTCAACAGAAACAGTCTCCTGTGCAACAAACAGTATTGATTTCACTCTTCTTGATCCACAGCTGATGTCCTAATTGTAATTACACATCAAATCAGTGAGGCACTGGTTAACATATTTATCATGAGGTTGATTACCATAGATATATCAAATGGCTTTGACAAAGTGTGAGATAGGGGATTGCTACACAAACTCTCTAGCTAAGAAATATCTGGAAACGTTTTCTTAATTAGTCCTTTCTAACAGGTAGACCATGAAAGATTGTTGTTAATGGCCGGCCTTGTGGAAGCATGAGATCAAGGCAGGTCTTACTGAAGGCTCTCTTTTTAGTTTTATCCTCTTTCTACTTTATATTAATGAACTCTCTCAGAACATAGCTAGATATTTATGCAGATGATACAATATTCCCCCATCACCAGTCAGTCCCTGAGTTTTTGCCTCTCATGATGAGCAGTTGTTCTTTCAAGGAGGCTCTTTACTTTGAATACTTTTTTGGATTCAAGTACACCTTAAACTGAACTCATATATATTTAATCAGCAATTCTTCTTTTATGCAAGTTTCATTAAAAATTACAGACAAGGTGTGATGGTTAATTTTTTTATATATAATTTTTCATGTGATCTTATGATTTTTTTCTTTTCAGTAGATAAATTATATAAAAATCTGCTGACCATGTTTGGAAAATAAGTCATACAACTCTTCATACATGCATAAAACAATCTATATATTCTTTTTTTTTTATAATCATATCGCCCCAAGCAAGGCATTTTACTGCCACTGTTTTGCAGGGGGTTACATAGGAGGGAAGTTATGAGAATTAGTGACAGGTTATAGGGGATGTCAGGAAGTGGGTAAGAGAAGGACGAGAATACTGATGAGAGTGGAGTGGACGGAGAAAAGAGCATGAGAGAGAGGATGCAGGTTAGTGAGATAGGAGGTGACTATTGACTTTACATTTAAATTCTTGGAGATTGTAGCTTTTGGGAAAGCAAGTAAATAGAAGGGAATTTTCACAGTAAAAGGGTGGGACCTAGTTGCTAATCTTGTGGCTTGAGTAAATTTATATATTCAGTTAAAATTTTAAAAAAATCTCTGATAACAGCTAAAATTATAGCCAAAGGAAATGGATAAATAAAATATTTGGACAATCATTATACAATTTATCTACTGAAAAGAAGTAAATTATAACATGAAAAATTATATAAAAAAATTAACCACAGTACCTTGTCTGTCATTTTTAACAAGATGCTTTTCCAATCCATACAAGCTTAACCTCTGCAAATCTATGGTTAACTGTTGTTTTTCCAACATATTCTCATGAACGGCAATTCTTATCACCTTCTTTTTCTGTTAATATACAACAACTTTATTCAGTCAGTTAATTGCCATACGTGATACACGCTTGGGTGATCATGTCTCAAAAAAGATATGACTGACTGGGCAGAAGATTATCTTGCAGTAGGTTGCTATTACTTTCTGCTGTAGACTAGTTGCCAGCCAAGGCTATAGAATGCAATCTGTTTTGTTATTTAACCTATAACAGGAGGGAAGAGATAGATTAATACCTTTCCCAAGGGTATTTGCGCGTAAGTGAATGCAACAAATTCAACTGGAATTTGAACTCAGTGCCCCAATTTTTCATTTCGAGCCAATATCCATTGCACTACAACGCACGTCCCTTTATTCAGTTACCCTCTAAAACCATCATATTCCTGCTTGTTCCTTCTTTACTTACTTACTTACTTAGATTATGACTGCCTAATACTTCATAATTAATGAACTATTCCATTTGATCAATAGAAAAAATAGAAACAACATATCAGAGGTGCTGTTTGATTTGAGTTCAAAAAAGAAAGCAAGTGAGATGAAATAGAGAAGATGATTATGCTCTTATGTGTTTAATATCTGCTTCAGTGAATATTTTATCAAAGCTATTAAGCCCAATGTGCTTTGTGGCGCAGTGGATATCGGCTCGGAACGAGAAATCGGGGAACAGAGTTCAAATTCCAGTTGAATTCCTTGCATTCACTTACGTGCAAATACCCTTGGGAAAGGTATTAATCCGTCTCTTCCCTCCAGTTATGGGTTAAATAATAGGACAGATTGGGTTCTATAGCCTTGGTCGGCAACCAGTCTACCAAAGAAAGCAATGGCAACCTACTGCGGGATAATCTTCTGCCCAGTCAGTCATGTCTCTTTGGAGACATGATCGCCCAAGCGTGTATTGCGCATAGCACTTAACTGACTGATTAAGCCCAAATATTTAATGAGGCAGTAGGTGAATTTCCACAGGTATTTTATTTTATTTTTGTTTTATTTTACTTTTTAACTGTTTCACATCAAGCAAGGGGATAATTCCACTAGAATATAGGAATTAATACCTTTCCCAAGGGTATTTGCGCGTAAGTGAATGCAACGAATTCAACTGGAATTTGAACTCAGTGCCCCAAGAAATGAAAGCGAAAGAATAATGGGGAGGATTGAGCAATTTTTAAAGATTGCACCTCTCAGAGAAGCAAGAAAACAGAAGGGAGTTCCACAGCTGAGAACCACAGGAAGTAGTCACAGAACATGCAAGCAGCTTATTCAGTCATTAAATTAAGAATAATGATTTATCAGAAAATTCAAATAGGAGAACAAAGAACCTTTTATTGGTATTTCTAGTCATAATTAATCATTGTGATATAAATTCATTCTTTTATCACTAAATTTTATTAGAAAGAAATTTCTAATTAAATAAAATATTTTTTCATGGTACCATGGTTTTATACTTATTAACTTTTACATATCAGAACTTTTCAACTTTTTAACTTTTTCTTTTTTTGTTTTATTATATTGAGAATATACTTTTAAAGATGTTTTGACAGCAAAAATGTTTCATAAAAAATATAAACAAATTTGATTGTTTTTGAGTGAATTGAACTTCATATTTTCAAAAAAATTTCAAAGGAGTTGTGGACATATCAAAGCTTTGTTTAAGCAATTGACATTTTTCTTTGTGATGTTGATATGGCAAGCACAATGTTTTACTCAATCCTGTTAAATGAAGAAAATGTTATATTTTTGTTCTTTTTTCTCAAAAACAAAAACGATTTTCTTTCTTTAAGGTTATTCACATAAAGAAGGCTGTAGATTTATTGGCAGTGATATTTTGGCATTGAAAATGTGAAGAATAAGATCGATTATTCAAACAGCTTGATGAACCAAATTTTGTTAAGAGTTCATTTTACGCATCACTATCTTTGAGTTTTTTTTATATATATTTTAGCAAATATTATTTTCCATCTTTTTTTTATTGTTTCAAGTATTTTCATTATTTCTCAGACTTTTATTATCATCTTCATTGTTTTTAATCAATATATTCTTTGACCTTCCTTAGTTTTATGTCATTTTTGAGATTATTTACAACGATTTTTTTCAGTGGGGATATAATAAAGTCACTGTAAGGCAACAGAAATAAAATGAAAGAAAAGCTATTCAAAAATGAATAATAAAAGATAGTCTTGCATCATTGTCAGACTAAACCAACTTTGGCTAAAAGACATGTCAATAAGATGAAAAATACGATGTATATATATATATATATATATATATATATATATATATATATAAAGAAAACAAGAGAAAAACTATATTTTTCTTACTTACACATTTTGTACTGTGATAAACTTTAATAAGGTAAAGAGTTGAAATTAATTTTATTTTAAATAGAGTACCTATTAATAAAAAAATGTTGACTACTAAAAAAATGGCCATAAATAATTAAGATTAGGATTAACTGAAATTATTAAACATTTAAAAATTAACATAATTCATGTTTGAAAAGAATTTGTACACACACACACACACACACACACACACACACACACACACATATATATTGTATTTGAGCATCAATCTCTTTTGTTAAGGTTTCATTAAAAATGACAGAAAAGGTATTATCATTAAGTTTTTTATATAATTTTTGATGTGTTTTTATAAAGTTTTTCTTTTCAAAATTCAAATTATATAATAATTAACCAAAGTTTTTTTTATTTTTGAGCATGTTTAGCTATACTTTAGCCATTATCAAGAATGAAATTGTTTTACTTGTAAATAAATATATGTAAAGTTTATGTATATAGTGTCATGTGTCTGTTAAGTTACTGAATTCATAATTGATTTTATTAATTTTAGGATTTCTCTTTGTTATTAGTAATTTATTTTTAATCCTCTTTTAATTCTTATATAATTTGAATTCAGAAAAGAAAAAAAATCATAAAAACACATGAAAAATTATATAAAAACATAATGATAATACCTTCTTTGTCATTTTTAATGAAACCTGCATACATATATATATTAATTTCAGTTTGAAATATGCACTTGATCATTGCATAACTCACAAAACTCCAAGTCATGCCATCAATGTAGGACAATATGTATATTTATTCATTCACTTTACTATATAATAATAGTGCAGAAATGAATTGTAAGAATGAAAATTAGGCTGTGACAGATTTCTGAAGATGTTCTTTTCTGAACAAAATGTGTTATAACACAGTTTTTGTTCATGCAATTCACACTCTGCTTGTAAGACATTTGATAAAAAACAAACAGGCAACAGCTTTTGCAATCGATATCTTAGCTTTCACTGTACGATGGTCATGTTGGAGTATTTTAGATATTCTTATTATTCTGAAATAATTTTTTAACTGAAATTATTTTGATAAGTACTAAATTTAGTCACGTCTAATACCAGAAATTTTCTTCATTGACTCAAAAACCAAAATGAGAAGTTTGCATTCTGTAAAACTGGAATATTCTTTAAATTTATTTATTTTTATCAACAAAATAACTGTTTTGTACAATGTTCCCACTTTGAAACTGCTCCTTTCCTTTCTACAACAACCAACAATGTGCATAAACAACTGTTTCTGCATGTTTATGATGACTCATTCTTGTAGACCAATTACAAGTGCCAGTACAATTATTTCTTTCAGGCATAGTGCTTATTTAGTATGGTGTATTTTTCATTTTTTAAATAATTTTCTCTGCAGCACTATAACTTTTGTTCTATATTTACGGAATTAATGACAAAATTCCTTGCAGAATGTTTGTTTGAACCAACATATTTATTTTATGAGCTTAAAACTTCCCAAACTATATTTATGACAGTTTTTATTTGGCTATCTTAATTAATTTACTTTTTTAAAATAAGAAACCTTCACATAAAACAGCAGATTTCAGCCATGTAACTTGTGGCTTTCTTCAGGTATCTTTTGTTCTTATTTGGCTGCCCATGCTAAGGAACAATTTGTATTTGCTAATAATACTTGTTTACGCTATTTACATTGTTTAGACTGTTTTCCTCATCTTGCCATATTCACAATGTTTCAACCTGTTGTATGCTCCAGCCTTCTTCAGATGATGGAGTTTTGAACTGAACCCTTTATATCATCCACCAGGGTAGATTGTTCAAGTTCCAAGTGCCATGCTTCTCTTGAATATCTCAGTATCAGTTACCTTTTTTTTTTTAACTCAATTCTCCAAGTTTTTGTTCACTTCTGCTGTAGTCAGGTTTTGAACTCACAATTCTTTAGGTCAAGATTCAACCACTGGGATACCACCTTCGTCTTTGAGGACACCTGAAGAAGGTCAGTGCATACAATGGCTTAAATACTGGGTAAATGGCAACAAAGATAAGAGCAACAGTCGAAATAACTTAAATAGTATAAATAATTACAATACTTCAGAAAATATTTTCATTATTACATATAATATATATAATTATGACATCTCAGAAATGGATGTGCATTGTGGTGCAATGAATATGAGCTCAGAATGAGAAATCAAAGAGTCAATTTTGAATTCAAATTGAATTTGTTACATTTACTCATGTGCCCTTTGGAAAGGTATTAATTCATGTCTTCTCCCTTCCTTTATGGGTTGAATAACAGAACAGATTTGGTTTTATAGCCTTGGTTGGAAACCAGTCTACCACAGAAAGTAATGGCAACCTACTGTGGAAAAATCTTATGTCCAGTGAGTTATGTCTCTTTCAAGACATGATTGCTCAAACATGTATCGCATATGGCACTTAACTGACTTTCAAAAAATAGACAGATGCTAATTCTCATATTTTTTTTCTGTTCACCTTCTTTTAAGTGCCATATACATGGTTGACCATGGTTCTTCACTGCTTTCTATTCTTTGCAGCTTTAAGCAAAATATGTCCCTTTACAATACCTCCCAGCTCATAATCTGCCATCCATTTACAAAACGTCTGAGCAAAATGTTTATTTGAACCAATATGCTTAAAATTCTCACTGGCTTGGTTATTTCTGACAGTGTTTATATTTTATACAAATAAGAAAATGATAGCTACACATGAACGGCAATTAAAGCAAAGAAGCAAAAGCATGCTTTAGTCAACATATTTGTGACTTACAACACATCCAGATAGCACTTCCCCATCTACTATTATGGAGGAAAAGAATTGCTTGATATATATTCAATGTGACCAGCTTAACAAGATATTTCAGCATAACACAAAGGTAATGAATGATTCTGAATGTTTCATGCTTATTAAATTTATATAAAAATTCCAGATGGAATGTTTAGTTGAATTTTATAACTTGAAAAATTCTCACAAACATGACTATTCCAGTTAGCACTTGTATTTGCTAGAAAAGAGTTCTACCTACATAAAAAAAGCTCCTTTAGAATAATATCAACCTGCATATATTTCTGCTTTTACCTGTCTAGCATGTTTCATTTTTGTAAATAAGCAGCCTTGACTTAAAGACTGCAGACAAACTATATGGTATAAACTCTTGTCTTCTTACTCTTTTAAATATACAGATATTTAAGGTTTGAAATCACTTCTAAAATAATTTTTTGGTATTAATGATTTTTTAAAATTAAGTGAAAAAAAATTTAACATTTTCCATTAAAGTAGGGATTGCATTATTTGCATTACACAGAAAAATTATATATATTCAATAATTTGTCATTTGTACATGTCATCTGGACAAAAGACATATGAAGTAAAGATAATTGTGATACAGTTAATTTTACCATCCCAAGATATTACACTGATCCAAGGCAAATGACTGACAAGTGAAACTTTGATCGTAGGTAGAGCATGCAGGCACTACACTGATCTTAAACAGAAGGTTCAGAGATGACTGATTTGAGGTAGAGTACAGAGAATCTACACTGATGCTAGGCATAATGCCAGAAAATGAGATTGAGATCCAAGGATGAGTGCACAGGTGAAAAACTGATCATTAGCAGATGAGCCAGAATCTTTTATCTAAGGCACAGATACTAAACTGATCCTAAGCAGAGTGCCAGACAACTTTGATCCAAAGTAATACTCAGAGATACTAAACAGTTCTAAATTTCAGAATCCAAGGAAAAAAGCAGAAACATGACAGTTATCCTAAACAAAAGGTCAAAACATAGCACTTTGATCCTCGACAGGGATCGCATATACTACAGTGATCCTGGAAGTGATATTTTGATTTTCATCAGCACAGAAATCCTGATTTTGTTATCTCTTTTATGGATGCAATGCTAATAACATATACTAAGTACATGTTATAATATTTTTCATAAACCAAGGATATTACATTACTTGTGAGTTCATACTTTAAGTGAATAACTAGTATAATATGGTTGTTTTATTCAAAAAACATTTAGTAGCAATTATGGTTTTTGTTTTACAGTGTAATTATTCTATTAGACAAATAGGTCTGCATTGCTTGTGTTGTGATAATCTAACTGGTAACTCTTTAATCCCTGGAAACAAGATGTTTGACTTTTGATCTTCAGAGAACCCCAAAAGAAAAAAGTGAACCTTAATAGGGTTTGCTTTCTTCTTTACCCTCATTTTCTGGCACATATTACTTGGTCACATGGTACCAGCAGCAATGCTCTAATCTGAATGAGTCCTCTTCTCTAGTAACCACTGTAATATATCATTGTTAAGACTCTCTATAAGTGTTCTAACAGAAGTTGGAAAGTGCGACACAGAGATTTGAAGGCAAATTGGCATGGTGAAGGACACATTCCAGAAGCTGAGTAAAATATTAAGACACAGGAAACTTTCACTAGAAACAAAGAAGAGAGTACTAGATTGCTATGTGATCTCACTGAATGTTGAACAACATCAATGAAAATGAAGAAAAAACTTGGAGCAGCTGAAATATGGTTCTACAGAAGGATGCTGCAGATATCATGGACTGAGCATGTGACCAATGATGAGGTGTTGGAAAGAATAGAAATGAAAAGGAAATTAATATTGAGCATCAGGAAGAGATAACTGAAGTTCCTGGGACATGCAATAAGGGAGGAGGGCTTGGAGATACTAACAGGCCAGATAAAGGGAAAAAGAGACAGAGGAAAGCAGTGGATAACATATTTGAAGGACCTTAGGAGGTGGATGACAGAATGGAGGCTGTGAGATGTTACAGGAGAAAGTGTGCTAAGAGCCACCAGGGATAGGGAGACGTGGAAGGCCATGATCACCTATGTCCTGAAAGGACAAGACGCATAGAAGAAGAAGATTGAAATATGTGGCATTTGGAAATAGTACAGGGAAATGTGGATTCATGCTTTCTCAAGTGATTTTCTGCAAAATGAGCAACTGTGGCTACAGTTGAAAATCATATGTGATTTACTGACTAATGGCTTCTTGTGATAATATCACCTTTCCAAAAGTAATTCACTTGGTTTTAGAGAATCAAGCTTTTTTTGGAAAAAGAAATCTTTATTCTCTCTCTCAGTATGTCCATCATGCTATTCATTAACCCTTTCTTTTCATTTAACAGCACCAAATAGTACTACACAATAACCATGAAAATATTTATAGAAAAAGCACAAAGAAATTATATTACAGTAAAGGGAAATTGACTGAAGCCGAGATGTCAGGTCAAGGCCAATAACATTGTAGATTCTTCTTTAAATTTTGTCAAGAATATTTAGACATATAGCAGAATCATCAAACCAGATGTGGCAGAAAAAACTTCTATGATAAATGTCTATTTTTATACTTTCATAGTGTTTTGATTCTAGTTTCATTCACTATTTCTGTGTAGCTGGAATCCTAACAAATGCTATTACCCTGAGTCAAGGTGTACCTGGGAACAAGAACCGTTAAGAGACGGTTCCATGTTCTTCACAACCTCCCAATCCAAGGCCTAACTGCAATATGCAGTTTTTCATCATACCCAGGACCATGTAGTACCAAAAAAGCAGGAATTGTGAGAGAGTTCCACAAGCAAGGAAAGTATAAGAAGGAAACTATTAGCATAGAACTTATGGTTGCAAATAGCAATTTCAACAGTGAAATTATGATATAGTTACTAAAAAACAATAATAGATAAAAATTCATGAACGAAAATGAAATGAAAACTTATCTTAGCTGACGCTTTTTATCCTCTGAGGTTAGATTATTTTTCCTTTTGTTTTTGTTCATATTGTCCTCTTACAGATATATACTTTCCAAAATTTGACACCTAAATTTATGAAGTTGAGGTTCCAAAGTACTGGTGGGATATTTTTACTGTTTATCATGACAATTTTCTAACACATTTACTTGCTTAGAAATGCACACCTCTTGTTGGGATGCAATAAAATTTCTTTGTCTCTTTGTCGAAGGTTTATTTTTTTAAATATTCAACATTGTATAAATTTACCTTTTACATGTTGATCGCACTAATCCCATCTTCCAAGTCTATGCAAATGGATCTCAGTGAAACTTAAGATTTAATTAAATAGTTTATGTGGAACTACTAGGTATCTGAAGATTAAAGAAAATTTCATTTTTATCAACATCAAATAATTTTCTTTTTTGTATCGATAATATGCGATAACATATTTCTGCTTTGCTTCTGATAAAAGAAAATATGTAAATCTTCTTTTTGGTCTTAGTAAGGATAAATATTTTTTCTGTCATGCTTTTATTTGGCAGGCAAAGCATAAACTGTGTTTACCAAAAAGTGAACATGATTACTATCTTGAACATATGAGTACAAATGTCTGTTGAATCAGATAAACTTAAAATATATCAAGAATAAATGAAGAAGATAAAGAAAATAAAATTTATAAACGTTCTCACCAAAAACTGTTATCTCATAAAAAAGGTTGCCTATTTTAAAGGCTGGGTCTTTTGAGGATGGAATGATCAGTACTGGACAAAGAAAATAAAATATACACAATCAGAATACCCCAAAAATATATTGGGATTATTTATGTACAGATCAGCACTTCTATTTATGTACAGATCAGCACTTATATGCGCTTTGTAAAAAGTGTAATACATTCACACATACAAGTGTATACGGAGACACTATTTGTTACATAGATAAAACATAAATAATGAGAAAAATGCTGAAATTATCTTTTTTCGTTTTTATCACAAATTAACTTAATTAAATCTGTATAGGTTTTTGCAGTTATAACTTAATTTTGATATTTGTTTGAAGTCAATAATATAATTTATATAATATGAGTAAACATTAAAATAAGTAATAATTTAATTACATAGACAAATAGACAAATGTTAATTTTGAATGTTTTCTGCATTTCCAGTGAACAACCGTGTTTTTTTACATTTCTAGTGAACAGATATATATATATATATATAACCCATATAAATGAACAATTCATAATAGCATAAGAACCCAAAAATTTTAAAATATTAACAGTAGATTGGGAAAAAGCCACTGAAGAGTGAAAGAACAAGTTTGCCTATGAAGCTCTGGAGTTACAATGCTGAAGGTAACATTAATCCGCTAAGTGGCGACCTCTTACTCACACTAATTTTATTAATGTTCTATCTTTGATATTGAGCACTTTATTACAAAGTCTGCTTACCTTAAATATCTTTCTATCAGTATTACACTGACTGTCAGCAATTTTGACCTCACACTATCTTCCAAATCACTACTATATAACACACCTCATCACATATAAATATATATATTTACATTTATTTGTTTATGTTTTATATATATATATATATATATATATATATATATCACGGTCATGTCATGTTGGATACACCGGTTCCCGCTCGATCACCGAAGTTAAGCAACGTTGAGCCTGGTCAGTACTTAGGTGGGTGACCACTTGGGAATACCAGGTGCTGTTAGCATTCACGGATGTGCGTTGGGGTGCGGTGGATGTCGGCTTGGAGGGGGAAATCGGTGAGCCGAGTTCCAATTTCAGTCGAGCACGCTGCATTCACTTGCGCACTGGTACCCTTGGGAAAGGTATTAATCCGTTCGTTCCCTCCAATTATGGGTTAAATAATTGAGATCTGCTGTTCGTGCGATTTGTGGCAGTCATCTGCACCAATTGTTTGTTATCAGCAGTTCCAAGAAGTGTGGATGGTACTACACAATGCCTTCACCACTATAAACAAATCTTTGTGTGGTTGTCTTGCTGGAAAAAGGTTGGACCCTCATACGTTGAACGCGACGGGAGAATCCATTATATATATATATATATATATATTCATCAGACAGTTCTGTTTTACTGTACCACAGCTCATCAGTACAGCTACACATTCAATTGCTTCTAGCCAGGATTAAAACTCAACCAATTTGACATCAGTCACCAATTCTACCTCTAAGCTATGGGCACTCAGTGAAAGAAGACTGATTTTAGCGTGTTATATACAACATGTAAATATATGCCAGTATCCGAGAGTATTTGAATTCATTACTGAATAAGCAAAAATATTTGTTTTTTTTAGTTGTTACTCACAAGATCAACATTTGTAAAGTTAGAACATTTAGTTAGCATATTTAGAGATTTTTGATAAAGTTCACTGGAAAAAAATCTGTAATGCTAGTGATCTTGACCTGTTATCTTAGCCTTAGTAACTTGCCCACTATCAGAACATACTTTTCTTGTGCCTTTTCTATAAATATTTTTGTGGTAATTGTTCTGATGAGCTTTTCTCTTTGGTACCTTGATTTTACAAATTTTCTTCCAGCCTCTTGCTTTCCAGTCAACATTGATCTTTATAAATTTAAATGTAATATCATTTACTATCTTTTGTTTTATTAATTTATACTGTTTTTTGTTTTTTTTTTCTCTCTCTATCTCTCTCTCTCAGTAATCCCTTACATCTTAGTAGCTTTATGACCTTGCTTGGAGAGAGATGATAGAAATTTAATATATATATATATATATATATATATATAAGAATTTTATTAAATTATATATATATTTAGTAAATAATTAATACAGTCATTCTTATCTGAGTCATGTAAAGTAAGGCATCATAATGAACTTCCTGATATGATATATATATATATATATATATATATATATATATATATATATACTATAGTCATCCGCAGACAGATCTGTTTCGGTGTATCACAGCTCATCAGTATGGTTAGACTCCGATCGCTTCCTAACCCAGGATTGAAACCCGACTGAATCGGTGTCAGTCGGTGATTCTACCCCTAGGCCACGAGCGTCCGGTAGAAGACGGCAGGCTTTTTTAGCATGTATAAACACACCCAATAGCTAGAGTGCTCCAATTCATTATCGAATGAGTGATGCGTATATGCCGGAGTAGCTACTGTTTACAAAGTCTACCACTCTTCCAGAGTGCTGAATCAGGGTGTGAGAACACCAAATACTATAGTCATCTGCAGACAGATCTGTTTCGCTGTATCAGAGCTCATCAGTATGATTAGATACTTTTGTCAAATTAGGCTAGTAAACAGTTGTATCACAAAGTGCTCAGTACAGAAAAAAGAAATTTAACATGTACTGCTTGTAAATATTCTAATTATGAAAATCAGCCAATTACACTACCATGGTTTCAGCCTTTCAGTATTGTCAGGTGTTACATATTAACTAATTATCCAACACTTTTTAGAATGTGTAACTGGAAGTTTAAAATAAGGAAGGAGTTAGTCAAGACTAGCAAAATGATATTGTACATACTTTCATCCAGGTTTGTATGAGCCCAAAATGCATTTTCTAATGTATATACATCGAGTTGTTATTTCCATTTAGTAACCTTTCATGTTCTGGAAATGATACTATAGCCAACTTTTCATCACCACTGTTGGAGGGTCTGGTTTTTCTCAATATACTTCAGGTTACATAAGATTGTTTGCCATTTTTTCTTTTAATTTCCACATGTATTTGGCTAATTTCATACAAATTTTAATATTTTCCAGCTTGAATGTTGACTTATGATTGTACTATCAGTTTTTAAAATAGCCTTCAATACATCCTATATATATGTTTCTCAATCCACTTGTATTTTGAACTTCTACTTTATGAATAACTCCTTTGGTTTACAAACCATGTCAAATGGACATTTGTTTTTATCTCTCCAGTTAGATTTTTTCATTAACAATATTTTGCTGCAGGTTATCTTTGAAATTCTTGGCATTTTGTCTCTTAGTTAATTTTCTAAATTTTGGGTACAGCTCTAATTTAATTCAACTGTATTTCTATTAAATATCTTGTCTAATTCTGAGTTTTTAGGAAAAATGAAGTCAAAAAATATTTTCCTTTTTTTGGAATTTACTTCTAAAATAAAAGATGAATTGAACCAAATAATATTTTCTCTCCTTGAATTATTCTTCATTTGCTTATTTGCTTGAGGGTTGAATTCCAGTTTATTTTTATGACCATTTCAATTTAAAGCCTTTATGAAATACTTTTTTTTCACTCAAAATTGTTTTATAAAAAGAATTTCTAGACAACTTGTATTCTTTTAGGGATGTGTTTGCTTATATTAGCAAGATGATAGAGCCAGTGTTTCACATGCCTTAAATTTGTGTCGCGTTTCTTACATGGGGAGACACTGCCATTTTGCAGATTAAATTCTACATCTAAATATTTGACAAACTTCATATTCTGTATCAAAATCAAAGCTTTTGCAAATTTTAAAAATATTTTTCTTATTTTGTCATTTACTCTTCTGTTGTCCAGCATTATCATCAACCCGTCATCTCTATATAATCCATGGTTGTCTATGTGAACTATTTCATTGATCTTATTTAAAATATACAGGCCTATTAGTTCAGAAACCTTCGATCCATTGAACAAACCCAGTGGTAAATCAAAGGCACTCTTTTTTGATTTTTTAATCCATACTTTGTCATTGCTGAATTGCATGGATTTAGAGCAATGTAAAATTATGCTTATACATTTTGATGGTATATTCATAAAGCCCTAAGCAAAATCCAAAGCTTCAAACAAGTCTTTTTCAGATATTGATGGGTAGAAGTTTTCAATGTCATACTTTATGAGAACATTTTTTTTATTTTTAATTTTGTGGAACCAAGAAATACACTCACTTGTGTCCTTTCATTGGTTAGATTGTGTAGCAGTTGCCAATAAATTACACATATTTTTTTAGGATTTTCTGGCTTATTTTACCTATTTCAGTTTTTGTTAGTATATATATATATATATATATATATATATAGTGATTGCCACATCTTACTTAGATAAGAGTGACCTCCTTATCATTTATATAATTTATAATGGCTTCTAATTTGGCATCCATGCCTCCAAACATGATTCTTCAGACTAGCATTTTGTTTCAGTATATATATATATATATATATATATAGAGAGAGAGAGAGAGAGAGAGAGAGAGAAACTAATAACTAATATAAATTTTTTGCATAAGCACTTACAAAGTAACCCAACCCTATTTATGTGTATATATGCATATATGAGATGCTAACCTGGTATCATTTAATAGTAAGCTAACTGCTCTGATTTTTAGATCTACTTTTCATGAGCAATAATTTTGATTAAGTCATTGCATTCTTGCCCAAGAAGAGGATGATTAAAAAATATACAATGAAAAGGAAGTGTCCGAGTAAGTTATTGATTTTTTCATTGTCAAATTTCCTGAAATTTTCAGAAACAGTTTAGTAATCTTCCACATTCACACAAGCACAAACCAATGTTAAATTTTTTGATATTTTCAAACCACATTTTTGTAAAAACTGCTTTTCAAAATATTGCCCAATGCTTGAAAGTAGCGCAATAACAAAATTGTATAAAGAAAAAAAATGAAACAATATTCACTGATTCACAGTTAAAATTTTATTCTCTGGACACATAAGGTAGGAATGTAAACATCATATCTTTAATCACCAGTCTTTTTTACGTATCAGAATCCATCTAATTTGGATATCCCTCAATTTCTTAATTTAGATCTAGGTGTGCCCAAAGATATTTCTTCACATACATGCATACAAATTATACCCTTTTTTTATTCAAGAGATGTTGTTGGTTTTGGATATATATATATATATATATTTTTTTTTTCTTAAAAAGCTTAACATGGAAAAAACAACACATGATACTAACCCAACCAATTCTAAACATATCACTCTCTTATACCATAGCAAGATGCACTCCACCTGCCAACTAGATGAAAACATCTTAAAAAAACTCATAAATACTAATATTTCTCCGACAGACTCTAACAAAAGAATTAAGTTTATTATATATTACACTAAATCTACTACGACTCTTCCCCCACCGTTAGTGATTTGTAAAAAACCAATGTAGTATATAAATTCATATGTCCATTTAGAGAATGTATCTCTAACAACCTCAATAATATCTACATTGGCCACACCACAAATTCACTCTCATGGCGTCTGAGGTTGCAATTAAATAAAAATTCAAATATATTCCATCATTTAGAACAACACGGTTATCAACGCACACTTCTGAGAAAAATGCTTGTTGATAACACGTACATACTTAAACAAGAAAATAATAAACAGAAACTAAAAATCCTCGAAGCAATCTACATTAAACAATTTAAACCTGGTTTGAATACAATCAATTTTGATATTTCCAATAATGTACTCAAATGTCTGTAATCAGACCAGGGACCACAACGCCACTATTTTGTCACTGTCTTCGGCTATCCGCCACAGTAGGGATGGACTTATATTTTCAATTCAATTCTCTTTATTGTTAATAACTTAAATGTTCTATGTTTACTGTGTGTTAATATTTACTCTTTGATAATGGCTTATGTGAGCCGAAAGCTTAGACCCGATAAAAAAATCAACAATTACTGTGATTTTTTGTTGTCTTTCAACAACATCACCATCAAGTATATCAGATGGTATGAACGGATCCTACACAAAATTAATAGACAAAACTTGTCTATATTATTCAATGAAACCTGCATTAATGAAAAAATGCTGCCAAAATACACACAATATATATATATATATATATATATATATATATATATATATATCTCCAACTATTTTAATCCTCTATAATATCCTCAGATTGACATCCAGACACACTGAAATGTTTACATTGAAGCATCCTGCACAACTTCCAGGCAGTACAGCATGTCATTTCTTAACTACTGTTAGAGTGAATTGTGTTATGGTGCCCAACTGACTCTGTCATATTTTGCAGTCAGCAGAATAAAAAAAATCAAACAATGCACATGGACGAAATTAAAATTAAATATAAAATGGCAATAATTTACCCATTATAACCTGTATGTATGAAACTCTAAGTCATGTCCCCAACATAGGACAATATATATATTGATTGTTTAATACCTAATATTTGGTCATAATAGGGTTAGACCAGTACACATTTGTATTAAAAAGTGGTACATGACAGAGGTACTGGACCCAGATGGCCAAAAAAAAAAAAATATATATATTTGGGCTCAACCAATGACACCTTTAAGACCAGGTGGTTCAATCACAGATCTACATTTAAAATAGAAAAATTAAAAAACAATACAAAATTGGCTAGCCACATCTGGAAATTGAAATCAAAATATGGAAAAGACCCAGACATAACGTGGAGCATTGTAAAAGCAACCAAGCCTTACAACGGTGGACAAATATGTAGACTGTGCCAAGAAGAAACATTAGAAATTTTAATATTCCCAAATAAAGACGAACTGTTTAATGAAAGAACGAAAATTATGACTAAATGCATCCACACTAAGAAATATTTCTTAGGTTCATACAACCATGGATGAAAATACCATAATCCAATTTTATTGTATCTCTTTTCTTTACTGTCATCGATGGACTGGATCTAACATGCTCCGGTAGCAAGAATCTGTCTCTTTTTTTCTTTTTCCTACCCTTAGTTCCATATTTTATACACACACAAGGAAATAAATTTATTTTTCCATAATATTTTGGTCTCACTGAAGGGATGGGTGGTTAAATTTACCTATCAAAATGCCTATCTGATATAAAAAGATTTGAATTTTTATATGCAATACAGAAAAAAATTTGTCTAAAGACTGTTGTCTTTATGTATAATGCCATTTATAGATATATTTTTGTTATGCCTGAAATTTTACAATGTGTGTTGTTGTGTAATGGATATCGGCTTGAAACAAGGAATTAGAGCCATGTTTGAATTCCATTTGAATTGATGCATTTAATTAAACACAAATAATTCTGTGAAAGGTCTTAATCCATCTTTTCTCCCTCCAGCTATGGATTAAGCAGCAGAACAGACTGGGTTTTATAGCCTTTGTTGGTAACCAGTCTATTGCAGAAAGTAATTGCAACCTGCTGAAGGAAAATCTTCTGCCTAGTCAGTCTCTCTAAAGAGACATGATCACTTAAGCATTTATTACATATGGCACTTAACTGACTGATAGCTAAGTGAACACTGAGGTGAACACCCAGTGGCAACAGTGTATTTAATGCTTAAATGCATTCCTCGAGCTTAAAGATTGTGTTTAAGCATGAAACAAACTGTTACTGCTTGCTATTGATCAATATCTGCTTTTATATTTACATATGCTCTATCCCTGATATTGAGCACCTTTAACCCATAAATATAGCAGACCTTAAAAGTATATTTTTATTATATATATATATTTTTTTTCATGGCTTCTGCTTTGACAAGCTTAGCTCACTAATGCCCCCTCCACAAGGATTTAGTCAAGCAACCAGGCTGGCAACAAGGTCCCATGCTTTTACAGTTAAATCAACCAAATGCAGCCATTACTTCTACTCCAACAGCTTCTTTTCACACACTTTCTATCTGTGGAACATGTTAAAATTGCTTGCTTGATGGCTACAATCTCCAAGAATTTAAATGCAATGTCAATTCCTATCTCTTACCCACTTGACTCCAGTCTTTCTCTCATTCTTTCCCCATCACCCTGCGTATTTTGCTCTTTTCCTTTCTCACTCTACCCTCACGGCCGTATTCACACTGATATTCCCATCCTTCTCTTGCTCTTTCTCCAACACCCTCTGTAAGCTGTCTTTCTTTTCACTCTCTTCCTGCTTAAACTTTCACTCTTGTCTTATGTACCACCTTACTTGGGGTGAAAGTGATTAAAATATATATAGTGACATCGGCAAAATTTCTAATGTCAGTCATCACTCGGCATAAAGGAATAACTTCTATGTCACAAACTTGAAGTAACCTCAACAATATGGCTTCATTGATAGTATCTCTCACACTGTTGGATGAGCAGGACTTTGTAGAAATATGGATTTGTTGTTTTGCTCCCCAGGTCAAGCAGTTAAAAGCTTACAAATTTGCTGGAGGAAAGAATGAGAATACAGATCACTTTTTGGCTTCAGTAGGGTGTAAAGTCATCAGAAACATCTCTGTCATGGCATATCTCAATGAATTGGAGGATTTGATCTTTTCAAAAATTTCAGACATTATAAAGAGAAATCTATAAAGGGAAATTTGCAACTGAGAGAGGAGGGGGACAAATTTTTTTGTAAACAAAAGAAGCCAAATGAGTAACACAGTATGTACACAAGCTACAAGAGGTTTCTAGTTTCTGTGAGTTAGAAAAACTAGGCACTGGAATAATGGTCATAGAAGATGAGTTGATACAGTTGTGATTAATTGAAGGCATGTGTAATGTTTTATGCAGAAATAATATCTAATCTAATCTATCTAAACTTATTTATAAATGGAACTTTGTCTGTGTGTGTGTGTGTGTGTGTCCATTACCTATAGACTCTGAAACGGCTGAACTGATTTTCTTGAAAATTTACACAGTTGTACTATAAGTGTTTGCAAATGTTCTTAGCTAGGTTTTGTGTCGAGGTACCCCCGATAAATATCGAAAATCGATAATTGAAAAAATTGGGTTATAGAAGGCGTGGTTCGATTTTAATCAAATTTGATATACTCATAGACAAAGAGATAAGAAACAATATTCAGAAGTTTCAAGGTTGCAGTTCTTACAATAGTGCAGAAAATCAATAATATATATATATATATATAAAAGGCAAGATGTTTGTGTGTGTGTGTGTGTGTGTGTCTATTTATCTGCCTGTATTTTTTCAGCCTTTTTATTTTAGTTTTTGCTTTGGGTTTGGCTCTAAGTAGGTATAATTGTAGTTCTTAGTCTCAGCCATGATGCCATTTACTCAGAGGACTTATTTAGTGCTCAAAATTCAGTTTACGATGAAAAAAACTTATTTGATATCAATACCAGGAAATCAAAATTTCACTTACATCCATTCATTTTTCTTTCAGTCTACGGTTTCACTTTAACTGGAAACAACTATTGCTTTTTAGTCTTTCGTGCCAACATCCAAAGAGTCTGAGCTCCAGGACCATGGATTAGTTTTAAAGCTTTCATTACACCCGAGCAACGCCAGGCTATACTGCTAGTTTTAGAATAATTACAACTGGATAAAATGTCCTTGGATGCATACACAGAGTTTTTGAAACAATTAGAGTTAATTGTAAAATTAAAGACATCCAAGAGTAATGCCAAAGTATAAATCAAACTGAATTGCCTAGGTGTAATGCAAATACTGTAATAAAAAGCATAAGGCTAAGGAAAAATGTTCAGCTTCAGAACAAGTATATTGGAATTATGAAAAGTATAAAAAAAAATAAATGAAGTAATTGTTTTTGGCAGAGATAAACTATTAAGAGATGAGGTACAGGTGAACTATAGAGTAGGGTCTTATATGCAATGGCAATGTTTTGATACCACCAGAGAGATTAAAAAAAGATGTAATAAGAAGTGTACATGATTATGTTCATTGCAGAATAACAGCAATACACAGATGATTAAAATTGGAAGAGTGGTAGCCTGGGCATTCATGTGATGTAGTAAAAAAATTTCCAAAAATGTCCAAAATGTAGAAAAATAAAACTTTTACCAAACCAAGATACATTCATGGCCTAAAGAAAAAGAGCCATAGGCACATATAGATCATGCACATGTTAAATATGTCAGACTATTTTTAATTTCTCCTCTGGATGGCTTGAAGGTGTTAGAGTTTAGGATAGGAAGGCAGTCATGGTAAAGCAAATATTACAAGTAAAATTTTACAGAGGATGTGCATCGTGGTGCAGTAGATATCAACACCGGAACAAGAAATTGGGGAGCTGAGTTCAAATTCCAGTTGAAGTTTTTGCATTCACTTCAGTGCAAATCCCCTTGGGAAAGGTATTAATCTGTCTATTCCCTCCAGTTATGGGTTAAATAACAGGACAGATTGGATTCTATAGCCTTGTCTGGCAACCAGTCTCCTGCAGAAAGTAATGGCAACCTACTGCAGGATAATCTTCTGCCCAGTTAGTCATGTATCTTTTGAGACATGATCACCCAAGTGTGTATCATGTATGGCACTGACTGAATATTTTACAGAAATGGGGTGCCAAAAATGTTGGTCTCTGACAATGTGCTAGAAATTTGTGGTGAAACTTTAGATTCATGGTAAAACAAACTGGATGCTTCCTTTATAAAACACCACCATACCATACACAGTTGAATGAAATTGCAGAAAGAGTGGTACAGACAGTGAAAATGCAGTTGAATGCATTTTCCCCATCCAGAGTCACCATAGACTACTGAGACTATTACTGAGTTATAGAACTATTCCTCATACTGGTAGAATGCAAAATCCCTCTGCATAGAATGAAAGACAAATTACATCACTTATAGCAATTTCCTATTCAACAAATAAAAAAATGCTCTACAAAAAAGACAGATAATCAAGTCCTAAAAAAGTTAAGTTTATTGCTCAAAAGCGACATATTTCTAACCAAATAAGTCCTAGATTTGACAACAAAGAATTCAAAATGGAACAGGAAAATAATCTGAAAGTGAGAAAAGCATGCATGTTTTGGATAGAGAAAGCAAACATAGTAGTAAGGAAATTATGGAGGAGAGTTTGCATGAATCTGACATGGAGTTGGAAGATTAGAATGAAGATGTGTTCAAACCTAGATCTCCAGTAGATAGACAGATAGATAGATAGATAGATAGAGAGATAGATAGATAGAGAGAGAGAGAGAGAGAGAGAGAGAGAATCTCATGCTACAGTTTAAATAAGTCAGAAATCAGTTAAGGTTCTCGGAGGTGTAGTGACATAAACAAAATGAGCTATTTCGTGTAAGGTTGAGCGACTACTAATGTTAGTTGTCACTCAGCACAGAAGAAAAATTTCTAAATCACAATTACATCTATCTGTTTATCTATCTATAAATTTTTGTTTTTTACGCTCTCACACCCTGATTGAGCACTCTGGAAAAATAGTAGACTTTAATAAACAGTAGCTACTCTGGTATGTACGCATCGCTCATTCAGTGAAATTAATTAGAGCACTCTAGCTATTGGGCGCGTATAATGATATACGCTAAAAAGTCTGCCTACTTCCACCGAACGCCCATAGCCCAGGGGGAGAGTCACCAACTGACGCCATTTTGGTCGGGTTTCAATCCTGGGTAAAAAAGCAATCGGAGTCTAACCGTAGTGATGAGCTGTGATATGGCAAAACAGATCTGTCTGCGGATGACAATATATATATATATATATATATATATATATATTCGTCATCCACATACAAGCCTGTTTTACTGTATCACAGCTCATCAGTGTGACTAGACATCCACTTGCTTCTGGCCAAAATTGAAACTCGACCAATTTGGTGTCAGTCATAGTCACTAATCCCTAAGCCATAGGCACATGGAATCAGAGAAGGGAAATTTTAGCATGTTATATATAAGTGGTGCATACACATGCCAGTCAATGAAAGAACTCTATTCATTGCTGAAGAGTTATGCATAAATCGCAGAAGTGATAATTTTTAATTTTCTTCTCTCTCTATGTATATATATAAAACTGAAAATGAACAAAAATAAATTAAAATAAAAACAAATTAAATAAACTAAGCAAATCATAAACAAACTGACAAACCACGTATACACAGATAAACTTAAGAAAATGCAGTAATAACAAGCTACAATAAAATAATCAATAAAAAATTAAAATGTTAACTAACAACATTATAAATAGCTAAAGAACTGCATTCAGATCCAGTATTTTTTCCTACTCAATAGCCCCCAGAATAATTTAAACCATCAATACCAACCAAAATACATGTTAGAATACAATAGTCTACCCACAGTGCATCACTTACTTGTATATATAGTCAAGCAAAAACACGACACACTGATGATTGTGTTTAGCATGAAACAGACTGTTGCCTCTGGGTGTTGACTTCAATGTACACTTTTATATTTACATTCACTCTAACCATGATATTGAATACTTTAACCCATGGATATAACATAATATTTATATATATATATATATATATATATATATATATATATATATATATATATATAATTTTATATATATATAATTTTAAAAACAAGGAATTTATTGACAGTCCCTAAGGCTCTTTCATCCAACATTTCATCAGGAGAAAATCGTTGGAAATATAAATCAAATGAAAAGAACAGCAATGAAAATGAAGAGCAAAAAAAAAAAAAAAAAAAAAAAAAACAACAAAAAAAAAAAAAACAACGGGGAAAACACATTAAAATGTATATACATCTAAATATATACACTTACAATGAGGGGAGGAGGAATCTCATGGAAATAATTAGCGAGGGACAGTCAAAATAAAATATCCCCCAACAAATGCAGAGACTTCACAAAATCCTTCTCCTTTTCTCATTATAAGTATGTAAATATTTATATGTATATTTATTTTAATGTGTCCCCCCCCCCCCGTTTTTTTTTTGCTCTTCAGTTTTGTTGCAGTTCTTTTTGTTTGATTTATATTATCAATAATTTTCTCCTGATGAGATGTTGGACAAAAGAGCCTTAGGGACTGTCAATAAATTCCTAGTTTTTAAAATAATATACAAATTTTGTACTTTCAAACATTTGTTTTATATATATATATACATTCCCTGAAGATCCAATTTGGTGAAACCTTGGTAGGTTTGTTGGCACTCTAGGTTAGTTATTTACTTTGTTTGCTCTACTTGCAGATTGAGCGCTTTTTGTTTTAGGTTACTCATCTCGGGTTTTTTTCTTTGGGCTGCGTACTTTGACTGGTGTTCAAGTGCTTAGCTTGTTCTTTTTTCCATTTTTTCCTTCCATGTATGTGCTCAGTGGGTTTTTCGAAACAAGTATAACGACAAGTTTACATTTATATATATATATATATATATACGAAGAAGTAGATAAATGTAAGTTTCAAAAAATAAATTCATTGCTTAGTACTAGATATATATATATTTTTTTTTTTTTTTGCCGTTATTTCTAATAAAGTTTTTTTTTTATGGTTTTTACTCCCCTTTCTTGTGTTGGTATGGTTTTTCCCATTCTTAGTGAAAGTCTATTTATTTGCTATTTATCTTTAATACTTCAGCCTTTTCCCTAACGATCAGTAGTGTGAAACCGCGGTAGATTTTGGCTCACTTTAGATTTTTTTGTGTATATATATATATATATATATATATATATATATATATATATATATATAAAGTTAACACAATAAAAATAAATCAACCATCTGCAAATAATACAACACTAAAGAGAAGTCAACTCAACAAATGCAATCATATGCCATTAATCATCTGCAGAAGCATTCAAATACAAAAATATTAAATTACATTAAGCTCCATATAAATAAGAATAAAACTGGGACACAACAGCAGTGGGGGAAAAACCTGAGGAGTGAAGACTTCATAATTGTGCTTTTACAAAACTTCTAAGTCAGCACATGACTCTGCTCAGTTAAGTGACTAACTTCTCCCTATTAAACCTATATATATATATATATATATATAGAAAGAAAAAATAAATCTAAGTAAGAGCCAACAAACCTACCTAGGTTTCACCCTATGGCTCGTCAGGGTAAGATGGCTGATGAAATAGATATAAAGCAGCAATATATAGGTTCTCAATCACATGACTAAAACAATGAAGACGCCAAGCACAAGAAAGGGGGGAAAATCTTGTTGTGCTACTATCATATTGAGCACTTTAGTGTTAGGGTTTTTGTCTTGGGTTTTTTTTCTTTCCTATGAGTATTTGACATATGCGCATGTATTTCGTTTGTTTCTTTTTTTACTTTCCCTCCTTTTCCCTCCAAGTTTATCCTCGGTGGGTTTTTCAAGACAAACTAAAATATAGTATAACAATTATGTTGGGACGCCCACGCCTAATCGGCTATAATGGACTATTCCATTACTATGTAAAGTAATGGTGGCATCTATGTAGGGGAGTGTGCCGAGCAGCCGTATCAACAAGTCAGTCGTAGACTTCCAGTGACAACCCGGAAGTACCCATTGCTCATACTACGTCTTCAACAATTAATTCCTGTTGTTGAGTTATTTATTCTTACTCACGACATAACAAATTACTAGTATTAGCATTATTATTTTTGTTATTATTACTATTATTATTATTATATATATATTTATATATGAACTTTTATATAAATTTACATATCAATATGTGTGTATTTTGTTCACTTTTGCACAGTGTAGAAAGGAAGATAAAAATTCATGCGCATATAAGTATTTCTTAAACCTACCTTAGCTTGACACAAGACTTAAATTGTGAAACACCAAATCTTTATTCAAACATAATATCAATGTCTTGTAAAAAGACATCAAAAGAGAAATGTTACTATCACCTGACATGAAACAGTCAGGATATATGCAATACCATGCTGGAAAGCTATTTTATTCCTGACGAGCTACTTGCATTTATTTATTATCAAGCAGACATTCTTTGAAGATAAAAAGTGCCATCATTATGTTTTGCCGTCTGACATTTTTTTAAATAAGGAATTGTTATTATTATACATTGATTTATTCAATCTATTGTTCTCAGCTTGTTTGCTATCAATGTTGCTACAGACTCAACATTTCAGCCATGTACTTCTTGGCCTTCTTCGTATACCATTCGGAATCCATTGTTAAATCCGCTGCTATGAAAGTCAGTTCTCTGTGTAGGGCCCGGAAGTTTTTTCCGTTTAAATCTATCCTGCACATATATAAATCTACCATCTGCCCGTGCATTGAATACTGCTGCCATATCTGGTCGGGTGCCCCTGCTATTCTCCTCGGGCTTCTCGATAAGGTTCAGGGGAGGGTCTGTAATGTGATAGATACTGACTTGGCAGACCACCTGCAATCTCTCTCCCACCAGTGCGACATGGCTTCCCTGTGTCTCTTCTATAAATACTTTCACGGCTTCTGCTCCGATGAACTTAGATCACTGGTGCCCCCTAAATACGAATTTGAACGAGATACTAGATTAGCAACTAGATCCCACCCTTTTACAGTGAAACTGATAAAATGCAACCGTAACTTCTACTTCAACAGTTTCTTTCCTCGCACTTCCCGACTGTGGAATTCTCTTCCACATGATTGCTTCCCCGACGGCTACAATCTCCAGGAGTTTAAATGTAAGGTCAATAGACACCTCCTAACACACTAACCTGCTCCCATTCTATCAAACACTCTTCCCATCTGCCCAACCCTCATCCTTGGTATCCTTACTCATCTGTCACCTTCCTCCTGACATTCCCTATGTCTAACCACTCCTTCTCTTTACCTTCCCCTATGTAGCCCCATGCGCAATAGTGGCAGTGGAATGCCTTGCTTGGGGTGAGATGATTAAAAAAAAAAAATACCAGTTGTTATTATTTAGCTCACCTTGCTCAGGGATAACTTGCATTTGCTAACTCTTGTGTTATTTTGTCACATTGAATATCTTCTTTTATGTGCCATATACCTTCAAGACATGAGTGATAAAAGCTCTCCACAGTTTCATATTCTTTGTCACTCTAAGCAATAATTAATAAAACTGAATAATTTTCTTCTTGTAGGTGCACAATCTTTTTGGATCTGCATGATCATGGCTACCTACCACTTCATTTCCTTTGTAGATACTAGCAACACTTTTTCTTTTTATTATCCCTTTAATTCTCTTTTCTGTCATTTATTTACACAGAATCATTGGGTATTTTAATCCCTGTTTTCCTTTACCATTTTTGTTTTCAGTCAGTCCTGTGTGTTAAATTCTCCAAGCTCTTTAACCTCATTATATATCCCAGAAATTTCAACTATTTGTTTGATTCTAATCATAAGTGTTGTTTTTGTTCCCAATTCTCTTAAAATTTCTTCATTGCTCACATGGACCATCTATGATATTCTCAGCATCTTTCTATAGAACTACATCTTTTATTTTGAGTCTCATTGATCCAGAATATTGATAGATTTCTATTCCTGATGCAGGGACTGAACCCCTGGCAACAATGAACATACATAGTAAAGCACCACAAAAAAACATCAAGTGGTACAATTTTGGGAACCATGTATTTTTATAATGCCATATTCTTTCATGCTGTAGATGATCATGACTTCTCTCAGATATCTCTTTTTTTATCTGTGAGTTGTCTTACATTGATAAAAACAGTAGAGTTTTTTCCGATAACCTTCATCATTGTCTAGAATTGAGAATATTGCTTCTCTTGAATGAAGTGCTACTTAAGATTTGGGAGCTATGACATTAATTTATAGCCAGGCACAGAAAGTATTATCGATTTTCTGCACTATTGTAAGAACTGCAACCTTGAAACTTCTGAATATCGTTTCTTATGTCTTTGTCTATGAGTGCATCAAATTTGATTAAAATCGGACTACTCCTTCTATAACTTGATTTTTTCGATTATCTATTTTCGATATTTACTGGGTGTATCTTGACACAAAAACCTAGCTAAGAACACTCACAGATGCTTATGGTACAACTGTGTAAATTTTCAAGAAAATCGGTTCAGCCGTTTCAGAGTCTATAGGTAACGGACACACACACACACACACACACACACACACACACACAAAGTTCCATTTATAAATAAGTTTAGATTTAGATTAGATAAATGAAAAAGAAGTTGACTTCAAAGAGGAGAGAATTTGATTTCACTTGATTATATTGTTTTCTACAGCTTATCAACCTTTTACAGGTTATTTAAAGTCAGAAAATATTTTCAGATTTTAAGAATTTTTTTTTTGAGGTAATATTAATTTAGTGGTATATTTCATACTAATTAATCCATAGCTGGGAGTAGAAGATGTGAATTCATATCTTTCCCAAGGGTATTTACAAATAAGTGAATATTATGAACTCACTGAGAATTGGAACTTAGCTCTCAGGTTAACAATTCTGAACCATTAGCTATTACATCACCTGCACATCCGAGCTTACAGCAGCTGCTATTTTCAAGAGGTCACCCATTTAGGTGCTGACCAAGTTCAATATTATAGTGGAATTATTGTTTCAATATGATATGGTGGTATGCAGGGAGAAAACTATTTAGAAAATAGGTGGTATTGTGTATGGGCATATGTATGCTATATAGTTTGGGGAAATCAAGCAGTTGGCCTGACCAGGGTTATAAATTTTCTTTCCTTCCATCAACACCCATCTTGTTGCTACCACATTTTAGAGCAAAAAGATATTCAAAGTTCTATAGATAATGGCAATAAAAAGGACACATATTTAACTTCTGGAAAAGACATTTAGGACACATAAAGAGGAAAGAGGGCTTGGAAAATTTGATACTCACAGGAAAGATTGAAGGTAAGAGGGCCAGATGAGAGCAATGCACAACCTACGTTATGAGCTTCATCAAATGGGTGGTGGGGCAGGTTTTGGAAGAGATGGCAGCAAAACAAGTTATAAAGAACAGAAAATTGTGGAGAGTCATAACTGCCAATGTTCTGAAGGAACATAGCATATAGAAGAAGATGATCCTTTACTTTTATGCTACTGATTACTATGCACCTAGTAGCATTAAGTCCCTTGGAAGATCAGGTTTAATAACTCTAAGTTAATAATGTTGAGTAATTAATTTAGTATAAGTAATCTTATGGAGCAGTTTTCATTTGAATAAATTGTAACTGAATAAATTTTGATCCATAATTTGATAGATTTATCAGATTAACTGATTTTAATGCAAGATTTCCTTCAGCATGTTTCTTCACTATCTGGTTACTGAAATTTATTAAGGTAATGCATGTTGTATACACACAGGACTCGCAATGATTTCCTCTAGTTTCATTGCAAGCACAAAAATGTCTGCCACCCTCCAGGGAATGTCACGTCCTCTTGCTGGCATTCTGTCAGAATAAGCATCACGTCTGTCGTTCTGTGGCTCTTGAGTGTAACATCTCTCAGGCTTTTGTGTTAAAATCACAAACAACTCAAGACTCCATTTTTTCTTTATTTTTCTTTTTTGCTAACAAATTGACTTATTGCTGACACGGTGGCAGACAGATGTAAAATAAAAGAAAACAGTCATGTAAATGGTTCATATGTTGCTTTGAATTTGTTTGCACGTACACTTGTTGGCAGGGAATTGCTTACCTGGACAAATATTAGGTGAGAGATTGCTTCTGATTTTCAATTACTATATAATGTACAAGACCTCCTCTTCCTTGAGAGATAAGTAGCAATTATACAAGTTTCTAGGTCTTGATATACAAGACAGAAAATTGTCTTACATTAATGGCCTTTGGTATAAAAAATGCAGAACATTTTTAAAGTTTTTGCCTGAAAATTTATGAGCATTTTATACAGTGAAAAATACAATCAATTTATTTTCATGGGTTTAGAATTGAAATAATCTTTTTCTTGTGTAATTGCATGTTTTGTCATTAGAAAAAATTAAAGAAAAAACAGTTAAATATATAATTTTCTGTTAGTTGAAATATATAATACATTAATTTATCCCAAACTAAAACTATTTAAATATTGATATGCATTCGTCATTTACTCACTTGCATTTTTTCAGACATTATGTCAGTTATCATCTTCCATAATTTACCTTGACTTTTCAGTTAGTCTGATGAATATTTGTGAGCATTTCTTAAATTTAAAAATTTTGAAAAAACAACATTTTTACTTCTGTTCATAAAATACATGTTGCAAAATAAAATTTTCCTTGCATAGAATGAAAGGAACCAACTAAGATAACTTTTCCTTTTATCTTTATTCATATATATATATATATATATATATGTATAGATAGATAGATATGAATCTCAATACATATACATATGGATATACATGCAAGTACATGCACATATATAAATATATTTCTAGTGTTAATAAAACAGTGCTCAGTGTAATATAACAGAGCTATAAAGTATATATTAATAAATATTCATCTTATCCAATGTGTATAGCATAGCTTGGAGTTTCATGCATGAAGCAATCATCATGTGATTCAGGTACTTATAATGAACTTCATTATAAGCACTCAGTGAGTGCATAGTGCATAAAAGTCTGAGTTGTGATATGAAAACATAGATAATATGTATATTTAATAATATATATTATTATTATTATTATTATTATTATTATTATTAAATATATATATATAACGCTTAACTGAGCAGAGTCATGTCAACTTTGATGTTATGATTTTGTCACTCTTCAAGGCTTATTCTTCAATCTGGTGCTTTCACAAAATTTTGAAGTTAGCATGACTCTGCTCAGTTAAATGACAAACTTCTCCAGATGAACCCTATTAACCTTCTATCTCTATCTTGAGCTCTTTACAACAAAAAAAAATCCTTGTCAATATCTCTTTTTATCACTAAACCACTGAAAAAACAACACCGATCAAGGCATTCCTCTGCCACTATTGTGCAGGGGGGTTATATAGGGTCGAGGAACTGATGGGAAAAGGATGGTTAGATATAGGAAATGTCAGAAGGAGGGTGATAGACGGGTAAGGTTGGTTAGATAGTGAAAGTGTTTGAGAGAATAGATGCAAGTTAGTGTGTTAGGAGGTATCTATTGACCTTACCTTTAAACTCCTGGAGTTTGTAGCCGTCGGGGAAGCAGGCATGTGGAAGCGTGAGAAAAGAAGCTGTTGGAGTAGAAATTATGGTTACATCTTATCTGTTTCACTGTAAAAGGGTGGGACCTAGTTGCTAATCTAGTATCTTGTGTAAATTCGTACCTAGGCAGCACCAATGACTTAAGTTCATCGGAGCAGAAGCCGTGAAAGTATTTATAGAAGAGGCACAGGGAAGCCACATCATGCTGGTGAGAAAGTGGTTGCAGCTGGTCCGCCAAGACTGGATCAATCACGTTACAGATTCTCCATTGTATTTTGTCAAGAAGCCCGAGGAGAGTAGCAGGGGCACCTGACCAGATGTGGCAGTAGTATTCGATACATGGGCGGATGGTAGATTTATATATGTGCAGGATAGATTCAGACAGGAAAGATTTCCGGGCCCTGTACAGAGAATTGACCTTTATAGCAGTGGACTTAGCAATGGATTCAATATAGTCATTCCATTTGAGGTCCGCCAAGAGTGTAAGGCCAAGGAGGTGTAGTGTTTTACTCTCAGGAAGGCAAGCCTGTTCCATGCTAATGGGAGGTAGGTGTGATTGTCTATGGTGGTTAATTGATAGCAGCTTCGTTTTGGAAGCATTGAAATTCACGAGCCACTTCCTACCCCAGTCCACCACGGATAATTGACAATATATCAATATGGTAAAAAAGGTATATGTTAATCTGTAGATTAAATTATGTAGGGATAAAACGGAAAGACAATTGCAAAAATATTGGGGTCCATTATATATTCTGACAGTTTCTTGGAAATGAAAGGTGAAACTTGTTCATGAATGACAAGTTATCTTCATAAAGGATTAGAATTTAACAATCCTTATTTCATTTTCATTTAATTAAAAGCGTTTCTTTATTTCAGTACTGAATTAAATCATGCTATATCTGGCTTAACTTTGAAGCATGCACTATTGTTTTTTCAACTACAAGACTAAAATGATAGTTTTTTTTTAACTTGTCCTCAGTCTTTTCTATACTCAGTCTTTTCTCTTACTTTAATTTCCTAACTCCCTGCTTGCTAGTAGCATTTCCACTTTGCTTGGGGTGAAATGATTAAAAAAAGTCATATCACATTTAATGCAAAGAAAAAATAATGACATAAGATGTCAACATTTTGAATCACTTCAAATAGAAGGAATTCTTCCCATCAGTTCTAGAAAGAGCAATAACAGTTACTGGACATAGAAGGAATTCTTCCCATCAGTTCTAGAAAGAGCAATAACAGTTACTGGACATAGAAGGAATTCTTCCCATCAGTTCTAGAAAGAGCAATAACAGTTACTGGACATAGAAGGAATTCTTCCCATCAGTTCTAGAAAGAGCAATAACAGTTACTGGACATAGAAGGAATTCTTCCCATCAGTTCTAGAAAGAGCAATAACAGTTACTGGACATAAGAAACTGGTTTTCAAAAAAAATGTTATAAAAGAAAAATTTCATAAATTTTAACGGAAAATATTAATGACAAAATAATGAGAACAGATGGTATTAACACGTCACTCAATAAATCCCTGTAATAAAACAAGAAATTTTAGGCAAAATTTTACTTTATTCATCGACATAGTCTCCTTCTAGGGGGATACACTGATTGCAGCACTTCTCTAATAATTCAATATCTTTTTTGTAGAATGATTTGTCTTTGGCCTCAAAATATGCTTCGGTTTTCAATATCACTTCTTCATTGGAGTCAAATCTCTTTCCTTGGATCATTCTTTCGAGGTTTGCAAACAGCCAGTAGCCATTGGGGGCCAGATCTGGAGAATAGGTTGGATGCAGGAGCAATTCAAAGTGCAATTCATGTAGTTTTACTATCGTTGCAATCAGCTTCTGACATGGGGTGTTGTCTTGGTGAAAGATCACTTTTTTCTTTTTCATTTGTGGCTGCTTTTTCTTCCTTCAAACACACCAATAATGCTATCTAATATTTGATATTAATGGTTCCTCTTTTCTCAAGGTAATCTATGAACAAAATACCTTGGGCATCCCAAAATACAGAGGCCATAACCTTGCCTGCTGATGTTTGCATTTTTGGTCACTTTGGACAGCTTTCACTTGCTGTTGTCCACTCAGCTAACTGCTGATTTGACTCCAGAGTGAAGTCATGGATGGAGGTTTCATCCATTGTCACATATTTACACAAAAACAACTGCTAATTTTAGGCAATTTGAATGTTCAGCATCATTTGTGTCTGCGTGCCCTCATTTAAAGTCAGCATTCTACCTCTTAACCATTGTTTTTGATGGAACAGAGTTCAAATAACACTTATCAAACCATTGCTTTACTTGAACAGTATTTTTCCCTTCAGAAAGCAATTGCTTTATCAACACAAAAAATTCAGATTTTTTCATTGATTTAAGAATTTGCAGCAGTTAAGCTTCACTTAAATAACTGTAATTTGTAAACTAATAAACTGATTGGGCCCAAATTTTGTCGTGTTCCATTTGAAGGTTAGTACTTCATAAAAATCATATAGAGTTTTTATTAATGGCACTGTCTATATGTCAAGCCCATGACTTATTGAGTGATGTGTTATGTTTATTTTTATTAGCTGACCTACTACCAATCATTATTATTAGTTTTGACTAACATGCAGTTTGAAATAAAGAATATGTTTTAAGCAAGACTCAAACTTGTATTTCCTCTTTGCCTCAGGGTTGTCTGCTCAAGGTCAACTGCTTTAACCACTAAGCTACCTGAAGTTGATGGCTTTGCAAAAGACCAGATGTAATCTTTAAACTCATTAGTAAAGCTGATAAAAAAGAGTAATCAAAAATGAAAATAAATACAATGCAAAAGTAAATAATTACTTACAAAATGCTTTATTAAATATAAAAAAAAGAACAATGCTGCTATTAATATTACTGTTGTAAAAGCATAAACGAAATAATAACAATCACGGAACTCGTAATGAGTTGTGAAGGTTATATTTTTTGTTTTGCAAAGCCATCAAGGTCTTAGAGCTTTGGAAAGAAAGCAGTTGCATGTTCAACAGGCTGTCCTGATGTGAAAGAAACATGAGTTCAAATCTCCCTAAGAGCTTATTCTTTATTTCTGTGAGTTTGACAGCTGGAGTGAAGATGTCCTTCAGATCCAAAGAAGATTTTTGTTATATATTCATATATACGAATAGATGGCTTATCAGACCTGTTCAGAAAGTTGAAAAATCCTTGGACTTGAGTAATCCCTCTTTCTTGGTAAGCGGATTCTTCATCCACTGGCACGGGAAATCACTAAGACTTGATATTTCAACATGACAGGAGTTACCAGATAAATGACAGTGTCACATATTCCCATACCCAATGGCCTGAGTATGATTATGATTAAAAGTAAGTAAAAATTAAGATGAAACTAAATACTAAGTATGAATTAATTGTTTAATTAGTGGTTGACTAATAAATATTGTAACTACTATTAAGATGATGTTTCTTTAGAATGGAGGTAATAATATCTTTCCACAACTTTCTTTTCTTGTTCCTTCATTCATTTACACAAGTTCATTAGGTAGGCTAATTGTGGTTTCTTTTTGCTCCTCATGCTTTCAGTATATCCTGTGAGTGTTAAATTTTCCAAATATTCTTTCCTCATTATGTGTCAGTTTCTAAGTATGTGTCATTTTTTTCAAATTTTCTCATTACAATCACATGCTCTATCCCTCCTATTATCAACATCCTTCTATATATATAACCATGTCTTTGTTGCCTCACATCTCCTCCTTATCTGTGAAGAAATTGTCCAGGATTCACTGTCATATAGGAGGATTAATATTATTAATTTTCTTGTTTCTTAATACAGCATTCAGATTTCAAATGATATCTTTTGCTCTTCTAGTATGCAATTCAGATGGTATCTTTCCCTATTCTAGTGTGCTATTCAGATGGTATCTTTCCCTATTCTAGTGTGCTATTCAGATGGTATCTTTCCCTATTCTAGTGTGCTATTCAGATGGTATCTTTCCTTATTCTAGTGTGCTATTCAGATGGTATCTTTCCTTATTCTAGAATGCCATTCAGATGGTATCTTCACTATTCTAGTGTGCCTTCAGATTTCTCTGACACTTTTTTTGTCATGTATTAAAACACTTAATATACTGTACAAATTTCTGTACTTGCCTTTCCTTTTTACATTTTTGATTGATTTGCTGACATTTAAGACAGTCTCTCTTGCTAATGATCCTAAAACAAGTGAGAAAATAGGTATTATAAGGGAAATATTTAATCCTGGAATTTCAAAACAAGAGAATTACTTTTATGCATTAAAAATTTTAATGTATTAAAACACTTCAAATACTCTAGCAATTTCAAAGACTTGCAAGTGAGAAAATATTTAATCCTAGAATATTACATGAGAATTACTTTTATGTATTAAAAATTTTAATGTATTAAAACACTAACAAATTTCAAAGATTACAAGTGAGAAAATAGAATATCTAAACAAAAGAATTGTCAACAACACAATATAGAGAAAATAAATTCAACATCAAAGGAGACAGCAACTAAACAATTAAAGATATAGAATATTGTTAGTTCAATATTTTTCAGAGCTTAAATGGTATGTGACATAACAGGCTGTTTATGTACAGGATTCAAATTCAAGTCTTATTTAAAGAAACATCTTTCTTCCAAATTCCTGAAATGTATTTTAATGAGAGTAAAGTAGATCTGCAAGCAAAAAAGTTGTAAAATCTTTAAAAAATATAATAAAATATGTATAATACTTGTAATATCTTGTTTATGATAAATTAATTTTTTGTGTTTTCTAATTAAAATCTGCACAATTACACATCCACTTTTCTGTTATTCTTGTTAATATAATATTTTTAATAACCGTTTTACCCCAAGCAAGCAGTACCACCACTGGTGCACAGGGGGTTACATAAAAGGAGAGTTATGAGAAAGGGGAACAAGTTACAGGGGGTGTCAGTGAATGGGTAAGAGAAGGATGAGAACAGAAAGCTGCATGGGAGTAGAGTGGAAAGGAAGAAGAACATGATACAAGGGTTTGTCAGGGAAAGGATGCAAGTCAATGAGATAAGAGATTGCAATTGACTTTGCATTTAAATATATATCAGTATCTTCTTTTTCTATGGGCAGTAACCCTTCAGGATGTAAGTGAGGATGGCCCTCCACCTCCTCCCATCTCTTGTTGTTCTTGATATATTTTGTCTTGTTATTTCTCCCAAATCCATTTGTTTAAGCCAATCAAGTATGTCATACACTGTTTACTTTTATCTTTCTCTCTATCTGCCCTTGTAAGTATCAGATTCTCCAAGCTCTCCTTCCTCATTGCATGTCTCAGAAACTTCAACTGTCTCTTAAGTATAAGTCATTTTTTTATTTTCATTCTCTCCAAAACTTTGTAGTTGCTCACATGTTTGGTCCATGGTATCCTCAGTGTCCTTCTGTAGATCCACATGTCTGTTGCTTAGTGTTTTTTCCTTATATTTTAGGAAATTATCTAGCATTTGCTGCCATATAAGAGAACAGACATCACATAACAGTCCGGTACTCTTTTCTTTGTTTCCAGCAAAATTTTCCTGTCTGTCAATATTTTACTCATTTTTTGGAATGCATCCTTGGCTATGCCAGTACATCTTTGGATTTTAGTGTCACACATTCTTTCAAAATATCAGTATACTTTATTTAAAAAGTACCTATTTCCTTTTTAATACTTTTTTTTTGTGTTATATGTTGGCAAGCATATAGGATAAGAAATTTCTAAAAGTGTAAATCATTGGGTATTATTTGCAAGCATAACATGAGAACAAGTTGCCCATTTCAAAAGGGAGACTGTGTAATTATGAGGGTTAGGCATTTAACCAGTAAAGTAGAAAAACATTATCATCTTTTGGTACTGACTGTGTTATCTTGAGCATTTTAAATCTTTAAATCAAGACAAAATTTATTCTCCTTTCGTGTTCCAGCCAATATATATAAAAATTGACCTGTTTACTCTGAGGGTTGATAAGGGGCAACTAAGCAATCACAACTTCTCAACAGCTGTGAATAACTAATCTTTGTTTTGTTGACTGTAAACATCTAGTTGGGTTTGACAAAGAAAAACCTGACAAAAACTAAACTCTGTCTAAAGTATATAGCATTATTCATCAAGTTGGAATGTATAGAGACAACCAAAGAAGTATGAAAGTCACAGGAAATTCTTAAAAGCAATTTTGTCTTGAAGTAACTTTACAAAATCTTACAAAAATGCAATCAATATGTGAATATTTTGTGCATTTTATATTATTTTGCTAGTTTTCTTGTTGATAGTTCCTGAAAAAAAAAATAGTTGGGGAAAAAAAATTTGGTTTTTGCAAAATGTTTTAGCTGGGGTGAATTGGAAATCTGCTTGCAAAATTGGGGATAATTGGAATAGTCTGGCTTAATAAAATCCAAATATCTGCTTCTATATATGAGGGTGGGATTTATTTTTATGGCCTGTGGTTGTAATGCCTATATGTAGATAAATATGCAGGTATTTAGTAAGTTTAGAATTGTCTGGCACAAGGTTTAAATAATATATATGTGTAGTGTTATAATCAAATTCTTCTTATGAAAATATATATATATATAGCTTAGAAGAAAACCAATAAATAATTATCCAAATGTTGGAGAATTTTTGTCTTTATTTTCAACTGAAATTAAAGCAAAAATATGACGTTTAGAATGGCTCATGATTAAACATAATAGACATTCATTGTCTCTTATATTTAATAACATATGTTTAGAAAATATATATATATATATTTAGCAATAATGCAGAGAATAGCAGTAAACAACCACTCTCAAAGATATGAAATAATGAAAAAGTGCTCAAAACAGTAATTCAGTAAGAAGAAAGTAGAGTGAAAACATATATTTAATAATTAAGGATTCAGCACCAAGCTACCCAGGTTTCAACCATGTAATATCATCAGGCACAAGTTTTCTTGTGCCTGATGATACCTCACAGTTGAAACACATGTAGCTTGGTGTTGAATCCTTAATTATTGAGTATATATATATATACTAACAATACAGCCTGGTGCTGCTCAGGTGTAATGAAGGCTTTTATATATATATTATCGATTTTCTGCACTATGGTAAGAACTGCAACCTTGAAACTTCTGAATATTGTTTCTTATGTCTTTGTCTATGAGTGTATCAAATTTGATTCAAATCGGACCACTCCTTCTATAACCCAATATTTTTGATTATCGATTTTCGATATTTATCAGGGGTACCTCGACACAAAACCTAGCTAAGAACACTTGCAGACGCTTATAGTACAACTGTGTAAATTTTCAAGAAAATCAGTTCAGCCGTTTTGGAGTCTATAGGTAACAGACATACACACACATACACACACAAAGTTCCATTTATAAATAAGTTTATATATATATTCTTAGATACATTTGTGTACAATAAATATATATATGTGTGTGTGTTTGTGCTTATATATATATATATATATATATATATATATATTTATTATAAATTATATTTTAGAACATGTACATAATTTCCTTTATATATCCACTACAAATAGTACATTTGTTTCGACATTGAAACTCCAATGTCTCATCAGGCGGAGTGGATAGGAATGGAAAGCCTCTTTTTTTATATTTGGTCAGTTGTGTGTGGGATGTTGGTGGGGGTTAGTGATAAGGAAACAAGTCTCATGGATTGACCATTAGAATTTTGAAGAAAGTGGTGTGGGTAGTTAATATGGTTGATTAATAAGAGTCTTTGATTTCTAGACAGATTTAACATTAGCGAAAAGAGGCTTTCCATTCGTATCCACACCGCCTGATGAGACATTGAAGTTTCAATGTCAAAACAAATGTACTATTTGTAGTGGATATATAAAAAAAATTATTTACATGTTCTAAAATATAATTTATAATAAATATTCACAGCTCTATATATTATATATCGAGCAATGTTTTTAATTAATGCTTTGGACGTTGTAAAAATTCTTTCTTCATTCTGTATTCACTCGGATATATATATTCACTTTTTTCTAATTTTTGAATGCTAATGGTTAATTCAAATGAATTTGAACTGTGACATGTTAATCACCAAAATTATATTAATTCTGTATTAAGCAGAGGCAATGCCTCTAGGCTAGCAACAATATAACATCTGTGTGTATGTGTGGGTATGGGACATAGGGTCTGAACAAAACTTGAATATTGTTTTATTGTCTATGTATTTCAACTTTGTTAGATAGGCTTCTTCAGGTCAAAATGAAAGAAATCTATGTTTTAATATTAAATCATTTATTATTTTTTGTTAGTTATCCATTTTCCAGTTAGAATGAAAGAAAAAATCTTTGTGATTTTTGTACATATGCTATGAATGCCTGTTTATTAGTTAGGCATCTATGTATCTATTTCTCTCTCTTTCTCTCTAGATATATATATAGGATGTAGTTTCCAGCTTTCTCTTTTCCAATCTTTTCACTCTTTTCTTTTTTTTTCTTTTTTTTTTCAATTGGAGTAGATAGACTAAACTATCGCCCAGTTCACACTCCACCCATATCTATTGAACAGGTGAAGAAGCTCATCCCTTGTTCCCTGTTTAGGATGTGGTTTCTGGCTTTCTCTTTTCCAATCTTTTCACTCTTACATAGCCCCCTGCACATCAGTGGCATTACAGCCTTGCTCAGTGTAATATCATTTAAAAATATATATTTATATATATATATATATATATACAAGAAACTAGCAAACAGTAAGATTAACTGTTGGTTACATTACTTTCTGTGTATATATATATATATATATCCTAGCTACTACAGAGTGGGTTCTATAGCCTTGGGTGGTAAAGAATCTATGAGAAGGACAACTCTGAATTAAAAATCTGCAGATGTGCGTTTAGAGTCCTTATGGCATAATGTGCAACAGTTATTCAGCTCTTTTAAAAAGTGTTGTTGATTCTGAACAAGCCTTCAAGACTATAATCAAATGATATGTGTGTGTAGTCTAGCTGTTGGTTCTAAGAACTCAACTGCTTGATATATTGGACTTTCTCATCATTTTCAACTTATGAGGATCAAGCAGTTCAGTTGGAAAGAGATTCCACATTTACTAAGAATGCCTTAGGAATAAACCAATGGAAGAACACAGCTGGGGCAATTGATTGGTTCACAAAAATAAAAAATAAAATGGATTGCATTTTCATCTAGTTTGATATTTGTGACTTCTACCCGTCTATATATAAAAAATCATTTAACAGCAGCCTTAAATTTGGCTAAAAACTACTGCGCCATCAGCAATCAAGACATCAAATCTATTTTGTTTTCTAATGAATGCCTGTGAATTCGAAAAAACAAACCTGATCTCTGCATCTCTATGGGGGCATATGATTCTGTAGAGGCCAACAACATGGTAGGGCTCTTTTTGCTCTGGATTCTTAGGCACATCATCGATTTATGTAACACTGGAGTTTACTGAGACAGCAGATTGATAATCTGCCACAAAACTAATCCACAAAAAATGGATAAACTCAGAAAGGATCTAATAATTTTTCAAAGACCACAACCTTAACTAATGCTAAAGTCGTAAATTTCTTAGATGTTACCATTGACCTGAGCATGGACTGTACAAACCATACACTAAGGACTCACACAACCTTACATACATCAACAGGGAATCAAATCTTCCTGGGAGAATCACTAACAACCTACATAAATCCATCCAATTTCATTTAAGTACCAACTCTAGCAGTGAGGAAATTTTTGACAATTCTAAAATTGAATGCATTAATGCTTTAGAAAAAGTAAACTCAACGCTAGTTTAGAATAATTTGTTAAAAACAATTAATTCACAAACATTTCTACCATTCACCACACTAAATACATTCTTCAACAAAAACAATGTTAAATCAGTTATAGTTGTGTTTAAAACATATATAACTATATTTCACAACACAATACTATTTTTTTTTATAATCATATCACCCTAAGCAAGGCATTTCACTGCCACTGTTTTGCAGGGGGTTACATAGAAGGAAAATTATGTGAAAGAGTAACAGGTTTATAGGGGGTGTCAAGAAGTGGATAAGAGAAAGATGATAATACTGATGAGAGTCGAGTAGACGAAGAAAGGAGTATTAGAGAGAGTATGCAGCTTAGTCAGATAGGAGATGACTATTGATTTTACATTTAAATATCTTGGAGATTGTATGTTGGATTTACAACAACTACATTAACAAGGCATCTTACATTACACATCTGATGATTTGTCCATTTCTAGACATCTACAACAACATTCCTGTCTATACATTCCAATATAAAAAATAAGGATCAATAACAACTATTTTGCACCAAGAAAGCTACAAAAGCAAAGTACAGATCCTTGAGTAATATTCATTAAAATCTTAAGCTGTCAATTAATAGAATCAGCTATGAATACTGTAGTATTCTTCTAAAATGTTTATAAAAAGAACAGTTTTTTCGTGCTTTAACATGTGCATGACCATGACATTACAATATAAAAAACATTACATTTTTGGATATATTTCATGTTTTTATGAACGCTAAGCAATTTGTCAACTGTTATATTTGAAGCAAGAAAAAAATTTACAGTAATTTTTAGCAACACAGTTTTGCAGTTACAGTTTTGGGAACATCGAGAAATGAATAATAAAATCATCTGTCACAGTTACAGCTCATTTTTTGCATCTTTCAATTATAAAATGGAAAAGATTATCTGTGAATAATGATTAGACCTGATTGGATATCAGGCTATTGATTTTTAACATGTGTGGGGGGGAATTGGAAAAAATAAGTAACCCATGACCTGACCAGAAGCCTAAAGAATATTTGTGTGATGTTTTCTGAGAATCGGATAAAAATTGTGGATTTGTATAAAGAACATACAGACAGACAGATAGATAAACATCTCGCCTTATATATATATATATATATATATATATATATATATATATATATATATATAGTTTTATGATAAGCTAAATTTATGGATTAAAGTACAAAGTATCTGAGATAGAGCATATATAAATATGAAAATGGACTGGGTGTTGACTTCAATGTCCAGTTCTATGTATATATATATATATATATATATATATGTGTGTGTGTGTGTGTGTGTGATCTGCTGTTTGCTTATGATGCTGCACTTGAGGAAGCCTAAGATGTAGCCAACTGCTTCTCAGTTGCAAAAAATGCTTTTGACCTTAACATTAACATGAATCGGAAGTAATCCACCAGCCACTTCCTTGTCCAAAGTATATTCAGAGTGTCAGACAACCTTCAGCCGTTCATCAACTCCCATACACTGCTATACAGATTGATGGCAAGAGCTTGAAGCATATGATATCATTTACTTATTTAGGATGTAAAATGAGTGCAAACACATTCCATTATGATGAAATAACAAATCGGATTGCCAAAAGCTATAAGTGCATTTGGGAAATTGTGTCATCACTTATGGATGGAAGATATCAAATTGGACACCAAAATATAGGTTTTATAGAGCAGTCATTTTGACCACTTGGTTGAACAGCTCAGAATCATGTACCCCAAATTAGATCCATATAAAACAGTTAGGTGTCTTCTACGAAAGGTGTCTTCACGCAATCTATGGCTGTACTTTTGACTACAGGGTGTCCAGTGCTTATTTTTTTTTACAAAATGCAACATTGGTGGAATTGAGATTTTCCTGATACACTCACAACTTCACTGGGCTGGTCATGTTGCAAGGATAAGTGATGACAGAATACCTAAGATCATCAGGTATAGCCAGCTTGACAGTAGACAAAAGAATGTTGGACAGTCATTAACTCAGGTTTAAAGAGTAACCTCTCAGCTGTTACTGTGCCTTATACTAATTGAATGTGTTGGCCTAGATAGAAAAACTGTTCCATAGCCTTATCAGATATTTGTGCCAGAGTGGTATTAGAAATTGTTGAAATCAATATTGAGTGGCTAACAGATGAAGAACAGTGGGGAAAAGCATCAGCCAAAATTTTTATTATGTCCCGACATCCTTGTTGTTTCACGATATGTGGACTTATATACAGCAGGACTGAAGTTTTACATACAACATAAACATAAAAACAAAATATACGGTGGTTGGATTCTCATAAGTTAGAATCAACAGGAAAGTCCATCATAAATATAAAAGTGGGTGCTGAAGTCAACACCCAGTCTGTTTCATGCTACACACAATTATCAGGCCAAAGCCATTGTGTTTTTGCTTGACTATTTAGTTATACAGGTCAGTGAAGGATTGTTGGTAGTCTGTTGTATTATTCTAACATTTGTTTTTGGTTGACAATTATTCTAGAGGCTATTGAGTGGGAATAGTTGTGGGTCTAGATGTAGTTTTAGGGCTTTTTATGAAGTTGTTAGTTAACAATTAACAAACAGACTGTCATACATAGGTGTTGACTTCAGTGTCCAATTTTATATTTACATATGCTCTATCTCTGTTATTGAGCCCTTTAACTCATAAATATAGTATACTTTAAATATATATATATATATATATATATATATATATATATAACCCTGCATTCCCTAAACAATCTGGGACATTTAATGAGAAAGAAGGGCTTGGAGAATTTAATACTTCTGGTTCGAAGGCAAGAGAAGCAGGGAAATGCAGTGTGAAACCTATTTGATAGGCCTGAGCAAATGGATTGTGGAGTGGGGTTTGGGAGAGTTATCAAGATGAAAAAATATTGGGAGCAGCAAGAGACAGAGCCAAATGGAAGTCTATGATCACCTACGTCCCGAAGGGACACAGCACATGAAGAAGAAGATTAAACATTGAAACTCTTGATGTTTCAAATAAAATCTATGTATACAGTGTCAAGAAAATAATTATTCAATGCCTACTTACTGCATTATTTACCTTCATATATAACACATACGTAGGAAAGTGAGTCAGTTAAGTGCCATACGTGGTAAACACTTTGATGATCATGTCTTGAAAGAGACATGACTGACTAGGCAGAAGTAGGTTGCCATTGCTTTCTGCGGTAGATTGGTTGCCAGCCAAGGCTATAGAACCCAATCTGTCCTGTTATTTAACACATAACTGGAAGGAAGAGACAGATTAATACCTTTCCCAAGGGTATTTGTGCATAAGTGAATGCAATGAATTCAAGTGGCTCCCCGATTTCTCGTTCCGAGCCGATATCCAATGCATCACAATGCACATCGGGTAGGAAGTATTTGCCTCAAAATTAGACCACTTATAGGTTTTATCTTTACAAAAGCAAATATGAGTAAAAACTTCAATAAATATGTCAGTATAAGATTTTAAATGATTGATTTACAAATATGAGGTAAATACTTATGCGCATGGATAAATAATGCAAGAAAATTATTTTTGTCATATATATTAAATAGCTATTTTTATCAGAGTATACTTAATGCAATATGTATTTTATTTCTGTGATAATTGATTTTTGGCCTTGTTCAAAAGAAAAAAGAGCTACCATGTCTGAAACATTTTGCTTTCATATCCAAATTACAATGACAGACTTGGTTTCACATTGATAAGCTTTTCATTGATTCTCTAATTCCAAGCATGGTTTAAGATATCTAATTCTGGTATTTCATTCCAGAATCCAAATTGTAAATAGCAAAGTTTCAAGGGATCATTTTTGGCTCAGCCTTCAAGATGCATTCTCATTTATGCATGTTCTTAGAAAGGAAATTTGATTTTAAATAAAACACAAAAAATTATATAAAAGGCAAAGAATCTTATTGAAGAAGATGGAAGTAAATTAGAAAAAAAATTCTGAATTTGAATGAATAATTGCAATATAAAAGAATCTATCTTTGACTGCATATCCCTTTTTAGAATAAAATGATAAGTAAGAGTAAGAAAAAATGAAATAAAAATCCACAGTTTGTATTATTTACTTTTTTCAAGTGCTCAATACTATTTAGAGCAATATATTATTATTGTAAAATTTGTATTATAAGTGCTAAAATAAAAACATTTACACAAAAGCTTTCATGTTCATGAAAAACCAATTACCAATCATCGCTTGATGAAGTACAATGCATTATATGAAACATGAAACTTCTTTGTAGTGATGTAAAATGTTTGTATTATAACCACTTAAAATAAAATTATTACAATAATGTATATATATATATATATATATATATATATATATATATATATATATATATATATATATATAAAGGGTGTTTAAAAGATTTTATATCATTTTTGTTACAAATAGCTGAATAACCACATAGTCTAGCTAAAAGAATATAAACAAGGCTTATTCTTGAGCAAAATAAGATTCAACAAATTTTATATAAAAAATTCAAAGGTATATGGATTTTTCTGAATGGTTTTACAAGTTTTCACAAGCCTTTTTGCAAAAATGTTTCTCAAAACTGCTTGACAATCTCTTTTGATACTTATGACCATCCAAATCTTTTTTGCCCTTTTGTTTAAAGTGTAGATTTATTGTTGTTGTTATTATTACTTGCTTTTTGTATAATACATTAAGTACCCATAATGGTATTTGTGTTGCTACACATTTTGAGTCCAAAGTTGAGTCTCGTCAGGTGAATAAATTTGTGACTTTATATATCAAGATCCAGTTGTCATTCTGATAGCTGAATACTGGTACACTCACTTGACAAGACACAAGAAGAGTTGAAACAAAATAGCCACTTTGTGGTGATGTTATAACATACTGATGTTATAAATTAAAAAATATATATCCAAAGACACCATATGTTAGAAACTTAGGTCGCTTAATAACTTGTTTACTCATGAAAAATATTCAAAAGTTCTACAACATATGTCTAATTTTATTATGACCAAATATAAGTAATTAAATATTCAATATTTATATATATATATATATATATATATATATATGTTTAATTTTAGAGAGAGAGAGAGAGAGAGAGAGAGAGAGAAATATATATAGGTCATAGTTTTGTGCATATCTATATATATACATCTATATATCTATATATATACATCTATATATCTATATATATATATATATATATTCATAAAGAGATGCAATGTGTCAGTGAATATATATGAAAGTGAGGATGAAAAATTTCAGACTGGATTAAAATGACCTTCAAAAAAGAAAAGAAATGATTATTCAGTTAAATTTTATGAAACTGAATTGGGCCAACGCTTTACAGCACCTCTCTTGTTTATTTATCTAGAGCAACAGAGACAAGGAAATAGATACTTCTTTAAATATGACCAAATGATATAAAAAAACATACATTTTGTGCAGTATATGTTTATTTTTTAATATAATCTCCTCCCTTGTCAATGTACTTCAGTGGGAAATAGAGAAGAATTTACACTATTAACCTTGTTTGGACTATTGCTCTTAGCTTTGTAGCCATATTCATGATATTTCAGCTATTTTATGCTCTGGCCTTCTTCAGGCAATTGATATTTCAAACTAAAGCTTTTATTTTGTTAGCCTGGATATATTGTTCTCGTTCCATATGCTATGCATCTTTCCAGATGTCTCAGTATCAGTATACCCTTTAACTTTTTAATTTTTTTTAATCATTTCACCCCAAGCAAGGCGGCAACACCACTGATGCACAGGAGGCTAAATAAGAGAAAAAGATTAGACAGGAGGAGAATAAAGAGAAAGACACACCACTTACAGGAGGTGTCAGAAAAAGGAGCACGAGAAGGATGGGAATACAGGTGTGATGACAGTTGCAAAGGTAGAGAGAAAGGAACGGATATACAGGGTGATATAGAAAGAACTGGAGTCAAGTGGCTAAGAGATGGATATTGACATTGTATTTAAATTCCTGAAGGTTGTAGCCTTTAGGAAAGCAAGAATATGGAAGAGAGTTCCACAGGCGGGAAGTGCGAAAAAAGAAGCTGCTGTAGAATTATCAGCTGCATTTGGTTGATCTAACTGTGAATGGATGGGACCCAGTTGCCAGTCTGGTTGTACAAGTAAACTCATATGGCAGAGGTGCCAGTGTCTTAAGTTTGTCAGAGCAGAAGCCATGAAAATGTTTGTGGAACAGACAGAGGGAAGCCACATCCTTAACTATTGAAGCATCTCTCTGTGTATATTTAATGTTTCTCCCTATCCCCTTCTCTTTGTGTGTGACATTGTAAAAATATTGACTATTGTACATTTTTTAAAATGATAACATTTTTCATACTTTAAAAAATAGAAAAAGGCAATCATCCTTTTTTACAAGTATAGATATTTTATATGATGTTTTCCTTTTTTTTTTTTCATCATCAAGTGAACTCTGTTTGCTTAGGTTTTCTTCTATGTCAATGATGGAAGCAGTAACTTTTTTGGCAAATAATGCAGAAAACAAAATAACTTAAAAACATAAAAGACAAAAAACATTAAAAGCAGCAACACCAATTTTGGAGATTTAAATTTTTATCATTTCTTTCTTTCATTTTTCTTGGCTGCAAAAAGAAATTTGATGTGTCAGTTTTTTTTTCCAAAGTAGACAATTTGATGAAAAATTGCAGTAAGAATGACTCTTTGTGCTTTTGTATCGAGTTTTCATTTTGGATAGTTCCAGTTCTCTGAAAAGTTTTGGTATTTTGACTTGGAGCATTTCTCTGAAGGACTGAAAAAAGATAAATCTTTCAGTAGCTTTTGTCTGCCTGTCTTTGAATGTGAAGGTATATTATCTGGTTCCATTTATGTCTGAAGAATATAAATTAGTTGGTAGAAGCAAGTGATCTGAGGTATTTTTGTTTACCTTTCCTTTCTTTTATTTTTTACTACCTTCACAGGAAATTATATTTTAGCTCTTGTGTTTCTAATCTTAAATTGGCTGAAAAAGTCAGCTTTGTTTTCATTAAAATGTATATATGGCAAATGAAATGTATACCCCATATATATATATATATATATATATATATATATATATATATATATTGTATCGGGGAAGCAGATAATTTTCTAAACATATATTGTTAAATATAAGAGACAACGAATGTCTATTATGTGTAATCATGAGCCATTCTAAACATTGTAGTTTGGCATTAATTTCAGTTGAAAATGAAGACAAAAATTCTCCAACATTTGGATAATTTTTTATTACGTTGTTTCTAAGCTTTTGGCTCACATGAGTCATCTTCTGAGAGGTTACAATGACGTTAACACAAAAACATCCACCATCAGTGATAATTTTTGAACCAACTAAATAAAAAATTATCCAAATGTTGGATAATTTTTGTCTTTATTTTCAACTGAAATTAAAGCCAAAATAGGATGTTTAGAATGGTTATTGATTAAACTTAATAGACATTCATTGTCTCTTATATTTAACAGTATATGTTTAGAAAATTATCTGCTGCCTCGATACACTATATATATATATATATTATATATTTCTAAACTTATTTATAAATGGAACTTTGTCTGTGTCTGTGTGTGTGTGTGTGTGTGTGTGTCCATTACCTAAACACTCTGAAACGGATGAACCAATTTTCTTGAAAATTTACACAGTTGTACTATAAGCGTCTGCGGGTGTTCTTAGCTAGGTTTTGTCTCACGGTACCCCCAATAAATATTGAAAATTGATTATCAAACAAATTGGGTTATAGAAGGAGTGGTCCCATTTTAATCAAATTTAATACACTCATAGACAAAAACATAAGAAATGATATTCAGAAATTTCAAGGTTGCAGTTCTTACAATAGAGCAGAAAATCGATAATATGTATATATATTAAAGTTAAGATGTTTGTGTGTGTGTCTGTTTATCTGCCTGTATATCTGTATTTTTTTCAGCCCTTTTATTTTAGTTTTTGCTTCGGGTTTGGCTCTAAATAGGTATAATTGTAGTTCTTAGTCTCAGCCATGATACCATTTACTCAGAGGATTTATTTAGCCTTCAAAATTCAGTTTACGACGAAAAAAACGTATTTGATGTCAATACCAGGAAATCAAAATTTGACTTACTTCCATTCATTTTTCTTTCAGTCTACAGTTTCGCTTTAACTGGAAACAACTATCGCTTTTTAGTCTTTCGTGCCAACATCCAAAGAGTCTGAGCTCCAGGACCATGGATTAGTTTTAAAGCTTTCATTACACTCGAGCAACGCCGGGGTATACTGCTAGTATATATATATATATATATATATATATATATTCAAGATGTACCAATAAATGGTACAGTGTTTAACAGCTTGGAATAAAAAATGAACCCTGAGTTAAAATTCCTGTCAAATACCCTTTGAAAAGTTATGAATTCATATCTTCTATGGGTTCAAATTTAATGAAAATCACTATAAGTCTTTGATAGGTCATAAATTGTATTTTAACATGATGTGCAAGCACATATTGCATTTAAATTTTTTCATGTATATTATTGATAAAAATCAACTTTTGTCTGAAATAAAATATTTTTTCAAACAAATATGTTCCATTATTTGAGACTGGTTGGTAAATGGTTTAATAACTTCACAAAATGTTCTTGTTCAGGCATATGAAGTAAAGTCCCATGTAATTGGTTCAAATAATGTTAACCTTGTCAGTGTGTATGCTCCTAAAATTGGTGCCTTTTCAGGTGTTAAAGATTCTTTTTATGAAGCTCTTGTAGACACTGTTAGACTCATGAATATTGATTAGCTCTTTTCATTCTTGGAGATTTCAGAAAATGTGCCAGCAATCAGTGGAGACATTGGCCACAAATCTTGGGTTATCATGAGATTTGTAAGATAAATAAAAATGGTCAGAGGCTGTTAGAGTTCTGTACCATCAATGATTTTGCAATGACAAACACACTTTCTTTGCCTTTAAGGATCAACACAAAGTATCATGGTGTCATCCCAGGTCTAAGCATTAACATCAAATTGATTTTGTTCTTGCATCAAGGCCAAGCCAAAGCACCATTCTAAATCAACTACAGAAACAAAAAAGATGTCAACAATTGCAACAAATTATTTTGAAACCTTTAAAAAGGAAATACAAAACAAAAATGATTTTTAACTGCAAGAGAGGATGAGAGTTGGTAGATGATGAAAATGCTATTTACAAATTCACTAATTCAACCTATGGTGTGATCAAAACTGCTCAAAAAGATTTAGTGCATAAGTATGCCAACTACTTCTCGCTACTTTATAAAATAAAAAAGCAAGCACTTTTAGTCGATACAAAAAATCCAAGTCTAGAATCAAAGGAATATCTTCACGCAACCAAATTCATCTTGCAATGCAAGCATAAAAGTTGTGCAAATGAATATTAGATAAATTTTTGCAAAGAAATTCAAGCAGAATCCAATTGTGTTGATACAAAAATATGCACTCTCCAATAAAAATTGTTCTCGGTTCTAATATTACCCAATTAGTTAAGCTAAAAATCTGGGGATGGCAAACTATTAAAAGACCAGACTAAACAGCTCCAAAATTGAGTGGAGCACTACTCCAAGCCTTATGCTCAAGACCTTCCTGTACATCCAGGTATGGAAGCAGTCTTAGCTTATTTTGGTGTATTTGCAGAACAGGACCAGAAGTCTACTGGAGAACTTTCTGTAGAAATAAGTATCTTGTCAAATGGGAAGACACTTGGCGAAAGACAGTATTTCTGCTGAAATTTGTATGGAAAATAAAGATATTCTTCTCCTGAAGTTATATGAATTGCTACTGCAATTCTAGTGACAATGGGGAATACCACACAAAATGCTGGATGCCAAAATTGTTACTCTGTACAAGAATGAAGATAAAAAAGTGATAGTAATAATTCAAAGCTGATATCTCTTCTTTCTTTTTGAAATGCCTGCAAAGATTGGCTAATTACATCATGTCAGAGACAACTTTTGGATTTAGCACCGGTTGATCAATGACTGATATGGTCTTTACACTGTGCCAATTGTAGGAAAAAAAGCAGAGAAAAAAGTAAACCACTATTCATTGCTTTCATTGATCTGACACAAGTATTAGACATTGTGGACTGGAAATCTCCTAATAAGGTATTGAAAAAAATCGGTTGTCCACCTATTCTTTTACAGTTGATGATTTCTTTTCATGAGGACAGGAATGCATGCATTAAATTTGATGGTAATACATTAGAGTTGTTCAAGGTGAGGAATGGCGTTAAACAAGAATGTGTTCTGGCACCCACTCTCTTTGCCATTTATTTTGCTGTGCTTCTATGCTTTTAATGGTAGCAAGGATAGAGTTTACATTAAAACCAGGTTTGGTGGATCTCTTTTCCATCTGAAAAGACAAGTTGAACCAGCTGATGACTGAAGTGTTGATTAGAGTATTGTGTTTTGCTGATGATCTCAATAGTAGCACACAGTAAAATCAAGCTTCAATGACTAGAATATATTTTAAACACCCTTTGTATATATATATATATATATATATATGAAGGGTTGTTTAAAAAATTTGTTATCATTTTTGTTACAAATCGCTAAGTAACCACATAGTCTAGCCAAAAGAAAGTAAACAAGCTTATTCTTGAGCAAGATAAGATTCAAGAAATTTTGAATAAAGAAATTCAAAAGTATATGGATTTTTCTGAATGATTTTACAAGCTTTCACAAGCCTTTTTGCAAAAATGTTTCTCAAAACTGCTTGACAATCTCTTTGGATATTTATGACCATCCAAATCCTTTTGCTCTTTTGTTTAAAGTGTAGATTTATTGTTGTTGTTATTATTACTTACTTTTTGTATAATACATTAAGTACCCATAATTCTCGTCAGACTAATAGATTTGTGACTTTACATATCAAGATCCATTTGTTTTCTGATAGCTTAATACTGGCACCATCACTTGACAAGACACAAGAAGTGTTGCAACATAATAGCTACTTGTGGTGATATTATAACATACTTATGTTACAAATTTAAAATATGTATATCCAAAAACACCACGTTAGAAACCTAGGTCGCATAATAACTTGTTTATTAATGAAAAATATTCAAAATTTTTACAATATATTGACCAGTTGGTTATCTAGTAGATGCATGTGATCTCTTTAGGTTGAAAATCACTGTCAAGAAAATTTAGGTAAAAGGACAAGGAACAAACTCACTACCAGAGATAAAATTTTGGTTGTGATTCTCTGAAAACAGTAGATAAATTTCTTTACTTGAGATCCACCATAAGATTAACTCTATCTATAGATGAGAAATTGACAAGCAGAATAGAAAAGGCCACAGTTGTATTCAAGCGCCATGAGAAGAGTATTAAAAAGTGATAAACTTAAGATAAAAAACCAACACTTTTATTACAAAATATGCATCTCCTCAACACTTCTTTATAAGAGTGAGGCTTGGACCTTGTCAGGAAAGGAGGTTAAATAGTTTTCACATGAGATATTTAAGATATATTTAAAAAGTTAAATGTCAAGATAGGATACTGGATTCAGAAGTGCTTAAAAGAGCTGGCATTGAATCACAATATACCATCCTGCAGTCTCAGTACCTCATGTAGATTGGGTACGCTACACACATAGATAACTCTAGAATTCCTAGCCAGATACTGTATGAGGAGCAGTTTGAGTGCATACATAATGATAGATGACCCAAGCTTCTCTTTAGGGATCAGTTTAAAACGTCCATGATGAAATTTTCTATCAATATCGTGAACTGGGATGCAGTTGCCCAGGATCAAGTAAGATGGAGAGCAGATGTTTTTTCCAGAAGCAAGGAGTTATGAAGGGGAATAGAATCTAGTGTGCTGTAGAATTTAGAAAAAGATGCAAGTGTTCTATGGTGCGTAACTCCACAGTTTTCTACTTCTGTGGTCAATATCAAATACCATGCCAATCATGCATTGGTTGGTTTAGCCATGAGCAGTGCTATGTTTTAAGATAACTTATTTTCTGCTGACAATTATTGCATGAACAGCTATTGATAAAAAAGGTCTCGATAAACAGTTTACAAATGGTTCTGAATAGGTTAAAAATAGATGTATTCTAGATGATTCTCATATATTTTTATTGTAAATTAAACTATAGACATAACTTATATGTTTTCCGGTTTAGTGCATATACATTAATCTTTTTGTTATTTTGGGATAACTGGTTCTCTGAATCTGTATAAAGTTTTCTTTTTTCAGCAAAGGTGTTGGGGAACTTCATCTTCTATACTGAGATTGTAATTTTTTTCAAATATTGGTAGCAGTAATGGTTTTATCTGAATGCCTCTTGCAGTAGAAATGGACTGACCTAGTTGCTGTACAAATCACACTTTTCCTGTCATTATGTATCTACTGAAGCCTGAAAAATGGATTGATATCAGCTGTGCTAGTAACAATAAAGACCCAGAAGAAGAATTAACTTGTCAAAATATAATTTTCAATTTGAAAATTTGAGGCAATGTTCTTCATTTTATATATATTATATAAAAATTAAAATGGATAGCAAATGAACTTTTTAAACATGTGTCAAAGAAAAATAATAGATATATATATATAAAGAATTATTTGATTTATTTTAATCCAACATTTATATTACTTCTGATGTTATTATAGTGTATACATCTTATTTGAAATTGATATCCTCTAATATATATATATATATGTGTGTGTGTGTGTGTGTGTGTGTGTGTATATATATATATATATATATATATATATATATATATATATAATGATGTACGGAAAGATTAAAAACTTAAAAATTAAGAAATGTACATCCTGTCTGAAGTTATTAAGCAAATCATATAAATTTCTATAATTAAAATTTGGTTTTAGAAAAAAAATTGTAAAATTTAAAAATATCAATTTAGATGTCAAAACAGAACCCGAGTTAAAATCTTTGGTAGTATCAATGTGTTATTGAAGTTATTTGATGTTTTCTGAAATCTGCCATCAGAAATTATGAGGCAAAAATCAAATAATCACATTTTACTTCTATAGTAAGGTAATGAAATCATCAAAATGTTATCAACACTTATGATAGAACAAATAGCAGATGAATATAAGTCTTTTAATCATTTACATTTTAATATAGTGACCCATCTCAATAACATTAAGTAATCTATTATCCATTGATTTTGTTATTTTTTTTTACTTCTTCTTCTTCTTCTATGTGCCCTGTCCCTTCAGGACGTAGGCGATCATGGATCTCCACATCTCCCTATCCCTTGTGGCTCTTAGTATGTTTGCTCCTGTTGCTCCTGGCAACCCCCGTTCCGTCATCCACCTGATCAGACCCTGCAAATATGTTATCCGCTGCCTTCCTCTGTCTCTCCTTCCTTCTATCTGTCCAGTCAGTATCAGGTTCTCCAGACTCTCCTTCCTCATTACATGTCCCAGGAACTTTAGTTGTCTCTTCCTGATGCTCAGCATCAATTTCCTTTTTGTTGCCATTCTTTCTAACACTTAGTGGTTTTAATTGTTTTCCATAGCTCTGCTTTGCTGTTATATTGTTTTCTACCTTCATATAATTTCATCTTCATAATTGACCATAGATTTTCAATTGGATTCAGACCATGCTGTTAGCCATTTTATTATCTTCTCCTGTAAATCTTTTATGCTCGAAGAATTCACAGATAAACAAGAAAGAGTTGTACATAAATACACACTTCACTTTGAAACTGCAAGACTGGAATTTATACCATGCAAAAAAAGCCTTGTTTATAAAATCATAATAGTTAGCACTGTTCAGTTTAAATCCTTCTTCTACTTTGATTGGTCCAATAATAGTTTGGTCAACAATTGCAGCCTATATCATAATACGAATGCCTCTTTGTTGCCTTCTTAACTATAATCATATCTGAACTGGATAAAATTAATTCTTTAGTCCATGTATTTCTTGGTGCAGTTTTGACACTTTCTAATATTTGCTTTAGTGAGAGGAGGTTGTCTAGCAGATTTTTTTTTACTGATCCTAATTCACAAAGTATTCAACACCTTTTCTCCTTCTTGACACCCTCAATTCCAGTCTTTTCAAAGATCTGAGCACTGGTCAAAAGCGGTTGTTTCACTCTAACTCACTTCAGTTTATATTCATCTCCAGGAAGCAAATTTTTAAAGCGTTTTCCTTTGCTTTGAGTTCTTAACTTAGTTGTTTTCAACAGCCTTATTTACTGTTTGATGACCTCTGCAAAGCTTCTTTGATATCTCCAATGTGGACGTTCCCTCAATAACTTTGTTATTTTCTGTTTTTCAGCAGTTGTTTGACCCTTTCCTTTACCCATGTTTCAACATGTATGGACAAAAAGAAAAAATAGTTTTTATTACATTTCAGAGGGTTTATGGTAATATTAGTTTAATCCACATACTAGCTTCTGTCAATCCATTTTAATAGACTTGAAATATCTCAAAAATGAATCATTAAAAATGGGAGAAAATTTAGTTAAATATTTTACTAAGAGCTGAAATGAATGAACTTTAAATTTGACAAATATTGGTTTGGGATTTTTTGAGTTATTGAGGTTTATTTGCTTTGCATAATAAATTCAGACAGGATGTTGTAGAAAACAAGTCAGAAGGTATTAAGATAGAATTTTCAACTACTTTTGGTTAGTTTAATTAAATTAAAAAATCTCTGAGCAGGTATACACCTAAAGAAGATAAATATGGTTTTGCAACAGGTTATAATCAGCTAAAAAAATGTCAGTTCATATAAAGATCACTCTCTGTTTGATTTCAGAGAAAAAAAAATTCACTTACGACTGGTTAGAAAGAAAGTTTGCACAGTTTATGAATAAATGAATGTAATACAAACCATAAGAACTTTCCTGCCAAACAGCAAGTTTCCTGGATTCAGCCCTGTTAATTTAATGCAATAAAATAATATATTATTAGCTATATGGAAGAATTGCAAGTGGGCTATATTTAAAGGTTTAACTTGACTATATTATTGAATTGAGTTTTCTCTTAGCTAAACTTATTTTCAGAGTTGTTCTAAAAGCTGCACAAAACAAAATTCATATTTTGTTCAACTGGTTTTTCAATAGTATTAATGAAAAGGAAAATTATTGTTTCTACCCATATGCCATCTTCTTCTACATGCTTTGCTTCTTTATGACATAGGTGATCATGGCTCTCCACAACCTCTTTGCCAATCTTTCCCTGTTCCACTGTTCATACACAAAAGATTGTCTGTAAAAGGCCCAATGCTTTCACCTATTTCTTTTGCCTTTGATATAATCCTGTGAGTTTGGGTTTGAGTTTTGTTTGACAGCATATCAACCTCTGTGGGTTATTTAATGACAAAAAGGTGGTGTTTTAAGGTATTTTTTAATGTTTGGTTATAGTGAGAAGGTTGATTTAGTCAGATTTTAATGAAAATTTTGTTTTTATTCTTTTTTATTTTAGAAAAGGGAAAATGTTTTCTAGTTTTGTATTCAAGAATGTTTAACTGAGAATAATTTTTTCCTTCAAAAATGTGTTATGGTAATAGATTTTTCTTCAAAAATGTATTGTTGATAATATTTTTTCTTCAAAAATGTATATATTTCTATAAAAGTCTATTTTTATGCTTTTATAGTATTTTGAATCCAGTTTGGGGGGGGGGGTAACTATTTGCCCATAGCTGGGACCCTAACAGGTGCTACCACTCCAGGTGGACCTGGGAACAACAGCAATTAAGAGGTTGTTCCATGCTCCTCACAACCTCCCAATCAGAGGTCTTGCTGCTGGATGCAATTTACAGTCATGCCCAGGACCATATAATCCTGTGAGTGTCAAAATTTTCAAGCACTCCTTTTCCACTATATATTCAAGAAATTGCAACTATCCTTTATTGATTCTGAGTAGGTTCTTTTTGTTTCCATTTTCATTAAAACTTCTTAGTTGCTTATATGCTTTATCTATGGTATTCTCAGCATCCTTCTGTAGCTATTTCAGTTGTCTCCAGTTTTCTCTCCAGCTGTTAGGTGATGGTTCCACATTCACTACCATACAAGATTAAGGATATTACATAACATTTCAGCATACTTTTCTTTGTTTAAATTAAATTTTCCTGTTTGATAATACTTTGCTAAGTTTTACAAAAGCATCTTTTGTTTTTTCAATGCACATTCAGATTTTCCAATTTCTGTTATAACACTTCTCAGCTATTTAAATTTCTGTCAGTCAGTTTAGGTGCCATACGTGATACACGCTTGGGCGATCATGTCTCGAAAGAGACATGACTGACTGGGCAGAAGATTATCCCGCAGTAGGTTGCCATTGCTTTCTGCGGTAGACTGGTTGCCGACCAAGGCTACAGAACCCAATCTGTCCTGCTATTTAACCCATAACTGGAAGGAAGAGACGGATTAATACCTTTCCCAAGGGTATTTGCGCGTAAGTGAATACAATGGATTCAGCTGGAATTCGAACTCGGCTCCCCGGTTTCTCGTTCCGAGCCGATATCCACTGTACCACAACGCACATCCCAATAAATTTCTGTACTTGTTCATATTGACATCTTCAATATATAGTTTGCATGTTAGGCTTTTTCTTTAGCTCACAACCATACTTTTTGTTTTATTAGAGTTAATGGCTAAACTTTCCTTGTTATTTTTTTTATTAACTTGTATTTGGAGTTTTTGCAGTTTTCTTTCTATGTTTGCCCTCAACACAGTGTCATTTGCATATCTTATATTGTTAAGATTGCACCCATCAGTAATAAATCCTACTAGAGTTTCTGGCTCCCTTAGAATGTCGCCTCACTGTAGACATTCAATAAATTTAGTCAGAAGACATGGTCTTAGCATTTTCTATTTTTGTGTACACTAGCAGTATAGCCCAGCATTGCTCAAGTGTAATGAAAGCATTAAAACTAATCCATGGTCCTAGAGCTCAGACTCTTTGGACGTTGGCACAAAAGTCTAAAAAGCAATAGTTGTTTCCAGTTAAAGCGAAACCATAGACTGAAAGAAAAATGAATGGATGTAAGTCAAATTTTGATTTCTTGCTATTAATATCAAATAAATTTTTTCATCATAAACTGAATTTTGAAGGCTAAATAAATCCTCTGAGTAAATGGTATCATGGCTGAGACTAAAATCTACAATTATACCTATTTAGAGCCAAACCCGAAGCAAAAACTAAAATAAAAGGGCTGAAAAAATACAGATATGCAGGCAGATAAACAGACACACAAACAAACATCTTGCCTTTTATATATATTATCGATTTTCTGCACTATTGTAAGAACTGTAACCTTGAAACTTCTGAATATCATTTCTTATGTCTTTGTCTATGAGTGTATCAAATTTGATTAAAATCAGACCACTCCTTCTATAACCCAATTTGTTTGATTATCAATTTTTGATATTTATCAGGGGTACCTTGACACAAAACCTAGCTAAGAACACTCACAGACGCTTATAGTACAATTGTGTAAGTTTTCAAGAAAATCGGTTCAGCCATTTTGGAGTCTATAGGTAACGGACACACACAGACACACACACACAGAGACACAGACACACACACACACACAAAGTTCCATTTATAAATAAGTTTAGATATGCTGACTTTAATTCTCCATTTCACTGATTTATCCTTGCATTTTAGTCTGTTATCTTTCAGAAGAATTAATCTTTGAAATAGAGAAGCATGTGCATGTTGAGTAAGCAATTATTCAAACTGGTTGGCAGAAAATAATCTTAAAAAAATCAGAAGTTTTGAGTTATAAAATTTGAGCATTTCAAGGGTTTATAATTCATCTTACTTTGCTGATAGTGAATGATCTTGTTATAAAATGTTAATAATTTATTTATTTCAAAACTATTTACTGACTTTCTAGCAGGAAAATAAAATATAAATAACATTTATTTTAGAAAGTTTGTTCTTTGTTTAAATTCAGCTAGCAGACCAGACATTTTGAAAAATGAAATAATCTTTTAAATTTTATTTTGTCAGTCCACACAGTTATTTTGAAATGGTGTTTAGTCAAATCAAACTGTTTAAATAAAAGCCTAAAATATGGAATTCATTGTGGTTTTTGTTTTATGATTTTTACTGAATTCAACTGCATCAATTTTCTCTTGTCTTTGGTCAAAAAATATCACTTAAGGAAATATTTTTCTTCTTAACTGTTTTCAATATAAATTCATTGATACTGATAAGATTCATCCCTTTTCTTATAAAGCTTCAATTGTGACTGAAATTTTTGGTTTTGATTACTTTTTGCCATCTTTAAAAATTCCCTTCTACTTTTGGAATTGATCCTTTTCTCAAGATGATTTATGCTTGAAGCAATAGAATAAAAATGTGCGCTCTACTTTCTTTGATTTTAATCTCTAAGGATTGCTTTTGTTTTTTCAACACCAAAAGCACTTTAGCAAAATTGCACCTGGATTATTTTCAGTCGTTTTTTTTTTAATCTTTTGTTATTTAAATGACTGATTATTTTCTGCTCCATTTTACTTTTTATCTTCTTCTTTTTTAATTCTCTCTCTCTCTCTTTTAATTATTATTTATTTGTTGACATTTTTTTCTCCTTGGAATTATTTTCTTCTTTTTCTTTTTCTAACTTATTTAATGTTTTCTTTTCCTCTTCCAAACAAAATTTTGAAATTATTTTGCCTTCATTTTTCTTTTTTTAATTCTCCATTTCTTAGCTATATCCTCTTTATCCTCCTCTTTTTCCATTCTCTTTATATCCTCTTTATCCTCCTCTTTTTCCATTCTCTTTATATCCTCTTTATCCTCCTCTTTTTCCATTCTCTTTATATCCTCTTTATCCTCCTCTTTTTCCATTCTCTTTATATCCTCTTTATCCTCCTCTTTTTCCATTCTATTTCTTTTCATTTTTAACACTCTTCATTTAATACTTTGCTTTTCTTTTCCTTTCATTCTTTTTAATTCACATACTTTTTTCCCTTTCTCTTTCATATTGTTGTTTACCTACCTGTACACAGGAATGGAATATTCCTAACCTCTTAAATATGTGGACACTATCACAAAATTTCGGGATGTAGAATTATTAAATACTAAACATTTCAAATTCCTTTGTGTATAGATATTTTATCCTAAATTTAGTATAGAAGACAAGGAAATTAAACACAAAATAGACTGCATGAGGTAGTTCCACACAACAGCACAAGTTGCTACAGAACCAAAACATTAACCTAAAACATTCAAGTCATCTTCTTAAATATCCTTATCAGACTGAGACTTTCAAATGGATCTCATTCATGACACCAGACTCATGTAAAAAAATGTCTAAATTGTCAACTTTATACAACTGTTTTCTCCAATTTTTGATTAAAAATGGCTCTTAATGAAAGAAACTGTAGATCTTAGAAAGAACAATCTTTCTTCAAACTTTGTGGACTGATTTTTATAGAATCACAAACACAAACTGCACCAAATAAGAGACCACATCACTTGAGAACTTTCAACAACAGCAAGCAGTAACAATTAAAATGAATAGCACATGTAACTCAATGAGAAAATAATGACATAATCAACTTGATGTGCATTGTGGTGCAGTGGATATTGGCTCAGAATGAGAAATTGGTGAGCTATGTTTGAATTCCAGTTGAATTTCATTGCATTCATTAAAGTGTAAATACCCTTGGGAAAGGTATTAATCCACTGTTTCTCCCTCCAGCCATAGTTTAAGTAGCAGGGCAGATTGGGTTTTATAGTTTTCATTGGCAACCAGTCTACCACAGAAAGTAATGGCAACCTACTTACAGGAAAATCTTTTGCTCAGTCAGTCTTTTTCCAGACATGATAACCCAATCATGTATCACAAATGGCACTTGACTGACTGTGTATCTATAATATATATGGATGTGCATTGCAGTGCAGTGGATATTGGCTCAGAAGAGAAATCAGAGTGCTGAATTCAAATTTTAGTTAAAATCGTTGCATTCACTTACATAAAAATACCCTGGAGAAAAGTATAATTTCATTTCTTCCATCCAGCTATGTGTTTAATAGCAGAATAGATTGGGTTCTATAGCCTTGGTTGGGAACCAGTCTACCACAGAATGTAATGCCAACCTACTGTAAGAAAATCCTCTGCCCAGTCAGTCATGTCTCTTTCAAGACATGATTGCTCAATCCTGAATCACATATGGCACTTATGGACTGATGTAACTCACTATATCAAACAAAAGTCAGAAAAAGTGCCGATCAATACTTGAAGAATTAATAACAGTTACTGGACTTAAGAATTGTATTTTTATAAAAGATTGTTTCAAGAGAAAGATTTTATAAATTCCAACCAATGGTAGCACTGGCTCCTTAATCAGTAAATGCTCATTTTTTCCTTATAAGTAAATAGCTACTATTACCATTATTTTTTTTTTTAATCATATCACCCCAAGCAAGGCAGTAACACCACTGATGTGCAGAGGGCTACATAGGAGTGAAAAGATTGGAAAAGAGAAAGTCGGAAACCACATCCTAAACAGGGAACAAGGGATGAGCCTCTTAACCTGTTCAATAGATGTGGGTGGAGTGTGAACCGGGTGATAGTTTAGTCTATCTACTCCAAGAGAAAATTTCTTTCCATAAAAAGAAATCTAATGAGCTTCAATACAGTGATTATTTTGAGTAAGAGATAAGTTTTCTTTTTAATCCATTTGTTAGGGAAGTTAAAACTTACTCTGACAGCAAAATGACAATGTACTCCATCTTTCTGCAACAGTGTATCTCCCGTTACTTCTGTTCATATCAGTTGAGGAATAAAATGATTTTGATGCAAGGCCCTATTTACTTGCTACTTCCACTTTTATCGAAGCCATAGATCGGTCAATGTGGTTGAAGAGAAAAATAAAAATAAAATTTAATGCCCTGTGCAGGGAGTGAGCTTACAACCTTCAGTCAATCAGCTGGAGACTAGCTTTTAATGGAGATATCACCCCTGTTGACTGGAATAAAATTACCCAGTGGAGGTCTATAAAAGTCAGTGCTTTTTCTCTCTAACCTGGAAAACCTTTGTTACTCAGCTTTAAACCCACTCAGGATTTTTGCCAGTTGCTTGCTTCCTGAGAATATCAAGTAGAAAGTGTATGAAAAGAACAAATAAGACTATGAAGTCAAATGAACAAAGACTGTTATGTAATTTAAACTACAATTATAATTCTACAAATTAAATGAAAATAGATTTAACACTAGATTAAAATAAAATAAATCATTAATATGTAATAATATTAAAAAATTTTAATTTAAAATAGCAGGCATGCAATAATTTCAGATACATGTCAGAAAATCACAAGCAAAGGCGATCAATACAATCCACTTTGTCATACATCTTTTTTCCAAAAGTGTTTTGATATATAAAAATGTATACACCATTACACCATATATATATATATATTTGTCATCCACATACAAGTCATCTACATAGAAGCCTGTTTTGTTGTATCACAGCTCATCAGTGTGGCGAGAGACATCTACTTGCTTCTGGCTGTGATTGAAACTCATCTGATTTGGTGTCAGTCAGAGTTGCTACCCCCAAGCCATTGACACATGGAATCAGAGAAGGGAAATTTTAACGTGCTGTATATAAGTAATGTATACACATGCCAGTCACTGAAAGAACTCAATTCATTTCTGAAGAGTCAAGCATATATATATATATATATATATATATATATGTGTATATAATCTAAACTTATTTATAAATGGAACTTTGTCTATGTGTGTATGTGTGTGTGTATCCATTACCTATAGACTCCAAAACGGCTGTACCAATTTTTTGGAAAATTTACACAGTTGTACTATAAGCGTCTGCGAGTGTTCTTAGCCAGGTTTTGTATCGAGGTACCCTTGATAAATATCAAAAATCGATAATAAAAAAATTTGGGTTATTTAAGGAGTGGTCCGATTTTAATCAAATTTGATACACTTATAGACAAAGACATAAGAAATGATATTCAGAAGTTTCAAGGTTGCAGTTCTTACAATAGTGCAGAAAATAGATAATATATATATATATATATATATATATATATATATATATATAAATATATTTAAATCGAAAATGAAAATTTGACTTACATCCATTCATTTTTCTTTCAGTCTACGGTTACGCTTTAACTGGAAACTTTTTAGTCTTTCATGCCAATGTCCAAAGAGTCTGAGCTCCAGAACTATGGATTAGTTTTGAAGCTTTCATTACACATGACCAACGCTGGGCTATACTGCTAGTATGTATATAAGATGACAGGATAGGAACATACCATTTCTGTATATAGGTAGATATACAACAGTTAACCACTGCTGTAGCCTTGGTACTGAACTCACAACTCTTTGGGTCAAGTCCCTGAAACTAACCAATATAACTAGCCTATATCCACTGTGGAGAACAAATATCTTAGATTTGAGTTAAAGGGAGACAGCTACATAGCTACTGGAAGTGTCATCACACAAAGAATGTGAATGATATAACCCAGTGATTGAAACAAAAGGTTTGGTTCATGATTCTTAGCACCTGAAGAAAACTGGAGCATACAATGGCCGAAATGTTGTAAATATGGCAATAAAAATAAGATCTAAAGTAAGATTAAAAATTTGCTGATGTAGTAGAAAGTAGATTATGAAATATAAAAAGAGAAAAAATTCAACTTGTTTCTGTTGGTTTTGCTAAATTTAAAAGACCTTGAACTGGTATCCACCTAAAAACAGATAAATATGGACTTTGCAATAGATTGTAGTCAGTCAATTCAAAAAAATGGCAGTTCATCTATTCCAAATAACTCTCTTGCCCGAAAGAAATAAGTGAAGTGGATAAAAATCAAAAGACTCTCTTGCAACTGAAACTACATGCTACCTTTTTTCTAGGAAACTGTTTGTAAAGACATTTCTTGTTCTTTATGTGCCATGTCTCTTTTGGACGTAGCCGATCATGGACTTCCACTTCCTCCTATCCCTTGTTGCTCTCAACACATTTCCTCTTGTTATCTCTCCCAAATCTTGCTCTGCCATCCATTATCTCAAACTCATCAAGCATGTCTTGTGCTGCTTTCCTCTGACTTTCTTTCCCTCTAATTGTCCTGTGAGTATTAGACTCTCCAAACCCTCCTTCATCATTATATGTTCCAGAAACCTCAGCTGTCTCTTCTTGATGCTAAGTATAAATTTCCTTTTCATTTGCATTCTCTTCAACACCTTGTCATGCTCAGTCCATGGTATCCCAGCATTCTTCCGTAGATTTCTGTATCTTTGAATCTTTCAATTAACTTTGACGTGATTGTCCAGCATTTACTACCATATAGAAAGACAGATACTACATAACAATCTAGTACTACTGAAAGGTAAAAACAGTTTTTTTAAATCAAGCATATGTTTATAGCTTTAAAAATTTCAGATAATAAGACTTTCACTATAAAAAAAATACATCAGCAAAAAATCCACATGAAAAAATTGTTTAAAAAATGTTAATAAATTGTTTATTATAAGCTTATTTACTATATTAATTATGTCAATGACTCATTACTTAACACACTCTGTATAAAACATTCTTTACAAATGGGCTTTTTCAGGGAGAGAACAGAACTTTTTAAAATGTAAAACTGCTTAACAGTTTCATAATGTCTCAATAGATATGATTTTGTCTCATCCCTGACTATAAAACTTTGTAAAAACATTTTTCTTTGTTCCACTTTCATCTGTTATTGTTTCTTGGTTAGCAGCAGTGAGTTGGTTTTGCTATCCAACACTTAATTACTTCTTTACAAAAAAGAAAGAATTGTGGTGCTTAGAAATTGATGCAACGCTCATTGTCAGCTTGCCTTTATGTTTTTTCCAGGTGTGTGCTTTGTTTTTGTACATTTCTTCTTGTCATTTGACATAAGGACATCCAAGCCAATTATCAGAGAAAGAGACAGGGAGAATTTTAAAATGTTTCATCTTTCTTTCTCTCTCTCTCTCTCTCTCTCTCTCTCTCTCTCTCTATATATATATATATATATATATATATATATATAGTGTATTGAGACAGCAGATAATTTTCTAAGCATATATTGTTAAATATAAGAGACAATGAATGTCTATTATGTTTAATCATGAGCTGTTCTAAACATCTTATTTTGGCATTAATTTCAGTTGAAAATAAAAGCAAAAATTCTCCAACATTTGGATAATTTTTTATTAAGTTGGTTCTAAGCTTTCGGCTCACATGAGCCATCTTCAATAACCTTCTTGTAACTTCTCTGAAGATGGCCTTCTTCAATAACCATTTTATAACCTCTCTGAAGATAGCTCATGTGAGCCAAAAGCTTAGAAACAACTAAATTAAAAATTATCCAAATGTTGGAGAATTTTTATCTTTATTTTCAAGTGAAATTAAAGCCAAATTACGATGTTTAGAATGGCTTATGTTTAAACATGATAGACATTCATTGTCTCTTATATTTAACAGTATATGTTTAGAATATATATATATATATATATATATATATATATATATATATATATATATAATTATTTAATTACTTAGGTTTTGGTCATAATAAAATTAGACCAGTACACAGTTGTATTAAAAAGTGTTTAATACAATTATATTATTGAATTTTTGAGTGTTTTTCATTTGAAAATGAGTTATTATGCATCCTAGGTTTCTACCATGTGGTGTCTTCAGGTGATTCGAATGAAGATATACTGCCTAAAAGATATGTTTATATATATATATACATATATAAATGCACCTGCACACACATCAAAGTTTTGTAAAAAAAACAACACTCACAAGGTACTGCAGTTAAATATTTTATTTACTTTTTCTGATGTTCTTATAGGTTTTTTCTTTTTTGGACATGAATTGTAGAAATTGTTGTAATGTTCTTTTTTATGTCTGAGTGCATTTGTCTATAGTTTAAGCCATTATCAAGGATGGTTTCATTTTTACTTTTAACCAAATATGTGGATATTTTATGTATGTATCTAGAATAATAACAGTGTTCTAACTTATTAAAAATGGTAATGGCTAAAAGTATAGCTGAAATTGCTTAGATATTCACAACATTCAGACAATTTGCACATAATTTATGCCCAGAAAATTTTTTTTAAAAAGTATAAGAAAACAAAAAAAATTGAATAAAAAATTTAACCACAGTGCCTTATTAGTAGTTTTTAATGAAACTTTTATAAATAAGTGATTACCTACAAAATTATGTAATAATGATTGTTTAGTCATATTTTGACAACTAGATCAGGCCAAGAACTCATCAAGTGTGTGTATGCATGCATATACATATTATGGCTGGCCACTTGTATTCAAGGATACCCATTTACCAGGGCGGCTAGCTAATTCCCATAGCAGACGTATGCTCAGGCACACTTGTATTTATTCAACACCCACAGAGACCAACTCTGGTTTATACTGTAACTATACTGAGTAGACCTTTCTGGGAGAGAGTACATTATCTAGTGTGAACAACAGTCTGAATAAAGCCAGGATGCTCAAATCCTTGGTCACAATGACTTGTGACTTTGAACTAGCACAACCATCAATGACTCGACAAAGGGAGCTGTCTACCCAATTAAACCCAAGTACTTTTAGACAACATACTGTAATTTATTATTTAAACATGTTTTATTGAACAGAAAATTTAATGAATGTGTGAGGGCTTTTGGTGAGGTTTTGTTCTGTTAAATAAGTCAGAAAGAAAGATGCTGATATTATGCACGGTATTTCAAATACTTTCTGCTGTCATTGATGACTTTGAAGGGAAAGATGGGAGAAATTAGAGAGAAAGAGAAAGAGAGAGAGAGAGCTTATGCTTTAAATGGTGCAGAGTTTGAAATGAACATGGGTGTTTCACACAATATATAATTTAATAGATTTCATTACCATGGGGGAATCAACTGATACAGTTAAGTCTAAAAAAAAAGGCTACTGATACAACTCTTCCAACCACTAAAAAATACTTAACTGAGGCTAGATAAATTTAAAATTCAAATGTATATGACAAAGATATTTCACACCAATTTTGTTTGTTTTTGTTTTTTTATTTAAGCTTTTCCCTTGGGATAATGCAATTCAGATCTTGATGAATCTGTGACATTTAAATTAATTAATCTTTTTATATTTTCAAAATACTATTGTTATGAAAAACTCATGAGATTGTGCTGAGAAGTTATTGGGCTGACTCACTTCATAAAATCTAACCAAATCACCAACCATGATTTTGTTTTTCACAAACTGACAGATAAATTTCCAGTACCTCCTTATTTATATGATTTACATTCAGACTATTGTTTATTATGATCACAACATTTCAGCTTCCACACTTTCTTGCCTTCTTCAGATGTTAGTCAATCTAGAAGACCTTCAGACAACTTCAAACTGAACCCATTATTTAATATATCAGAGTAGACAGCACAATGTGGCACATAACAAAACTCATTTTCCAAATTCTGATGAACAGAGTGCACAGAAAAATTGGCCCAGAGATAGGATAAGAACAGTGTGGGTTCATCAAAGACACTGGAATAAGCAATGCAATATTTTTGCTCAGAATGTTATTAGGAAAAGCAATGCAAATGCAGAAGGACATGTACCTGTATTTTATAGATTACACAAAGGTGTTTCACAATGACTTGTGAGAAATGTTTGATAACCTCAACATATTCAGGAAAGGCATTAGAGTTATCAAGAATCTATACGAGCAGCAAACAAATTCAGCCCATATACAAAAAATAAAAAGGGATGTAAGACAAGGAAGTGTCTTCTCACTAGATCTATTCAACCTGTCCAATTAAACAATTTTTAGAGAGTTAGTAGTCCTCCCAGGATTCATCATTAGTGGCCACAATCTGAACAATATAAGATACACAGATGATACAGTGCTGATAGAAGACACATTCAAGAAATACAGGACCTCCTATGGAAGGTAGCAAAGGAAAGTGAGGTGAAATGGCTGATTATAAATTTCAAGAAAACTGAATGCATGGTCATCAATAAAAAGAGGTCCCCAAAATGACAACTACGAGTTGGGGACACTAAAATCAAACAGGTACAGAAATTTTCATACATTTTTTTAAAATACTTTTCTCTTTCTTAACTCTGTATTTTTCATACAGTTTTTTAAAATATTTTCTCTTTCCTAACTTTTTTTTTCTTGCACAGTTTTTAAAAAATAGTCTTTTTTCTTTCATTTACTGTTTTTGAAATAATTTTCTGTCTTAATTCTATTTTCTACTTAAACCGTTTTTAATATACTTTTCTCTTAGCTCACCTTTTTTCTCCTTTTTTAAAAATACCTTTCTTTTTTTAACTTTACTCTTTTACTTTCTTGCTTTTTTCTTCTCTTCTTGAAGTTATTAATCCTTTTGTTTAAAATTTCATACATTCTAACTCTTCTGCTTCTTGCTTCTTTTCTCATCTTCATTACACAATTTGAAAAACAGCCTCATGGGGTTTCAAACTTATCTTATTGAGAGGCAACATAGCCAGACTACTTCTGCACTGGCATAACTGAAGTGTGAAGTACTTTCAGACTGAAATGATGAAAAGAATTGTTACCATGCAAAAAAAAAAATATATACAAGATTACTCAGCTGTAAAGAAAAAGGAAATAGAAAGTCATTTCTCTTTCTCCATTTTGACTCTGCCATCATCATGAATATTTAGTTAACCACATATAAATTGAAAAACTGGTTTTGTATTTTAGACAGGATTTAGTCTGTGTTATTCCCTTGCATTGAAAAGTTTAGTATACATGCAAAAAGATAGGATGCATTTGTCAGCTCTTAACAGATAGAAATTTAGCCTCCTTTCCTTGTTATCTGGGAATAAATTTTCCCAGTATCTGTACATCAATTTTGACTGCTAATTGTGATTATTTTATGGCATTTAAAGAACCTGAAGACACTTTGTCTCATAGCAAACCATTTTTTAATAGAGTATAGGAGTTTTGTGTTTCAATAAAAAAAATTGACTTAGACAGGAATTACTTGCTCAGTAATTGACAGATGCCTGAATCTATAGAAAAATAATGCAGCAATCCCTTGATTAGTGTGGCTAATGCGTACATCGATAACTATAAAAAAATCAATTTTCAAATACTATGTTTGTGGTATCCTATGCAAATTATCTGAGCCGATAACTGTCAGCACTCTAATATGTCACACATAACTGTGTACCACATGTTGAGTACTGAAACTGTGACATATACCAGACATAACAATGTTTAAACTTAAGAATATTTTACTACGCTAATCAAGTATGTGTGCACAAAACGAATTTTGGCATATAAGAATTTTAGTCTACTAATTGAAAGCACATTAATCAAATGATGCCTGCAATAAATTTTTGTGTGGAGACGAAAATTACTTGTTCTACTGAATTTGGAATTTAGTTTTAATAGAAACAAGAGAAGGAAAATGTCAGTATCTCAAAACATATCTCCTCTTGTCATTATCTAAGATTAACTCTTCACCTCTTAGATTTTTGTCTATGTCTGTATGCATTATCCTATACATGTGGCTGTTGAAACCCTTGTTACTTGCACAATGAGTTATGCATTTGCCTAAAATGTTGACTTTAAATTTCTTACTTGATATTTTCAAGCTGTCCACATTGGTGTAGTTTTCTTATGTTAAAGGTCCCTATTACTACTTTTTGTTTGTTGTGGATCTCCTGGAGAGCAACACACTGTGCCATCTTGGCCTCATGCTTTTCAACTGACTACATCAAATCAATAGCTGCATCTACTGCAAGGAAAGTTGGGTCACTGTGTTGTGCCAAAAGATTTGACTCAAGTTTTTTTTGTCGTAAACTGAATTTTGAAGGCTAAATAAGTCCTGAGTAAATGGTATCATGGCTGAGACTAAGAACTACAATTATACCTACTTGGAGCCAAACCCGTAGCAAAAATTAAATAAAAGGGCTGAAAAAATACAGATATTCAGGCAGATAAACAGACACACACACACACAAACATCTTGCCTTTTATATATATATATATATATATATATGTTATCGATTTTCTGCACTATTGTAAGAACTGCAACCTTGAAACTTCTGAATATCATTTCTTATGTCTTTGTATATGAGTGTATCAAATTTGATTAAAATCGGACCATTCCTTCTATAACCTGATTTTTTCAATTATCAATTTTTGATATTTATTGGGGGTACCTCGGCACAAAACCTAGCTAAGAACACTTGCAGATGCTTATAGTACAACTGTGTAAATTTTCAAGAAAATTGGTTCAGCCATTTTGGAGTCTATAGGTAACAAACACACACACACAGACATAGACAAAGTTCCATTTATGAATAAGTTTATATCTTTTCTCTCACTTTCACTCTCTGTAACTACCTACGTACTAGTGGCATTCATGCTTGGGATGAAATGATTAAAAAAGTAAAATAATCACTAGATACTGGTCAGATGACATCTGCCATTCATCTCTATCTTTACTGGGTAAGGAGTTGTTTCCAATAGACTTAACCCTCTTCATACCCTTATTCTTAATACTTATTTTGCTTATCACCATGACCATTCTTGGAGGCATAATGAGGAAAGAGGGCTTGGAGAACTTAACTCTCACAGGCCATATTGAGAGCAAAGAAAGTTTATGTGAACAGATATTGGAATGGGGGTGGGAGGCTTAGGAAAGGGGAGAAAAACTTCTAAGAGCCACAAGAGATAGAAAGTTTTGGAGAGCCATGATCATCCATGTCCTGAATAGATGCAACACATAGAAGAAAAAGGGGAAATGAGAATTTATAAATTTTTAAATGTTTGACAAGGGTTTTGTGAGGAGGCAGTTGAAATTGTATATTTTTCTAAATATTTTATATTATAAATGGAACTTTGTGTGTGTGTATGTGTTTGTGTCTGTGTGTGTCTGTGTGTGTGTGTGTCTGTGTGTGTGTGTGTATCCGTTACCTATAGACTCCGAAACGGCTGAACTGATTTTCTTGAAAATTTACACAGTTGTACTATAAGCGTCTGCGAGTGTTCTTAGCTAGGTTTTGTGTCGAGGTACCCCCGATAAATATCGAAAATCAATAATCGAAAAAATCAGGTTATAGAAGTAGTCCGATTTTAATCAAATTTGATACATTCATAGACAAAGACATAAGAAATGATATTCAGAAGTTTCAAGGTTGCAGTTCTTACAATAGTGCAGAAAATTGATAACATATATATATATATATATATATATATATATATATATATAAAGCAAGATGTTTGTGTGTGTGTCTGTTTATCTGTCTGTATGTTTTTTATATAAATCCACAATTTTTATCCAATTCTCACCAAACTTCACACAAATATTCTTTAGGGTAAGTCTGAGCTCCATGACCATGGATTAGTTTTAAAGCTTGCATTACACCCGAGCAACGCCGGGCTATACTGCTAGTATGTTTTATATGTCACTTGTCAGTGTTCAATCACTGGTCCATGTCAGGATTTTAAGCCTTGATTTTTAATCATTTTTTCTGAATATTGATTTAATGCAGTCTGCAAATAGACACATCTGATTTAAACTATGATTAATCAATATCCAGTGTTCAAGCCCTGGTGAAATGCAAGTTTTTAAATCAATGTTTTCAAAGCAGATAAGCAGATTAAATTGTAATAAAGAAAGAATGGAAACAAAATAGAAACTAATTAAAAAAAAGAAATTTTTTGTGGGGTCACATAATGAGGAAGGAATGCTTGGAGAATCAGATACACATGAGACAGAGGGACAGGAGGACAGAGAAAAACCACTCATGACAAACTTAATGAGTTTAAGTAAATGGATTATGGGATAGAGCTTAATAGGAATAACAGAAAGACAAAGTTTATTAAGAGACACAAGGAACAGAACGTTGTGGAAAGCCATTATAGTCTACATCCTGAGGGGACAAAGCAGATAATGGGGAAGAAATCTGTAAATAACTTGTCAAAAACTTTTTTTTTAAATTACCATTCAAGTTAGTAGATGCTTATTGATTGTAAAAAGGGAAAGTAAGTGAATATTATGAGGCTAAGGAGCATCAATAAAAGTTGGCTCTAGACTTGAAGAGGTGAAGATTATAGTGATTTGGGAATCCTCCTCTTGAAATCTGTTCCGCAAAATAGTGGTTCTCAGAAGAAGTCGACTAATTGTAACTTTTTTTACAAATTTAACATGAAGAGAATGAGGATAATTCAAACCTGTGTACATAGCATAGCAAGGTCTGAACTGGTGGAACTAAGGAATGTGTCTTGTCTGACTATTTGCCATGGAAATAAAGATATGGTTGTAATAGGCTTGCTACATTTTTTTTTTGTGAGAAAAAGATTGCAGAGTTAAAAATAATTCATCGCCCACACATCAATATGCTTTTGAACATGGTTTAAGGATGGATGGACAGTAATACTCTGTTTTTAGTCTGATCTTGTAACGAAAGACATGACTTACCTTGGAATTTGAAATTAGCATGAACGTGTCTTGTCTGCAAGATAATAACAAAAAAGAAATATGGCCACTATTGAAGGCACAATTTATGCTTGCCTATTTTGTCTAGAAAGAGACTATATTTGCACACATGCAAATTTTGTCTGTCTTGGAATGGCATGAAAAGCAAGGTGGCAGCACTGCTAAAACAAAATGAGGTTTTTCAGCAGTGTGAGGTTGTGGATTGGCAATCAGACTGACAAAGAGGAAGTAGAAGGCTTAGTTGGTGTCTGTTTCACAACTGCCCTGCCAAACCTGAAATCCATTTCCTTGAGGCAACCAAAGAAAGGAAGAAAGAAAAACAGCTGGCCTGCCGGGCTAGTGTAGCACTGCACTTTTTGACCCCACCTCATCATCATTCATTCTTTTTTTACTACAGATCTGGTTTTTATAAATCTTTGCAAATGAAATTGTGCTTGTGTTGGTGTCATCCTATATTAAAGTTTTAAGATATCTTCATTTTGAAAAAAAAAACATGTCCACTCTGCTTTCTCAGTATAATTCAAGATAACAAATTTCATATATGGCATTGTGAGACAATGTTACTTGTATATTTTTGTCAATTTGTTTTCAGTTCTCATTCAAATTGTTTTGATGGTAGCAGTCAGATGGGATTCAGTTAGATAATAGTTACTCCATGACTTGGCTTGGTGGAGGAGGAGGAGATATCTTTTTCAAACAGTACTGTTATGGTTTATAAAATGGCAAGTGTTCTAAAAATAGAAAAAGATAGACACACTGACGCCAAGAATTCAAAATTGGGCGGCAAAATAAGGAACTGTTTCTTTTTTTGGTAGGAGTAGGAGTAAGAGTAGGAGTAAGAAGTAGGAGTTAAGGACAGTAGTTTTGTGTAGGAGTTTTGAAAAGGTTAAGACGCTAGTCAGTTGACCACTAGAGTCCAGAAGAGATAGGCTTGTTTACTACTAGCATCCCACAGTGAAGAGAATTTAGCTAGTCTGCTCCTGTATCCACACAAAATTTAAAGGTTGTAACTTGATGTAAAAACCTAAAGTTTTATACCAAAAATAAACATCATTAATTCAAGTTTGTGTTATCTTCTAATAATACTAAAACCAATCAACACAACAGTACTTTACCACTTGATTTATGGAAAAGGTTTACGTCATCACTTCTTTTGTATAATTTTTTTCTTTTTTTTATAATCATGTGGCCCCAAGCAAGGATTGCTATGTAACGTCAGTTCTTCAATATGGCAGTGAATGCTGGACAATATCATCAAAGATGAAGGAAAAATTTGAAGCAACTGAAATGTGATTCTACAGAAGGATACTGTGGATATCATGGATAAAACATGTGTGCAATGATGAGGTTTTGGAAAAGAAGGGAACAAAAAGGAAATTAATACTGAGCATCAAAAAAAGACAGTTAAATTTCCTGGGACATGCAATGAGGAAGTAGGGTTTGGAGAACCTGATACTCACAGGCCAGATAGAGGGAAAGAGAGACATGGGAAAGCAGCATGTAATATACTTGAAGGACCTGAACAGGTGGATGACAGAGAGGAGGTTGGGTGGTGTAACAGGAGAAAGTGTGCTAAGAGCCACCATGGATAGGGAGACGTGGAAAGCCATGATCGAACAAGGCACATAGAAGAAGAAGAAGAAGAAGAAGAAGAGATTCTCATCCAACATCTTTCATTCTCTTTGGCTCTCTCTTACACACTCTCACACAATAACATGTAAGGTGTATTCATAGAAATTCTCTGACCCACCATAGAGCAATAATTAACAATTTAGTCTTGCAGATTATTATTACTTTAGAGTGTTTGCTTGACATTTGGTGACCCACACTGAATGCCTTGTGCTAGATTAATCTAAGATTACACTGTGTACATTTTTTGGACTGTTGTTCTCATCTTTATTGCCATATTTATGACATTTTGGCTGTTGTATGCTCCGGCCTTTCCCAGGTGATATATGTTGGAATTTTGAATCAAACCATTTATTTAGGGCAGAGTGTACAATGGCCAAAATGTTGTGAATCTGGCAATAAAATGAGTCTAAATGATAGTGTGAATACTTACAATACCTCATCTCAGAAATGTAGACATATGTTAATCTGAGTATCTTGGAGTTAGTAGATTCAGATAAGTGCCATATGTGATACATGCTTGGGTGGTCATGTTTCAAAAGAGACATGACTGACTGGGGAGAAGCTTTTTCCACAGTAGATTGCCATTACTTTCTGTGGTAGACTGGTTTCCAACCAAGGTTTTAGAACATACTTTGTTCCGCTATTTAACACATAGCTGGAGGGAGAAGAGATGTATTAATACCTTTCCCAAGAGTATTTGCACAGGAGTGAATGCAACAAATTCAACTGAAATTCAAACTTGACTCTCTGATTTCTCATTCTGAGCCGATATCTATTGTACCCCAATGCACATCCTTGACTGACTGAGTTAAGTAACTACACTGGCAGAAAGTTGACTACTTTCATTTAATCCTCTTGGTTGCTCTACCTTCTGTCCTTGTACCAGATTACTTTTTACTAAATCAATAACTGTTACACAGAGGAATTCAGAGATTCTTATAGTGTATATTTATACTGTTCAATATTCTTCCCATTACAAAACACTGACAATTTTAAAACTTCTTTTTTATAGAAACATTAGATTTCATGTTATTTATGCAGATGTATAAAATGACATGATAATCATGTAAATACATTAGATGACACAATATTTATACAGACACATCAGATGAAATATTTAGTTGGTTTATTAAAATATAAGACCAAATAGTAGTGGAATTCCAAATCTTAGCAATTATCTGAGCTGAAACACTGACCACTAGCAAGTACATAACAATCATATTCCCCACGTTAAAAACTGACCTTGTGTATGAAGTAAGACAAATATTTTCTTATTTTGCATATTTGAAATGCATTTATATCTTGATCTTTTTGTTTCTCATATTCAGTCAGTCAGTTAAGTACGATACGTGATGCACACTTGGGCGATCATGTCTCGAAAGAGACATGACTGACTGGGCAGAAGATTATCTCACAGTAGGTTGCCATTGCTTTCTGCAGTAGACTGGTTGCCAGCCAAGTCTATAGAACCCCATCTGTTCTGTTATTTAACCCATAAACTAGAGAGAAGAGATGGATTAATACCTTTCCCAAGGGTATTTGCACAGAAGTGAATGCAAGGAATTCAACTGGAATTTGAACTTGGCTTCCCTGATTTCTCGTTCCAAGCTGATATCCTCTGCACCACAACGCACATCCATATTCAGTACATTTTAAAATTAATTCTAGTCATCCAGTTCAAGCCAAAATCATAACCCCAAATATTTTCTATTAATTACATCCAAAAATTGGATATAAAAACATGTTTCTTTTTTATATTTGAAAATCTTTACTCTCATGTACAGATTTACAAAAATAGCATTTGCTTTGATCAATTCCTTCAGGCTTTCTTTCACCACTTTTTTCTTTTTTGTATTTCTGATTTTCTTTTTTTCTTCCTCTATTCTACTTCTTTTGCCTTCTCTTCTTTGTCCTTTACTTCTTGATTTTTTATTTACTTTTTTTTAGTTCTTCTCTCTATTTATTGTTCTTCTTTCTTCACATTTTCTTTCTTTCTTTTTTTGTGTTAGTTTACGGCTTTTCCTTTTTTTCTCTTTTTTGGAATTTTGTTATATTTTCTCTATCTTCTCATTTTCCTTTTTTTTACATTATTCTACTTCCTTGTTTTTTGCTTTATTTTTCTTCCCTTTTCTTCTTATTTTATGTTTTCTTTATTTTCTTTTGTTTTTTTCCCACATTTTTCCTCTCCATTTTTCTTTTTTTTGTAATTCTTTTATATTTTTTTTTCTTTTGCATTTTTTATTCTTCTTTCTCAAAATTTTTTTCTTTACCTTCTTATTTTCCTTTTTTTACATTATTCTACTTCTGTTTTTTTTGCAATGTTTTCTTTCCTTTTCTTCCCGTTTTATGTTTTCCTTATTTTCCTTTTTTCTTCTTTCCTCATTTTTTTATTTTTCATTTTTCTTTGTTTTTATTCTTCTCCATTTTTCTTTTTTTAATAATTCTTTTATATTTCCTTCTTTTGCAATTTTTTATTCTTCTTCTTTCTTGAAATCTTTCTTTTTTTTTCATTATTTTATAATTCTTTGTCTTCTTCATTTTTTTCTTTTTTTTGCTCTTTTTCTTCTTATCTTCTTTTTTCTTACACTATTTTTTCTTTTATTTCCTTCACATTTTATTTTTTTTATTTTCCTGTATTTTTTCTTTTTCCACATTTCTCTAAGTTTTCTTTTTTCCTTATTTTTCTTTCTTTTGTGCATCTTTTTATTCTTCCTTCACTTACCTCTTCTCAACTTGTTTGTTTAATGGAACAATCCTGCCACTGAAGAGCACTTTGTTCATTGATTTGTCAACCAGATTATTGGCTGCTCAATCCATAGCATTGTTGCTTAATCTTTATCTTAAATATTACTTAGCCTTCACTTGAGCTAGGATTAACCTCCGTGTTGTACAAATCTTTTTATAAATCTCATTGTTTCTCTTGCTTAAGTTTTGTAAGCTTTGCTTGCATTGAGTTGATTGGCTCTTGTCAGAGACTTTTGATATGCAGGTTGACCATTGCTAAACCGACTGCCTGTAATCTGGTTCCTCAACTAATCCAGACATGATTTCAGGTCATATGATACATTCCATATATCCATGGTTGTTGCACTCTTTTCTGATGTTGGAGTTATTTTTCAAAATGAAGATGCTAATTCTGATGATCCAAGATGCCAGCAACATGATTGGACTTACAAAATTTAGGTCTTGGTTTTGATATTAGTAAGAGTCAACCTTCTTAAATATATCAATATATTTATCTTCTTTTGATTAAAATTTTGGTTCTCATTTAAGATTTTTCTTTTTTCTAATCCTTTCTGATTTGTAATAATTTATAAGACAAAAGACAAAATATATACTTATTGCCAAAATTAACCGTCAAAGATGTGAACTATAATTTGGAGACACCAAAAATCAAGCAATTACACAAATTTAAATATATGGGAAATGTGACACCGAAATCCAAACATCCATTGGAATAGGGAAAGATACTTTTCAAAACATAGTGACTAGAATGTGCAGAATTCCTTGATACTTTGTTCCTTCATCACAACAAAGGAACAGATTTTTATCTCTTTAGATCAATTTTGGGCAAATCAGTCAGTCAGTTGAGTGCCATATGTGATACACACTTTGGGCGATCATGTCTCGAAAGAGACATGACTGACTGGGCAGAAGATTATCCTGTAGTAGGTTACCATTGCTTTCTGTGATAGACTGGTTGCCAGCCAGGGCTATAGAACCCAATCCATTTTATTATTTAACCCATAACTGGAGGGAAGTGATGGATTAATACCTTTCCCAAAGGTATTTGTGCATAAGTGAATGTAAGGAATTTCACTGGAATTGGAACTTGGCTCCACAATTTGTCATTCCAAGTCAATATCCGCTGCACTACAATGAACCTCACGCAGTCTAAAACCAGTTGGTATTTGTTTTTCTGCAGTGTATTGTGTGTTCTTGGAACACAAGATAGACGATGTTAATTTTTTTTGTTCAAGGTCATCTTTATCACAATTATGTAAAACTATGTCATCCGCATAGCCTCCTCTCTCAACATCAGTACATTGTCCTTAGAAGGAAAAGCAAGATTATTGCTTTCTTTTGTTTGATTTGTTTGGGATGAAATATGGAATGCTTAAATGATCAGTGCCCATCTCTTCACAACTGTGCTTGTAAATGCATAAGGAGGAGTCCTTGTCATACTCCTTATGAGATGATCAGCTATTGGATGAAATGTTTTTACCGAGAAAAACCATTGAAATAGTTAAATGTAACTGTCTCTTCTAGTCTAACAGTTTCTTTTCTCACATTTCCCAACTGTGGAACTCGCTGACATTCACTTGCTTCTTTGATAGCTACATTCTTCCAGAAATTAAATGCATCATCTTTAAATGCAACAGTTGCCATCTTCTATCTCCTTTGATTATATCCATCTTTTATACTTTCCCCATGTACCCAGTTTTTCGTTTACTGTAACCCCATGTGCACTAGTGGCAGTTCTGCCTTGCTTGGGGTGAAATGATTAAAATAAAAAAAAGAACTTTCCAAAAATTTAGCATTGATGCCACATTTAAAAATATTCTTTTGGTGTGAGATTACTTTTTTTCTTTTTAATATGCATTTACCCATCAGGACATGAGTGATCATGGCTCCTCCTAATTTCCTATCTTTTGTGTTTCTAAGTGGTAATTGTCCCCTTTGTATTGCTTCCACTCTTTGTTCTGCCTACAATTTACACAAGCTCGTTAGGCATGTTATTCAATGTTTTTTTTTGTTCTGCTTGCCTTCGATATGTTTTGTGAACATCAAATAAGTCAGAAATTTCAACTCTCTCTTTCTTATTCTAAGTACGAGTGTATTTTTTTTTGTGTCTTTAAAACTTCCTTGTTTCTCACATACTTAACCCATGGTATTCTCAGCATCCTTCTCTAGAATTGCATGTTTGTTACTTTAAGTCTCTTCTTTGAGAAGATTGTCAATCATTAACTCTGATATTGGGTTTTCTTTACATGTAATTTTCCTGTTTCTTAATACTTAATCTCACTAACCTGCATCCTCTCTCTCATGCTCCTGTCTCTGTTCACTCCACTCTCATCAGTATTCTCATCCTTCTCTTACCCACTTCCTGACAGCCCCTATAACCTGTCACTCTTTTTCACAACTTTCCTCCTAAGTAACCCCCAGTAAAACAGTGGGAGTAAAATGCCTTGCTTGGGGCAATGTGATTATAAGAAAAATACTTGCTTAAACTTTTAGGTAAAACAAACTAATAATAATTGAAAAATATATAGAAAAAGTAATGATTCAATAGGAAATAATTAAGAAATGAATAAGTTCTGAATTAGACTTCTGTTTTGAGTGACAGCAGTTTTGAAAATTGAACTGACCTACAATCAAAAAAAAGGTAAAGGCTATAATTTCATAACTTCTAATAATGACACAGCTGTGGTTAAAAATACCATAAGCAAGATTTTCAAATGCTTTTTACATAATGTTGGCTGAAATATGCTGTTAAAGTCAGAATTTTTTCCTGAGCCTGATTATTAATGTTTCCCTTATCAAATTGATATTTTAGTATAATATTTTTGGAGGTAAAGTAAAAACATTCCTTTATTGTTTTTTGTTCATTTCTCTTCTTTCTATGCAATATTCTATATCTTGTTTTAACCTGACAATCAGGTTTGGGGTTTTGAAAAAAAACTTTCTTTGGATTTAATGTCTCAGTGTTTTAAAGAAACCATTTCCACTGTAAATGTCACCTTTTATAAATCACATTTATTGGTTTATAATAAAATAAAAGAAGGTCTAATACATTTTAAAGTACATATATACATACATATATGAGGCATTTTACAGTATATATATATAGAGAGAGAGAGTGAGAGAGAAAGAAAGAGAGAGAGAGAATAGAGTATGTATGTAAATAGATGCATATATAGAATACATTTTATATCTATGCGTATGAAGTAGATGTTAGCATATATATATATATATATATATATATATATATATATAAGATGCTAGCATACATGTATATTATAAGATACTGAATATGCATTATATTATATATGTACATATAAAAATATTATATACATATCTATACATTAGTTTTTGAATATATAAAATTTTAGCATAAATTTTATTTCGCATATATATATTTACATATATATTCAATTGCATTAGATGTATGTATATATGTATATAAGAGTGCCTGTGTGTATATACAAAATGCATTATATATATATATATATATATATATATATATATATATATATATATATATATACACACACACATATATATTGTCTTTTGTATATGAGTGTGAGTTTATGCATAAACAAAATACATGCAGTATATATATATATATATATATATGTAGCACATGTATTTTGTATTTGTGCATACACAAGATTACACTATATACATATAAAGTGTATTTTGTATATGCATACACAGGTACACACACATATCTGAAGTATGAGTGCATCTGTTTGTGCATATACAAAAAACATTTTAATTGTATTTTGTAGCTGCACACACAGGTACTCACTCTCTGTCTCTCTCTCTATCTCTCTCTCTAACACACACACATACATATTTTTTTTTAATCATTTCACCCTGAGCAAGGCAGAAATTCCACTGATGAGGAGGGGGCTACAAGATTAATTAGAAAAGAGTGAGGAGTACAAACTAGTTAGAAAGGAGCAATAGAAAGCTGAGAATGCAGGTGCGATGACAGATAAATAGGTGGAGAGAAAGGGAAGGATATACGGGGGTGGGGAGAGAGCTAGAGTCCAGTGGTTAATAGATGAGTATTGATATTGCATTTAAATTTCAGGAGGTTGTAGCCGTCAAGAAAGCAAGAATATGGGAGCAAGTTCCACAGGCGGGAAGTGCAAGAGAAGAAGCTGCAGGAGTAGAATTGTCGTCTGCATTTGGCTAACCTGACTGTGAATGGCTGGGACCCAGTTGCCAATCTGGTTGCACGAGTAAACACCTGTTGAGGAGACACCAGTGACTTAAGTTCGTCCGAGCAGAAGTCATGAAAGTATTTATAGAACAGACAAAGAGAGGCCACATTTTGATGATGGGGAAGTGGCTGCAGTTGAGCATGGACGGATGGTTGACTTGTATATATGCAGGATGGATTCAGGCGCAAAAAACATCCTGGATCGACATAGTGACCCAACCTTCTTAGCGGTAGATTTTGCTATGGATTCAATATAGTGGTTCCATTTGAGGTCTGAGGAGAGGGTAAGGCCGAGAAGGCGTAGTGTATTGCTCGCAGGGAGAATCGCTTGGTCCATGCTTATGGGAGGCAGGAGAGGTTGCCTGTAATGGTTGACAGACAACAGCTTAGTCTTAGACGAATTGAAGTTGACAAGCCACTTTTTGCCCCAGTTCACCACAGAGTGTAGATCCCGTTCAAGGTCAGCAGTGAGATTATGTCTGTCCGCCACGACAGGTTTCTTACTGGTGCGGGAGTATATTGTAGTGTCATCTGCGTAGATGCCTACTTGGGACTTGATCTCATCTGGGAGGTCATTTATGAAAATAAGGAAGAGCGTCGGGCCCAGGATAGAGCCCTGTGGTACACCAGCATTCGTGCTGTAGGATGAAGAGGCATGCCCATTCAAAACGATCTTCATTTTGAGGTTATTTAAAAAAGATTGGATTAGGTCAAGCAGGCGACCAGTAATATTGTAACCCCATAGCTTATATAGGAGGCCAGGGTGCCAAACCCTGTCGAAAGCCTTGGAGATGTCCAGAGCAACCGCGTGAGCCTCGTCAGACTCATCAAGGGCCTGGAGCATGTATTCCGTTACGGTTGTTAGCAAATAAAATTATGCTTACATCAATTTCATAATCATAGATATAAAATTCTTTTTATATATGCATCTTTTTACGTATAACTCTACACCCTCTATCTCTTCATATATATATATATATATATACTTCCATGTCAAAAAAATCTGAATACATTATCCATGTTTGTATGCTTTAATATAATAAAATTTGGTAGCCAGTTTTAGGTTTAATACATTTCTTGGATAGTGTATGTACATGCATATATATATAAGGAAATGTATATTCATGTGGTATATATGTATATAACTATATGTATTTGTGTGTGTTATATATAAAGAAAGAATTATATATATATATATGTATATAAGTCAACTGCATTAGATTAGAATGTCAGCACATGAATGTGCTTCAAGGTATGTGCCAGCTTCTAGATATATGTTGAGTAGATCATTATATATCTGTGTGTATCTTCAAGAATATATCAACCTGCTCAATACAAAAGTATAAAAGAATGAGGAGATATTTATTGTTATCAATTAAGGGCTTTGACTGGGAAAACACAGTTTTTCATCTCATGCACAGGAATCTTTGCCCTGGAATGCATGTTAGTAGCAAAATAAATCAAGATGGAATAGCTTTCCTGACTTGGATATGATCAGAGATGTTTTTTTTTCCTCTGCCTTCCTCAAAATCTGTTTCTGTGTTTTAATGTTTCTGTAAAATGCGTCTTAAGCATTTTCAGAATGCAGAGATATAGAATTATGAATGAAAAACATTGAACATTCTATAAAAAGATCAAGTAAAAATTATTTAACATGTAATTAAACAGTCATTATATACAGAAATTGATAATACATTATTTAATCAAACTATTCATTTTTATTCTGGTATCTACTGTGTTCTTTCAGAACATATGCAATCATGGCTCTCTACAACTTCTCCTTTGAAGCTCTCAGCAATGTTTGTCTTTTTACTATCCCTTCTCCTCTCAGTTTTGTCATCCACTTAGACAAACTTGTCATATAGATTAGTCATTTTGCCTCTCTTGCCTTCAATGTACTGTGAGTATCAGATTCTCCGTGCCTTCTTTCCTCATTATGCATTCTAAATATTTCAATTACCTCTTCCTGATTCTAAATATAAGCATCTATTTTATTTCTAGTTTCCTTAAAACTTCTTTATTATGCACATGCGCCATCCCTAGTATTCTCAGCATCCTTCTGTAGAACCACATTTCTTAAGCTTCAAGACCCTTTTTTAAAACTGAAAATCTGACAATCAAAAAATTATGAAACTTGATAAATACTGAACTTCATTATATCTGAAGTGAGAAAAGAAACTGTTAGAGTAGAAGAGGTGGTTATATTTAACAGTTTCCACAGTAAAATAGTGGTACCTTGATCCCAATCTAGTAGCACACTTAAATACATGATGTTGGGGCACAAGGGAAAAAAGTTTGTCAGAGCATTTGACATGAAAATATTTATAAAATATGTCTTTCAAAATCAGGAAATGTGTAATACGTATGTGATTGTATATTGTTGCCAAATATGGTCTAATATTCCTGCTATATATTTTGAGAACCAAAATCTAAAGAAGAGTCCGTAATGTTATCAGTCCTGAACTGGCATCTTGATTTCGGTTACTATTCCTTGCTGTGATATGGTTTCCCCATGTCTTTTCTATAAATATTTTCATGGTAATTGTTCTTATATGTTTTTTTCCTTAGTATTTTGACTGTATGAATTTAAGTGTACAACTGGATTGGCAAATTAGTTTTATTTTTTTAATGGTTGATATAGCTTGATGTAACTAAGTTCTGTTTGAATCATTTCTTTCCTTGTACTTCTCGCTAGTGGAACTTTGTTCTTTTTTTTTGCTTTCCTGCCACCAAAATGCCAATCACTATCTTCTGTCTTTCTGAATACTCTTATTTTATTGTACTTTTCCTTCACTCTCGGTAACTACTTGCATCTTAGTGGCATTATCACCTTGCATGTATTGAAATGATTAAAAACAATATGTATGTTTGTGAAGTCTATAAATCAGTTTTTAATTCAATTAATCTTTAGCTGATTATGTTTATTAAGCACTAGCAGTATAGCCCGGCGTTGCTTGGGTGTAATGAAAGCTTTAAAACTAATCCATGGTCCTGGAGCTCAGACTCAGCCTAAAGAATATTTGTCTGAAGTTTGGTGAGAATCGGATAAAAATTGTGGATTTGTATAAAGGACATATAGACAGATAAACAGACACACACACAAACATCTTGCCTTTTATATATATATCTTATTGATTTTCTACACTATTGTAAGAACTGCAACCTTGAAACTTTTGAATATCATTTCTTATGTCTTTGTCTATGAGTGCATCAAATTTGATTAAAATCGGACAACTCCTTCTATAACCTGATTTTTTTGATTATCGATTTTCGATATTTATCGGGGGTACCTCGACACAAAACCTAGCTAAGAACACTTGCAGATGCTTATAGTACAACTGTGTAAATTTTCAAGAAAATTGGTTCAGCCGTTTCAGAATCTATAGGTAGCGGACACACACACACACACACACATACACACACATTTATAAATAAATTCCATTTATAAATAAGTTTAGATTAGATTATTTACATCTGCTTTGTGTCAGTAAGCTAGACCTTCATTCCATTACTACTAAAGGGAATTCATTCCTCATGAGATGCTCAGCACTCCTAGTCTTGTGCCATACTAAGCTAAACTTAATACAAAAATGATATTTCTAAAAATCCACCATCATAGTCATTTACCAAAACTTGAACAACAGTTAGCAATATTCTGTTCTTTGTACTGAATAAAGTTTTTGGCTTCCAAGTTGCTGGTACAATATTATACGGCTTAATATATTCTGTCAGCATTTAAACTGAGCTTAATTATTGACCACTTTCTCACAGAAATAAATCTCCCACGTTAAATCTGAGACTCAAAGTCAACATGATTTTGATAATTGCTCAAGAACAAGAAAGAAATAGAAAACAAAAGAGAAGTTTTGCTGTATATACATTTGGAAGCACAAATTAAATATGACAATTGCTTTTAGAAAAATTGCTAGAGGTTTAAGAAATATTGAAAGAGCCAAGTTTTGAATAAGGGAAAGAAAAGATTCCTTGGCAGAACAATTTCTGTGTGTGGCTCTGGTTGGGAAAGCACCTGCAGGAGACATTCTGATGTATCAAAGGCATAAGCTAAGCTGGCAGCTGACAAAACAGTGCTGCTTTACTTTGCTTAAAGCCACTGGACATAACTAGAAGAGGAGCCTTGGCTTTTTACTTGAAATGTATATGATTTGTTCAACTCACATTGTTTTTATTCATTCAATTCTACTTTGCTGATTTGATGTATTTTGCTAAAAGAGACTAAAGTTACAAGAGTTTTAAATTCAAATTGTCTTTAAGTAGAAAAAAGAAAGGAATAAGTTTATCTGAAAGAGAAAAGAATTATGTTAAGTGTTTTTTCTGTTATTTTTATTTTATTTTTATGAATAGAAATATAAAAAAATCTCGTAATATCCATCTTAGAAATATCAATTTATTCTAGTTGAATGATATGAAATAATTGATCGACTGGGAATTTAAACAAGAATCATACTTTAATATGACATTAAAATAACTATGTGACTGAAAGGTAAAGATGTTGATATTAGTACAAAGAAAACCATTTCTCACAACTGAATATTTTTTTTATCGATGAATTGTCTATCTATACCATTACTTTTTATAATCAAAGAAAAAAAATAACAAAAGTTAACTAACATGTCAAAAAACTGGGATTTTTTGCACTAAAATGAATTCACCTGTTAGAAGTTTATCAGAAGTACCTGCTTACAGCCAGATTACAATGAAACACTAGTTCCTGTATGATCACTGAAGTTAGTCACTGCCAAGCCTGGTCTGTAGCTAGATGGGTAACCACTTTGGAATTCCAGGTGCTATCAGCTTGGATATACAGGTGATGTAATGGATTTGTTAATTAGAGAGATGAGTTCTGATTCCATTTGGGTTGGTTATACTCACTTCTGTGTAAATATCTTTGGGAAAGATATTAATCCACTTCATTTCCAAACTCAGTCATGGTTACTTAGTAAGATTTGTATCACTAAATTGTTATTATCTCATTAAAACATGCATACAAAATATTTAGATTTTAACATTAAATAACCCACAGAAGCTTATATGCCACTAAACAAAAAAAACAAAAAAAAAACCCAAGCAGCAAAAATGACACCGGAATAAGTTTATATATATATATATATATATATATATATATATATATATATATATATCAGCATGCCGTGTGGGTATAGAAGAATCCAAAGGAGTATCCTGTACATACAGTGGTAGGATAACTCTCTAAGAGAGTTCTAAACATATATGCATATAAATACATATAGAGCAAATATAAGAAAAATTAAGGCAAACACGTTATTTCATGGTGAATCGGAAGTTTAGGCCTATTTCAGGCGAACCATCATCAGCTTCCGTCTTTATTTAACAAAGGATTTGTGTAAAATCCTTTGTTAAATAAAGATGGAAGCTGGCGAATGGTTTTGCCTGAAATAGGCCTATACATCCGATTCACCATGAAATAACGAGTCTGTCTTAATTTTTCTTATATATATATATATATATATATATACACACCATGCACCAGTAAAATATTTGCTGGTTGAACCAGCAGATGGTAAATCAAAAAAAGTGCTCAATTCACAATCAAAACAAATGAAGTGAATATGCAGAGCTAACAATATGTTAAAGAATGCACCACTTATTAACAACCTAGGTTTCAACCACACCAGTCTCTTCAGGCAAAGAAGTAGGTTGTATGCCAAGACATTTGTTTATATATACAACAGATGAAGTGCCAACAGAAGGGGAGGGAATATTTTTACACCCACACCTAACGAAAGAGATGGGAGGGGCTATCATGTATATAAGCAAGCATCTTGTGGTCGAAAGCTAGGCAACAAGTACATGATATATATATATATATATATACACATAGAGAGAGAGAGAGAGAGAGAGAGAGACATACATTTTACCTATGAATTTTCTTAATCAATTCATATTTTCTGGCTATATATTCAATATAAATGTATATTTATGCATATATAGAGGCAAATAATTTTTATAATTTATATTTTAATTAATACCTATACATATATATATATATGATTTTTTTAATCAATTAATTTTATATATATATTTGCATTTACTAACCACTGGACTCTAGCTCTCTCCCCACCCCCGTATAACCTTCCCTTTCTCTCCACCTATGTATCTGTCATCGCACCTGGTTTCTCATCTTTCTATTGTTCCTTTCTAACTAGTTTGTACTCCTCACTCTTTTCTAATTAATCTTTTTACATTTATGTAGCCCCCTGCACATCAGTGGTGTTTCCGCCTTGCTTGGCGTGAAATGATAAAAATATATATATATATATATATATATATATATATATATATATATTTATATGAATATGGATATAAAAATATAGTTATGTGAACTAATAAATATATATATGAGGGTACACACATGTATAATATTATCATTCAGCTGTTAATAAAACAGTGCTCAATGTAGTTTGAACAGAACTATAAATATTAAATAAAATATACATATTGTCTTACATCGATAATATACCTCATTATACAATCAACAGGTACATATTATAAACTGAAAATTTATTAGATTTGAATTTAAGTTCACTTGATGTTATGAAGTTAGGTTAATGCTTTTTAATAATAAGAGTAAAAATTCAAATATGCTGTAGATAAAAAATTAAAATTAAAATTTTATAATTAAAAAATATTTTAATGAAAGTAGATGAAATCAAAAGGTTTGTGACTGTTACGGAAATTAATCTCATTCAACATTGTTCAACAGATATTTATTTCTATATCTACAATTAATTCTGGTTATCTATATTTTTAGTATGCCAAGTTCTTCCAAAAGGCAAAGCTTACATATTTCTTCCTTAACATTATAAAATTTAGTTTGCACCAAACCTCAACTTGCCCACAATTTTTTTTAATCATATCACCCCAAGCAAGGCGATAATGCCACTGATGCGCAGGGGGCTACGTAAGAGTAAAAAGATTGGAAAAGAGAAAGCCGGAAATCACATCCTAAACAGGAAACAAGGGATGAGTCTCTTCACCTGTTCAATAGATGTGGGTGGAGTGTGAACTGGGCGATAGTTTAGTCTATCTACTCCAATTGAAAAAAACAAAAAAAATAAAGAAAAGTGGAAAGATTGGAAAAGCGAAAACCTGAAATCACATCCTAAACAGGAAACAAGGGATGAGCCTCTTCACCTGTTCAATAGACGTGGGTGGAGTGTGAACTGGGCGATAGTTTAGTCTATCTACTCCAATATTTGCCAGGAATATTTTGAGAAAGCTGTATTGATATACTAAAATGTTTAGTTTTCCATTTGTTCCTAAAAATTTCTTCATGTATGAAACTCCGGGTTGCACTGAACAAGGGAGGAAAAAAAGTATATTTATTCCTAGGAAAAATATACATCTATTCTAGCAAAAGATTAAGTTAATCATATACTCCTCTAAATCTAGTATATCCAACTCATTCATTTGCAATGACTCTTCTCCCATTAGCAATTTGAAAAAAAAACAACTTAGTTTACAAATTCAAGTGCTCTTTGGATATTATATCTCCAACGGATTATACAATATTTATGTTGGTCACACCACAAAAACTCACACTCACGACACTTGACACTACATTTAAATGATAATTCTAACATCTTCAGACATTTACAACAACATACCAGGCCACATTTCACAATTCTGCAAAATCCACATTGAAAACACAAACATACTTAAACATGAAAACAATAAACAAAAACTAAAAATACTCAGAGACAGATACATAAAACAGTTGAAACCTAACCTGAACAAAATTAACTATGAAATCTCCACAAACATTCTCAAATGCCTATAATAGATAACAGAAGTGATTGGTCATCCCAATGGTCTTCTATACTTAATACTTCTAGCCTCCACTCTCGTGTGGTCATGTGTGATGTCACAAGCTGTAGTGTGATTTTTGCTTCCAGCACGCATGCACATGTTTGCCAATCTTCCACACAAACAAAATAGACGACTACTACTATCATTTGTCCGTGAACTGTTTAATACACTCAGTACAAGTGTCATCTTTTATAATGGCTGATGTAAGCTGAAAGCTTAGAAAGGATTAAGTAAAAAACATGTATCAATATTGTGATTTCTTTCCTCTTTCAATAATAAGGCTATTAAGCTTATCAGACGATATGAAAAAAATTCACATAAAATAAATCAACAAAACTTGTCTATATTATCTAATGAAACCTTCATCAATATATTAATAAATATACATATTATCTCTCACCGGTAGCATGACTCAGATTTCATACACAATGCAATCTTCAGGTCAGACACTATTTTATTAACACTAGCACTTAATGTGTGATATATATATATATATATATGAACATGGTTACTGAGGTTAGACCAAGAGTTGTCAGTTTGTTTCATGCTTGAGTGTAATCTTGTGGTTATATATATATATATATCTATATATGATAAGATAAAGTCCAAATCAAAAATGTTTATCAATTTAACATGCTTCACTTTTACTGAAGCTTCATCAGATAATTATCTGATGAAACTTTTATAAAAAGCAAATAGATTTAATATAAGTGAAACGTAAGTAGATTGCTAAAAATTTCTTGTTTGCATTTTATTATATTCTGTCAGATTCCAATCTATATTTAATCTAAAATCATATATATATATACATTTATAATTAATATAAGTAAAAGGTTGTCACTTGGCTGATTGATGTTACCTGAGACCAGAGTTTCATAGATTAGCCTGTCTGTCCACTCTTCAGGGACATCAAAAATTTAGTGTTTATATGTTTTTCTTTTTCTTTTTTCACTTATCATTGGTATAATCTTTTCATGCCACTTTTTGCATCTATCTTTTTTGACATGATATGGTGGCATGTTGCCAGCATTTTGATCCACCATATATATATATACATATATGTGTGTGTGTGTGTGTGTGTGTGTGCTTTTTGCCATTGTTTGTAGACTCTTAGCCAGTCTGTATGTGTAATTTTCAAATTTTTGTTATCACTCTGACTCAAATATCTCCAGTTAATTCTATCCAGATCAATTCACTTGAACTTAGAAAGCAAGACAACACTACCTTCTGCATTAATTCAGAAAATATTTTAAATGAAACATTAATAAAAATTTTATTAGTACACATGTGTATTGACTGATATTAATAAATTTACAATAAATAATCCTGTAATGTTTTAACAAAATTAAGTAAAAAAATAATCTTTTTTATAGAAGAATTTCTAACAAAATTTGAAAGTTATGCTAAAAGGGATGCGTTTATATTTTACAAGTAGATGACTACATGAGAAATAAAGTTTATTCAAAGTCAAAGGCAAAGTTAAAATTTAGTTTCTAAACTAAAGAGAATTCACCAGTAATTAAATGTTAGTCAGTTAAGTGCCATACAAGTACATGCTTGGGCAATCATGTCTTGAAAGAGACATAAATAACTGGCAGATTTTTCTGCAGTAGGTTGCCATTACTTTCTGCAGTAGACTGGTTACCAACCAAGGCTTTAGAACCAAATCTATCCTGTTATTCAACCCATAGCTCGAGGGAAGAAAAGGATTAATACCATTTCCAAGAGTATTTGCATGTAAGAGAATGCAAGAAATTCAACTGGAATTTGAACTCAGTTCTCCAATTTCTCATTCCAAGCTGATATCTACTGCATTACAATGCACATAATTAAATGTAAATAATTAAAAAAATGTTTATAGTATTTTTACCAAATTTTATATTTATGTAAAAATCAGTGTTTGTTGCTTTTTTTAATGTGCAGATCAATTCATATTATGTCATTATATTTGGCTTTCTTCACCAATGTACCATGGAATTCACAACAGGCAATATCAGTGGTTGGAACCATTGTTCTTAGAGTTGATCTTTGGTAACCCCAGTGTGTACTGGACTCACTTTCGGCAATAGCAAAGTAATCTTTGCAGTCAGTGTCAGACCAGAACAGGATCAGGTGCATTAGAGGGTTGACTTATAAAATGGTCTCATAGCCATCAAGTGCAGAATTGGATCGCAAACAACGTTGGTGGATGTGCCAACATAAAAGAGATAGTCAACTCATTTGAATGTCAGTCACTTAAGTGCCATACGTGAAACACGCTTGGGTGATTATGTCTTGACTGGGCAGAAGATTATCTCTCAGTAGGTTGCCATTGCTTTCTGCGGTAGACTGGTTGCCGACCAAGGCTATAGAACTGAATCTGTCCTGTTATTTAACCCAAGACTGGAAGGAAGAGACAGATTAATACCTTTCCCAAGGGCATTTGCATGTAAGTGAATGCAATGAATTTAACTGGAATTTGAACTCGGCTCTCCGATTTCTCATTCCGAGCCAATATCCACTACACCACAAGCAACCAGGTGACAGGAAATTATATAAACAGCACACTTGAGAGTAAATAGTTAGATTCTGTCCCATCCTCACAAGAAGATCAACTTTTCAAAAGCCACACATCATACATATTAAGTGATTAAGCCCAGGCATTAATAAACAAAACCTTCATATTTTAGAGACTTAATTTTTTTTTAGTCGGTACGCTGATAATGTTACACTTATTCTTCTTTTATGTGCCATGCTCCCTCAGAATGTTGGATATCTCTAATAAACATTTTTCAATCATTCAGTTGTGCAACCTCACTAGATAGGTTGTGCATTCCTTTCTTCTGTCCCTCTTGCCTTCAATCTGTCCCTCTGAGTTTCAAATTTCCCAAACCCTTCTTTTTCATTATCCACCCTAGAAATTTTGACTATCTTTTTCTGATATTAAGTATAAGTGCTATTTTTGTTTCCATTTTCTTTAAAAATTTGCCATTACTCACATGTCCAGTCCACTACATTCTCAGCAGCCTGCTGTAGAACCACATTTCTGTTGCTTCAAGTCTCTTCTTCATCTCTGAGGAAATTGTCCAGCATTCCCTGAGGACTGATACTACATAACAGTTCTGTACACTTTTCTTTATTTCTAATATCTTTTTCATGTTTCCTAATATTTCGCTTACACTTATACATGACAAAATTTACAAATGTCTCATGCAAATGGAGACTTAGTGAAAACCAAATAAATGATAAAACCTGTTATTACTCACAGTCACAAAAGTATATTCCCAACAGTAAAATAAAATCATATGATGAGTAACAGTCTTGTCTTATGATGTTTTAGATTGTAATTATTTGGCCTCTTTGCCTGTGTTATCACAGGTTTAGGCTAAAATTTTATGAGCTGATTTGTGATTAGGTTTCAGCATAGGACCAAATCTGTTTATACTGATACATTATTATACATGGTAGCATATAGCACTTTGCAAACAATAGAAATAAATTATTTGAAGACAATTTGGCTTGGAATTCAACAAATATTAATCTAAAAGCAATAATTTGAAAACCAAGATTGTGCAATTTCTCTTATGCTCATGACAGTTATAAGAGTTGTATATACAGTGGTAGGTCAGTGTGTTGGGGGACAAAGTTTCAAATGGGCAAAGTGCTGAACAGAAAAAGAGTTGAACTAACTAAATGATGAATGGATATAATGTTGAAAAGACAAAGTTTCAAAAAGACAAAATGTTGAACAAAGTAAGAACAAGCATCTAATCTAAATCTAATCTAAACTTATTTATAAATGAAACATTGTCTGTGTGTGTGCGTGTGTGTCTGTGTGTGTGCGTGTGTCCATTACCTATAGACTCCGAAATGGCTGAACTGATTTTCTTGAAAATTTACACAGTTGTACTATAAGCATCTGCGAGTGTTCTTAGCCAGGTTTTGTGTCGAGGTACCCTTGATAAATATCGAAAATCGATAATCAAAAAAATCAGGTTATAGAAAGAGTGGTCCGATTTCAATCAAATTTCATACACTCATAGACAAAGACATAAGAAATGATATTCAGAATTTTCAAGGTTGCAGTTCTTATAATAGTGCAGAAAATTGATAATATATATATATATAAAAGGCAAGATGTTTGTGTGTGTGTCTGTTTATCTGCCTGTATGTCTATTTTTTCAGCCCTTTTATTTTAGATTTTGCTTCAGGTTTGGCTCCAAGTAGATATAATTGTAGTTCTTAGTCTCAGCCATGATACCATTTACTCAGAGGACTTATTTAGCCTTCAAAATTCAGTTTACGACAAAAAACTTATTTGATATCGATACCAGGAAATCAAAATTTGACTTACATCCATTCATATTAGTTTTAAAGCTTTCATTACACCCAAGCAACACCGGGCTATACTGCTAGTATCATTATAATTTTAAAAATTCAGTTCAAATAATTGAACTATCCTTAACTTTCTATATTTTAGCTTTGCCATCATTTAATAATAGTCTTAAAAGTAATTAAGCCTCTATGATCATCATTTAGCAATTCAATTGATGGGTGCGGTCATTTATTACACTCAATTTTTACCAAATTGAATTGAGAGTTTTCACATATATATATTCATTACAGGCTATAAATATGCACCTACCTCACAATTCAGTTTATTTACTGAATTCAATTATTCCTTTAAGCTTTAAACATCATAATTTGGATCTGTATTTTGCTTCATAATAGAAATTATTAGAACACAAACAGGAGGAAAGAAACTCTTACATGAAAGCTAGACATACGTCATTGACGAAGTGGTAGATGAAGGAATCTATTGAAAATGCGAAAAAGAATGTTTTCACAATATTAGTTCAATAACTCAAGATGAAAGCTAAACTAAAGAGCATTGCCATCAGCTTGGCAGTTCTCATAGTGATGCCATGAAAGTTATAGGTGAAATTAAAAACAAGCCTCAGTACTCTGAAGAAATACCTTCAACTAAGATGTCAGTGTACAAGTGATATTCCAGTTGACATAGTTAGAAAGCTTCCCAAAAAGAAATCTCTTGTGAAGTCAAGAAGAAAATTTTTGCAATTTGGCATTTAAGGGTGAAGAGCTGACTGTAACAAAAGGTGAGCCATTGTTATTATTTGCTGACAATAAAGTCAAAATATATTTGAGAACCCAAAATATCAACACTTTCAGGTTAAATAGAAGATTGTTCTGTAATAGAATATATAATTTGACCCCTATTGGAAAATAGCTATATGCCATTCATAGTCTTGTTACTGTCATTAGTATATTTCATTACTGACAAAAAATATTTAAAAATTTATTTCCCTACTTTTATTTTTTGTGTGAGTATCAATTTTTTTTTTATGATCATTTCACCCCAAGCAAGTCAGTACAAGCATTGATGTACAGGGGTTACAGTCAGAGAAGAGAGAAGAAAGAAAAGAAAAAACAGTACAGGGTATATTGAAGAAAGGGTAAGAAAAAGATATGAGTCAAGGAGACAGATGATGACAATTGACATTGCACTTAAATATTTAGAGATTGTAGCTGTCAGGGAGGAAAGCATGCAGAAGAGAGTTCCATAGGCTGGAAGTGCAAGAAAAGAAACTGTTAGAATAGAAGTGGTGGTTACATTTGCCTACTTTGATGGTAAAATGGTGGAACTTAGTTACCAATCTAGTTGCACAAGAAAAGACAGAGGTAAGTCACATCTAATTAGACACAAAGCGACTGAAGTTGAGCTGCCAAATCAGGACCAATTACATCACAAATCCTCTTTTGAATTTTTTTAAGTACTCCTAAATGAATAGCATGCTGTCCCGACCAGATATGACAAGAGTATTCAATGCACGGACAAATGGTAAATTTATAAATGTGCAAGATGGATTCTGATGAGGAAAACTTCCTGCTTCGGCACAACAACACAACCTTCTTAGCAGTAGATGTAGCTATTAATTCAACTTGATCCACTTGAGATTGACTGAGAGGGTGAGGCCAAGGAGGTGCAGTGTATTGCTTTTAGTGAGACTAGTGTAATTAATACTGATGAAAAGTAGAAAATCTTCTCTATGGTGGTTAAAGGAAAGCATCTCAAGTCAAGTGTGAAGTTGGAAGAGAATTTGTGAGCAAAGCACTCAGCCTTGTCCATTGTGGATGTGAAGATCTCAAAATTATTGAGTAGCAGAAAAATCAAGAGTTTACTGTTGTTTAGCACACTTTTGCTGAACTGCCAGTAGTCAACTGTGACATGTATAGGAAGAGAACTGTCACAGACTACAGTGTGGCCTCAGGGTTACCCACTGGAAGTGACTGCAGGGACACCCATCCATGCATATCATACCACTGCAAGAACATTGATATTATGCCATTGTTGATCAGAGCAGCTACCCAGACGCTATGCCAGAGTTAGGGCTTCTAACTACCAGTTGGTAACAGCAACCAGAAAACTGCCAACCCGAGTACTGTCAGTATGAACAGACGTTGCAACCATCCACACACATCACAGAAAATTTTTAAGGCCTGAGGAGAGAAAATGGACCGAGAACCCATTTTTAAACAGGAAACAAAGGAATGAGCCTCTACTCCTGTTCAAAAAAAGGGAGAGATGTATGAACCGGACCATAGGGAGGTGTCTATCTATTCCAATTTAAAAAAGATAATAAATAAATTAAATATATAAATAAATATATAAATAATTTTAAAAAGAAGGAAAATTAAAGAAAATAAATTTACTAGATTTCAAATTGGTAAAAGTCAGAAGAGACTTTACTAGTTCAGTAGAGAATTTAGACCAGTGGCAGAGTTACTAGGAAAACAAAAGAAATAGCTCATCATTACAAATTATTAGTAAAGTGAAGATGTACGTTGTGATGCAGTGGATATTTGCTCGGAATGAGAAATCGGAGAGCCAAGTTCGAATTCCATTTGAATTCCTTGCATTCACTTATGCGCAAATACCCTTAGAAAAGGTATTAATCCATCTCTTCCCATCAAGTTATGGGCTAAATAACAGGACAGATTGGGTTCTGTAGCTTTGGCTGGCAACCAGTCTACCACAGAAAGTAATGGCAACCTACTGAAGGATAATCTTCTGCCCAGTCAGTCATGTCTCTTTCAAGACATGATCACTCAAGTGTGTATCATGTATGTCACTTAACTGACTAACTGAAGATGATCCATTTCTTCAAACAAAATTCACTTTTTTTTTTACTAACAAAAAATCAAGCAAAGTAATTAAATTTAATCCAAACTGTCCTATATATGAGATGCTGGCTAGTGTAAGTGGGGGGAGGTCATTCAACATGGTGTGGGAATGGCTGATACATATTAAAAGAGAAAACATAAGTTCCTATTACAAGAAACTTCTAACAAGATATACATCTACATAAGGACAGATATTCACAAAGAGTTTAATATTAAAAATAGAGAAATATGATGAAATCCTGTTTTAATCACTGCTGATTTTGAATGCTCAGTTATAAACCAAAAGAAGAAACTTTTTCCCAGAATCGTAATTTCTCATGAATAAAAATGGTATCTCTTTACTAGAGCTTGAAAAAAACTAAAAAAAGTCAGCAATTATATAGAAATGTTTTTTTTTTATCAGAGGTTTTTATGTTAGTGTAAAATTTAGAATTAGATATTTACCAGCAGGGTACTTACATGCTAAGTAAAAGGTATTCTGTTATAGTTATGTTTATGGGATTTCATCATTTAGTCAGTTTGATTCTCTTTCTGTTTGTCATTTTGTCTTTTCAATACTTAATCTGTTCAACAATTTGTTTATTTGTCATTTTGTCTTTCAACACTCTGTCTGCACACGCTGTATTATTCATTTTGCTTCAAAGCTGACATCCTACAAATGGTGGCCTCTATTTCTTTTTCTATTTACCTTGCTTTTCAGAACATAATCATAGCATTCCACGTCACCCTATCCCTGGTGGCTCTTAGCACACTTTCTCCTGTTACACCACGCAACCCCTGTTCTCCCATCCACCTGCTTAGTTCAGTCAAGTATGTTAGTCGCTGTTTCCTCTGTCTCTCCTTCCCTCTATCTGGCTTGTTAGTATCAGGTTCTCCAAACCCTCCTTCCTCATTGCATATTCCAGGAACTTTAGCTATCTCTTGCTACATTGTATCCTCTCTGTTCTCTGCTCCCACATCTCTTTGACTGACCAACTGAAAAACAGAAAATATGTAGCTAAGTCAATCATGCCATCAGCTCCAAATGCAAACACATTTTTGAGTGGGAAGAAATTTTGAAGTTTTCATTTATTTATAGAAACAAAACAGTTTTATCTTGTAGAAAGTTTATTGATACACACAGCAAATACATAGACTCAGTATAAATTTACTTTTCATTTCCATTTTTTCTAGAACCTCATCATTGCACACGTGCTCAATCCATGATATCCACAGCATCCTTCTGTAGAACCACATTTCAGTTGCTTCAAGTTTTTCCTTCATGTTTGATGATATTGTCCAGCATTCACTGCTATATTGAAGAACAGACATCACATCGCAATCCAGTACTCTCTTCTATGTTTCTAGCAAAATTTTCATGTCACAATACTCTACTCAGCTTCTGGAATGCATTCTTTGCCATTCTTTGGATCTCTGTGTCGCACTTTTTATCTTTTCTTAGAACACTTCCCAGATGAATTGTTCAAACTTTAGAAAGCAAGGTCTTTCAAGTTGCTTTCTTTTAAGTGCTGAATTTGTGGCTCTGAAATTTTCAACTGAGAAAAGCATCATTCTAACATAACATAGAATGAGCACAAAAAACTTTTATGGTAATTGTTCTGATGAACTCTCATCTATGGTACCTAAACATTATAAATTTAAGTGCAATACTAGATTGACAGCAATTTCACATCTAATTGCATTTCTCACTAAAAACAACCACAATTCTCACATGAAAATCTCTTCCGACTCTTTGCTTCCCATTCAACTTTGATCTTCTAAAAGGTAAATACAATGTCAATTGACATTTTAAGTTTTGTTCTTTTGTTGTTCTCTATCCTTAATAGTGTTTTTTCTCATATTGTCTCATACTCAGTAATCCCTTGCCTCTGGGTGAGTACAAAATAAAAATAACTCTCTTTTCTTCACTGTTTGAAAGTTCAGAAACCAGCATGAGATCTATATTCTGACTAATAAAAAAAGGAAAAAGACCAAAGCAAGTGAGTTAGTGTCAAAATATTTATTAACCAATGAGAAAGATTTGCAGAAAACAACAAATTGAACTTTCAAAGACATGTGTCATATTTCTTCCCACTCAAAAATGTGTTTGCATTTGGAGCTGATTGACTTAGCTACATATTTTCTGTTTTTCGGTCGGTCAGTCAAAGAGATGTGGGAGCAGAGAACAGAGAGGATACAATGTAGCAAGAAAATAATTGGGCCACCCACTGGTAACCCACATTCATACTCTCTCATTCTTTTTTTCATGCTGCTTTTTTTTCTTTCCTTTTTCCTCTTCACCTACTCACAGTACACAAAATGAAAGAGAGGAACAAGACATTACTACAACTTTATTGATACACACAGCAAAAACATAGACTTATATTTTTTGTACAAATACTTCTTCTTTTATGTGCCCTTGTTGTGGAAAAGATGTTTTATATATTCTCCCCATCATTGGAGTATTTCCTCTTTCTCCAATATGATTGTTCCATCCTTGGATTTTATATACCCTGTTGAAGAGCAGGTTTTTTGTCCTGTCAGTTCTGTATTGTTTAAAATGTGGCCTCCGATGATGAATCCTGGCATAACTTCTAGGGTTCTCAGAATAGTCTTGCTGTACAACATTTCTCTAAAAGGAATAAACTCTTAACTCTGTAAACTTCTTTCTGCACTTTCTCTCAGAGCATTTTCACAGTTAATAATTTCATATATATAATTTGATGTTATGCTGTTCGACAAATAACTTTCATTTATTATAGAAACAAAACAGTTTTATCTTCCAACCTGCAGATGATAATATAAACTTGTAGGGAGTTCGGTTATGCTTGGCACAAGGCCAATTTAATAAACATGCTCAAGCTCACTACTTTACATCTCAATAACTTTATTGCTCACTTGTGAAAGGATTAATAAAAAAAATTACAAATTCATCTGACTTAACAAATGTTTCAACAACAAATGCATGATGGTAACTGATGGTATCTGAAAATAAAAAAAAGATCAGACATTACCTTGATGAAAACACTATTGCCACTTGTGTAAGTTCACTAGCACCACACAGGTAACAGTTTAAAATGTGGTAGGTATTTCTGCTGCACCATGTATCTGATTGATGTTCGTGTTTGAGCCAAGGTAAAAATTCTGAATTTTGTTTGATGATAATTGAGGAAGGCAAAATAATTGGCTCTTTCCATTTAAAAGATGAGAAACAAAATTTTCTTGCTCTCAACATTTAACATCAATCCTAATGTTATAGGTAAATTCCCTGTTGCATTTATTTTTCTAAGGTTTTTCCTTAATTCTCTCCACAATTTCCTATCTTTTATTACTGGAATTATACATTTGAAGATATTTCATGAAGTTATCTTTTATTTATTTTAAAATTTAACTTGATGTGGATAATTATGATTCTTCACAAATTGTTATCATTTTTTGATTGAAGTACCTTTTTTGCTCTTATCATCTCTTTTGTTCTTTTCTAGCCATCTATTCACGCAAACTTGTGAAGTAGTCACTTTGCTAATTCTCCCTGCTTCTACTGCTTATAATAAGCTCTGTGAGTGTTAAATCTCGGGGCTCTCTTGCCTCATTATTTGCATCAGAAATTTAACCTGTTTCTTTTGGATTGTTAGTATAATTTTGTTTTGGTTCCTATTTTCTATAAATCTTCCTCATTATTCACATGATTAAACTTATTAATATTCAACATTTTCTCAATTTATCAGAAGAATTTAACTGATAGATTGAAAAATCTCAAATGAGGAACATAACTTGCACAAGATTTACAGTCTTGAAGTCAATTCAGCCATCAAAGTCTGCTCTGAAATTTGTTACTACATCAAGTATTACAGGTTTTTTTTGCTCTTTATTCATGAATAAGGTCATCAAATTTAGAAATTTTCTTTAAAATGATATCAGAATTATTGTAATTTTTAGAATTTTGCAACAAGATATACACATTTTCAAGTAACACGTGAGTTTTAAAAAATCTTTGATATTTTTTAATGAATAAGTCTTAATTCAGGCATCGTCTTTGCAAAGATTTTTATGAAATTGTCTTATTTTCATTTCATTCATTCTGGATTGTTTCTGCTTTTTTTATTCCATTTTCTCTTTCATTCTACTGAACATATTTGTTTTTTTTATCCTTCTTGTGTTTTTCTGCATTATTTTTTCCTTTGTGTTTCTTTTTCAATCATGGATTTTTTTCTGTTTTCTTTTTCTTCATATATTCATTCTTTTTTTACTCCTGTTTTTTTTCTTTTCTTTCTTTTCCAGGGAATGCTAATCTTACCAATATCATTAACATTTACTGCTTTTCTTTTATAATGATGGATTAATTTTTCTTTTTTTTTTCATTGTTTATTCTTTTTTTCTTTCATTTATTGGGTCATGTTTATTTTTGTTTTGTTTTATTAAGTTTTTCTTTCTTTTCTTATATTTTTCAGCTCTATTTATCCTTAATCAAACATTAATTTTTTTCTTTTTAATTCTCTCTATTCATATGTCCTCTTTTATTTCATTAGTTAATTTTTCTTTCTTAATTGCCATTTTTCATTCACTGATATCGTCATTTTTCTCCATTACCTGTTCTATCTTGTTAAAATATTTCTGTTCTTTTTTTTTGTTTTTGCAAAAAATTAATTTGTTTCCATTTTGTAGCATTTTTAATTTTAGTCATTTTTTAGTGTCTGTTCTTTCTTTTTTTTTTTTTTTTTTTGCTAAAAACCCTTTCTTGTAAAATTCTTCAAAATTAGGAAGCCAAATACTGCAGATAACACTGATCACTTTAAGCTAAAAGATACCATTTTGGAGACATTTTTCCCTCTCTCAAGAGCCTAGATTAGAGCTTTAGCTTTTATTATCAGTTCTTTTCAAAAAATGTTTTACGAAGTCTTAGAGGTGGGCATATCTTGATATATTATCTTTAAATACCAACCAAAGATATCTGTAAATTAAAACAAAGATCATTATTATCAGCAATTTGTGTGCATATGTGGAAAAAATCATGAATATATATATATTGCAACTTATTAATATACTGATTAGATTTTACTTCAGATTCAAAGAAATGTATCATCTTGACCATTTTGGTTACACATTTTACATCCAAAGTTCTTATGATTTTTGCTAATCTCTTTTATAAATGCTTCCTCTGCCCTTAGGAGGCAAGTTCAAAACCTGTCAGAAAATGCAAATTTTTCTTTAATAAGATTTCTCAAACATTCTAGCTGGTAGACAAAAATAAATGAATGTACTGGTTCATAAATAAATTGTACACTTACTTAAATACAAGTATCCACTAAAAATAATGTTTACACACACACACACACACACACACACACACACACACACACACACACACACATATATATGCAGGGTGCAATAAATAATGTTTACACACACACACACACACACACACACACACACATATATATGCAGGGTGCAATAAATAATGTTTAAAACACACACACACACACACACACACACATATATGCAGGGTGCAATAAATAATGTTTAAAACACACACACACACACACACACACACACACACATATATATGCAGGGTGCAATAAATAATGTTTACACACACACACACACACACACACACACACACACATATATGCAGGGTGCAATAAATAATGTTTAAAACACACACACACACACACACACACACACACACATATATGCAGGGTGCAATAAATAATGTTTAAAACACACACACACACACACACACACACATATATGCAGGGTGCAATAAATAATGTTTACACACACACACACACACACACACACACACATATATATGCAGGGTGCAATAAATAAATTGTTGTCTAAATTAGGGAAAAATAAAAATTACACTGCCATTTCATTTTATCAGACAAATTTACCAAAATTTCATGAAAATATGTTGAAATATAAAGATGAAATTTATTTAATAAAATCACCTCTGAACGACATCAGAATCTCCTGTAACTCTTCAGAACAGTCTCCTTGTTGAAGTTGCCATCAGTTCATCTTTGGCATTCGTTTTGTTGGTCTCACACTCAACTGTGCTAATACATAATAATAAAGGGCTTTGCAGCCTGGGGAGTTAGATGGCCATATTTAAGGGTTGATGTAGATACAGAAATTGTTTGATGGCCATGACTGGTGTAGGGGCCTCAGCTATGCCTATCAATTTGGTTTTGTGCCAAACACAATAAAAGTTCCCACAATTTAAATATGTCAGAAGGTTAGTATAATTTTGTTGTGGTTCCTATTTTCTGTAAAAGTTTCTCATTGTACATGTGAAATATTTAATTTGTACACTAAAGTAAAGATTTATTAACAGAATAACAAAATTGTAAGAAGAAAAATAAAATGTTCATGGAGAAATGTATGTAGTTAATTGTTCAAAGAGAAATGTAAGTATTTTAAATGTCCCACAGAAGTTCAGAGTTCATGGTTGATAGTAGCAGAATGTATGTATGTAAAAAGACTAAAAAGGTTGCTAATAAAAGTGGGTTCTTTTCCTTTTTATGGCAGAAGAAAAAGTGAAGAGGAAAGTCAAGGTAATGAAGGAGATTGTACTTATCAAAGTTCATTGAAGTATCATGTTGCTGTTGTTTTCTTTGGCAGCATGGAGTGAAAATTAGGAAAGGGAAATTGGAAAAAAGAGGTAAAATGAATGTATGTCAGCGAGATGTGACCAAGTTGGCTTGAAATTTCTTCTATACATTGTGAACGAGAGACTATCAGATACCGCTACCATTCTGACTCATTTTGACCAGTCACAGAACATTGTTAAGTTGTGGATTTTAGTCATGTGACCGGCTCCAGCAGCATATTCATTTTAGGTGTGAAAAAACATTTGACTGGCATCATATATCAATTTGCTATTTCTTATCCAATCTGAATCTAGAATCTCACTTTTCACACTGACTTGTGAAATTTGCCTTGGTCTGGGTTTTTCCAAAATGGTTTTAGTCATTTTGATCTAATTTTGCAAGTGTACAATTTTACTTTGTGTGTTTTAGTTAACTGTTGAATGATATAGGATTTGTATCCTGTACTGGTTTTTTCTGCTTGTGTGGCATGGTACAGATTCCTGTTACCAGACATAGGGTCTCCCAGCAGCCATCTTCTTGACTCAAGGTAGCACTATTTCCTCAAGACACTTGATATAGGCCTCAGTGTTGAGTCTGAGGTCCTCACTAACAAAATTTGAAGTTATTTTCTTATCAGAACAAATTTTCTGTACTGCCTTACTTTTATAATCACTATTAAACTCATCTCTTTCCAAATCCTTTACACTGTCCTCAAATTGACACCCAAACACACTGAAATGTTTATAATAGATCTTCCAGCATGAATGTCAAATAGTATGGAAAGCTGTTTCCAAATTTTAAGGTAGAGCCAATTGCATCATGGTGCTCTTTTTCTTGCAGATGGTGCCTAATTGATTCTGGGGTACTGTGCAGTCAACAAATCAAAAACAAATGATGCAGGTGCATGAAATTAAAAATATATAATGATAAAAATTTACCCATTGCATCCTGTACATATTGAGAGAGAAGACAGAGACTAAACCAAGATATGAAAGGAAATGATAAAAAAAGACCTGACCTATCTAAATGTTACAAAATCAGCCATGCTTCTATGTCATTTCAGATTAAAAAAAGGGTTTCCCAGGCTTTTATCCTTGGGTTTACATTGTTTCCTATCTTTATCAATGATTTCCTTGATGTGATCAATTCCCTACAGGCTTACAGTCTATCACGTTGAATGCACCGGTTCTCGCTCGATCACTGAAGTTAAGCAATGTTGAACCTGGTCAGTACTTAGATGGGTGACCTCTTGGGAATACCAGGTGCTGTAAGTGTATAGTAAAGGATGTGCATTGTGGTGCAGTGGATAATGGCTCGAAAAGAGAAATCGGTGAGCCGAGTTCGAATTCCAGTTGTATGTCCTGCATTCAATTAAAGTGCTGGTACCCTTGGGAAAGGTATTAATCCGTCCCCTCCCTCCAGTTATGGGTTAAATAACAAGGGTAGAACTTGGGAACTCTGCCCTTAAAAACAAATCCCAATGAATCTTGATACTCGAAAAGAAAAATGTATTACTAGATACAAAACTTCTAAAAACGACAATAAATTGTTGAAAAAAAAGAAATTACCAGCAATAAATAAATAAATAAATAAATAAAGTTTAGTTGGCAATAAATGACCCACCAAGGTTGATTTGCCATAAAAACAAAACAACCAACAATTCTCTACTAGGTATTTTTGTTGACAATACAACTATTTACTCTTATATTCGATAAGTACAGCGAAATAAAACTAGAAGCTACTCTTGAAAATGACATCCAGTCAGTTGTTAACTGGGGTATGAAATGGTTTGTGAATTTTAAAGCCTTAAAAATTAAAGTAATATTTTGGAATGCGTAAGGTATTTTGTTCATCAATTGCCTTGAGAAAGGAATAACCACCAATAGTGAATATTTTCATTGGTGCATTTGAAGAAGAAATCACCAAAAAACAACCACAAATTAAGAAGGAAAAATGATCTTTCGCCAAGACAAGGCACTGTGTCACAAGTTGATCACGATGATTGCAAAGCTACATGAATTGAACTTCAAATTGTTTCTACATTCACCCTATTCTTCAGATCTGGCTCTCAGTGACTACTGGATGTTTGTAGAACTCAAAAGAAAGCTCCAGGGAAAGAGATTTGACCCCAATGAAGAAGTGATATTAGAAACAGGTGTATTTTGAGGCCAAAGACAAATGGTTCTACAAAAAAAGGCATCAATTTGTTAGAGAAGCATTAAAATCAGTGTATCACCCTAGAAAGAGGCTATGTTGATGAATGAAGTCGAATTTTGCCTAAAAGTTGTTGTTTTATTAGTTAGACCAGGGATTTATTGATTGATGTATTATTAATAATAATGATGATAATAATAATTGTGGTAATAAAATAAGCACATCTGATCTCCCTTCTTGCTTGTAACCATCCATTACAATAAATGAAACATTTTTCAGCACTAAATGTGTCAAATAAAGCTTCATATGCTTCTAATTAGACTTGTTACTATAAATAAATAAATAAAAATCACAATTTTTTTTTTCTTCCTCCAAATAAAGCATGAACGCCAAAAAGTGAGGGAAAAAAAGCGAAAAATACAGATTTAAGAAATAAATCGTAACATACCTCACAGTTTAACACAGGAAATTTGAATTAAGAAAGTTTTACTCTTCAATTCTTGCTTTTCCCAAAAATCAACATCGAGTTAAGCTGCTTGGTAAATTTCGATTTATAGAACAGACCATAGTGGGGAGGGGTAACAAGTGGCTGCTGATACCTTGGCCAGGATAGCTTTGTATAACAGAATAAATAAATAAATAAAAATCCCAAAATGTGTCAAATAAAGCTTCATATGCTTCTAATTAGACTTGTTACTATAAATAAATAAATAAAAATCACAAATTTTTTTTTCTTCCTCCAAATAAAGCATGAACGCCAAAAAGTGAGGGAAAAAAAGCGAAAAATACAGATTTAAGAAATAAATCGTAACATACCTCACAGTTTAACACAGGAAATTTGAATTAAGAAAGTTTTACTCTTCAATTCTTGCTTTTCCCAAAAATCAACATCGAGTTAAGCTGCTTGGTAAATTTCGATTCAAAGAACAGACCATAGCGGGGAGGGGTAACAAGTGGCTGCTGATACCTTGGCCAGGATAGCTTTGTATAACAGAATAAATAAATAAATAAAAATCCCAAAATGTGTCAAATAAAGCTTCATATGCTTCTAATTAGACTTGTTACTATAAATAAATAAATAAAAATCCCAAAATGTGTCAAATAAAGCTTCATATGCTTCTAATTAGACTTGTTACTATAAATAAATAAATAAAAATCACAAAATGTGTCAAATAAAGCTTCATATTTTACAAGCACACTGCATTTCATGTTATTAGCCACTTTGTTTATTAGTATTTAAAATAAATATCTATGGGAAGCAAATTCTTTAAAAATATTCTCTCAATGATAGCAGCATCTTTCTGTCCTATTTGAATGAAAAAAAAAGGGTAATTCACTACAGATGGAAATAAACAGCGTTCATTCATATGAAATGTACGGAATTTCAAAGTCTAAGTACTACATTTTGATTTTGAAGAATTAGGACAAAGAGAAACTGCAGAGCTGGCAAAAGAGAAAGAAAAATGCAGGAAACTGAAGGAAATATCAGCAGGTAAAATTGGATAGAGAAGTTTGTTGAAGATTCGGCAAGACTTCAATGCATGTTTGATGAAGGCAAGTTCGGGATTTGCTTATCTGTGCCCCATATTAAGAAAGAAGTTAGCCTGTCTTTGGTAAGCTGAGAGTTTTGTAGTCATTTTGACAATGAGGAGATGTTGAAAAACACAAGATGCCAGGTTATGAATCAAGTGGCAAAACATGCATGATTGATCCATCAACCACATTTCAAAAGCATCCATAAGAAAAATGACTATTCCTACATTTTTCTCCTTCCATGTGCTGTGACCCTTCAGGATATGAGCAATCATGGCTTTCCATATCCCCTATCCCTTGTAGCCCTTAAAACCTTTTCACTTGTTATTTCTACTAAACCCTGCTCTGCCATCCACTCACTCAAGCCCATCAAGTATGTCACATGTTGCTTTCCTCTGTCTCTCTTTCCATCTATCCACCCTGTAAGTGTCCGATTCTCCAAGCTCTCCTTCCTCATTACATATCCCAGAAACTTCCACTGTCTCTTTTTGATGTTAAGTATGTTTTCTTTTCATTTTCCCCCTTCACTTTTCTTTCCATTTCCACTCTTTGCTTAGCTTACATAATCAGCCCATGATATCCTCAGCATCCATCTTTGGTTGCTTTAAATTTTTTCTTTATCTGAGAGATTGTTCAACTGTCACTGCAGTATAGGGAGAAAGACATCACATAACAGTCTAGTAATCTTTTTTTGTTTCCAACAAAATTTTCCTGTTTCTCAATACATTGCTTAGCTTTGGGAATGCATTTTTGGTCATGCCAATACACCTTCAGATCTCAGTTTTGCAATTTCCATTCTCTGTTAGAACACTTCCTAAATATTATACATTAATCAGAAAAAACAAACCCTTTCACAAAGAAGATATTTGTTTTCATGCATGACAATGCTCTATCACAATTTTTACAGTAAATGAGCTATTCTTTTTGGTAACTCAACTTCAAAAATTCACATACTGAGATTATATATAGGCCTCATAATTTTACTCTTGGAATAGTTGTAACTATAAATTCTAGGCTAATTGTTTCTTTCCTTGTACTCCTCACTGTTAAACTCTCTTCAGACTTCCTGCTTTTCTGTCAGCTACGATCTTGTAAAATTTAAATTGCAATTTCAGTTTTGTTCTTTTGTTCTGTTTCTTTCACTCTCAGTAACACTTTGCATCATAATGGCTTTATTAACAATGTGAGATAAAAAGATTAAAATAAAAAAAATCAGTAAGAAGAAAAATAATGAAAGTCTAAATAAAATGTGCTTCAAAGACCTTCAATTAATGATGTGGCTTGTTTGTTCCTCTGACTTTAACATGGAACAATCTGAAGAGCAAAGGTTACATTGGCAAACAACAATTTACTAAAATTTGGAATGTTATTCTTGATTCTGAGCAATCTGTTTTTATGAACAAATGCAACAGTTTACAAAATCAATTAATATTAACAATCTTTTTGTTTCTTGTCATAACTATAATACTGTTGTAAAATTTTTGCTTAAAATATATGTCTCATACAGGTGTTGTATATCGATAAACCACAAACACGCATATATATAAAAATATAAGTTATATTTTTATTAATGACGATGAACCGTGTAGCATAGGGGACAGAGAATTGAGAGAGCGCGCCTCTAATGGGTTGACGGGAGTGTAGTCTTATCTGTTGTGTCTCTCTTCACCGGCCGATCTCTGTCGCTCCTCTACTACTACTGGCGAATCTGTGCGCCGAGGTCTTTTTATAGTCTTCCAGAACCGGGACTTTTTCTTCCGGTTTTGCCTCCCCCACGCACGCCCACATAATTCTCAGAGACACCTGTTCTGTTTGCCTCTGTGGTTATTTCCGCTGCTGCCGGAAATAAGGTCAAACAACATCCGTTCCTTTCAACGACCGGAAACACCCTCGCTTGCATCAGCCTTCCTCGGGTGGGGCCAGATTGTTATATTACACTCCTCGCCCTCCCATTTTCCAAAATGTTCACCTAAGAACATTTTAAGCGCAACACCCTCACACTCCTCCCCATGCCACACAAGCCCGACAATTGTATAAAACATGTGCACGCCAAAACAACAAAACATGTGCATGCCGAAACAAAAAAAAACAACAAAATTATATAGGGGAGCCTACATCGGCAACACAACAATGTTTGTGTCCATCGTGAAAATTGTTCTACCAGCTCAATGTTTCATTGTTCCTTTTTTTTTTTTTTTTTAATATCCATTTTCACAGAATTGGGCAAAGTTCTTAAAAATGTTCATTTTCTTTCTCGACTCTGTCCATAAGCGTAGACGCCTCGATGCATAACCACATGATTATAGGCGGTAACCGCGCCCCAGTTTCTAAACTGACATCGAGTAAATGACCTTTGACCAACACCATGCGTGTTTCTGCTCGAGTTTATTGTTACACATGTAACTTCATTTAATTTAATTTAATTTCAAACATACTATGTTTGAACACAGAAAAATGGCCATTATCTGCAGTACATATCATTCATAGTCTGACCGAGAAATGTTCAATAGAAAATGAAGAAAATTACCCTGATTCCAACGTTAATCCGCATGCAATTTACTTGTGGAGGATTAGAGGTTTCATCTATATTAATTTAGTCTAAAAAAATGGACCCGTGACTCGTAGTTCCTTAGTTTGTACAATGTTTTCTATTCCTTGAACTACTTCCTCTGGATTTGAATCCAAGCATATCTGATTTGTTGACATCTCTCTGTTTAACGCAGAGACATTTGAGTGTTGAACACCCGTTGACCCTGGAGTACTATTCACAACGGATAACTCCCTTTCCTTTTCCGAAGCACTGTTGCTTCTTTCACACTTAAAAATCCGCTTCCTAGCTATTATTCCAAGGATTATCATAACGCCGACTATGCCAGCAATGACTCCTATCTTCAACTTCTTCGGGAGTTCTTCATATCCTTCACTAAATCTTTCCATATCTATCTGTTCCAAGGTATTTACTAGTTTGCGGATAGAAATCTCCTCCATATCGCGCAATTCTACCGGCATGGTGTCCACTGAAAAATTGGGAAATTTCTGCGTAATTGGGGACCAAACCACTGAACCAGAGACGTTTATGGGTGTGAGCTGTAGCTTCCCTACAAAGAGCAACACGGACCGCTTAGTTCTGCGAGTCATAGACCTATAATCTTTGTATTTTAACAACAGCCTTTCACGTTCTATTACAATTTGCTTAAATTCATCATTTACATGATTCATCAATGTTTCGATCAACTGTGGAATCTGCAGGTCTATCCGTGTCAATATAAAGTTTTCAGAAATTAATATATCTTCAAAAGATATTTCCCAAGTCACATAAATGAAAATTCATAGAGGATGTTGAATTGATGGGAACCAGCACAAAAGCATAATTCACAAACATAGAAATGTAAATCATTTTGTAGTGTACAGTCATTGAAAAGAAATCCAAAAAAAGAAAACCTAACACTGCACAAACCAAAGAAAACATTGTTATCAACAAGTTAATCCAATTATCCACTTTAAAGAGTAGAAGAAACTTCCTTTACATGATTTTACATTTCACTTACTCAATAAAAGTAAGATTAATTAAGCAACATACCAGTAAACTCACTTCACATATATGGTAAAATATTAACAAAAAAATAAATCATTAACTCAAATGTTTTATACTTACAGATAGGTAAATATCTCAACTTTATTCCTCCCGTCAACCCCAACCTCTGCGCTCTCCACTAGGCGTACTACTCTCTGCATGTAGTCCTGCACCCCCTTCGTTCTACCCTTAATGTGTTCGACACCGAACAATCCATATTTCTCAATTCTAGGGTCAGATCGGCAAAAGTATGCTGTTCCATTTTTTTTTTTCCTAACTAGACTTATGAACACGAGCAGAAAACACACACACTATCAAATCAAAGAGTCACCTACCTTGGCTGATGTCTATAGTCGTGCGGCTGCTATATATTTTCGTCTTCTTTTTTTCTTTCTATCTGGTAGTTTTAAGTCCGTTGAATTTCAATCGTCGCCGTGGCAACCAGCTCGCATCTAACTGTTTTGTTGTCTCAAAACAGCAAGTCACTAGGCACCAATTATTGTCTTAATGACTGAGCCGGTTAGAATAGCGAACAGAGACTTGAGAGAGCGCGCTTCAAATGGGTTGACGGGAGTGTAGTCTTATCTGTTGTGTCTCTCTTCACCGGCCGATCTCTGTCGCTCCTCTACTACTACTGGCGAATCCGTGCGCCGAGGTCTTTTTATAATCTTCCAGAACCGGGACTTTTTCTTCCGGTTTTGCCTCCCCCACGCACGCCCACATAATTCTCAGAGACACCTGTTCTGTTTGCCTCTGTGGTTATTTCCGCTGCTGCCGGAAATAAGGTCAAACAACATCCGTTCCTTTCAACGACCGGAAACACCCTCGCTTGCATCAGCCTTCCTCGGGTGGGGCCAGATTGTTATATTACACAGGTTCTGTAATCATAATTTTTAATTTTAGCTTTATGGCTTTTCAATTTTGGCAACTTGGCTCATAATATGAAACTCAGAAAATTTGGTAAAACTTAATTTAAACTTGTGTCACATGTCTACAACAATTAATCCCCGACGGCTATAATCTCCAGGAGTTTAAATGTAAGGTCAATAGGCACCTCCTAACACACTAACCCTTCCATTCTCTCCAACTCTCCCCCTATGTACATCCTAACTCATCTATCGCCCTGTGTAACCCCCTGTGCTATAGTGGCAGTGGAATGCCTTGCTTGGGGTGACATGATTAAAAAAAAAATCTAGAATATCCTACTCATTACTAATGTTAATATTTTCAATTAATATATATCTAGAATATCCTACTCATTACTAATGTTAATATTTTCAATTAATATATATCTAGAATATCCTACTCATTACTAATGTTAATATTTTCAATTAATATATATCTAGAATATCCTACTCATTACTAATGTTAATATTTTCATGAATATGAAAAAGTAATTCATAAAAAGTAATGAACTTTCATTCTCAATTCATTACTTTTTCAAATAAGAAAAACTGGAACTAGTTAATAAAATGAAATGCAGTATATTTATGTGCACAAATATATACAGGGTGTGGCAAAGGGGATGACCTTTTTTATCTATTATCTTTTATTGAACAAAAATGAATGACAGTAGTCTAAGAAAATTCATAAGTATTGTCACATCAAAACAATATGATTTGTTATGATTATCTTATTCAAAATGCTCTCCAATATATTCATTACAAGCCTGAACCCTATCAGTAACAATTCTACAAACCATTTGACACATTTCTACATTCATATCAGAAAATTTATCAGAAATCATTTGTTTTAACTCTTTAATTGTTTTTGGTTTGAACCTGTAAACAAGATTTTTCAGTGCACTCTACAAGAAAAGTCTGGTGATCTTCAGTCAACTGATCATGATGATCATTCAACTGCTCTATGCTGTCCTTTTGAGCACAGCTCAAAATTAAGATTTAACTATTCATGAATGCATAAGTTAAATCAGAAAATAGGTAACAGGATCTAAAGAAGGGTAATAAATATAAAAAATAAAAATAAAATTAGGTTAAAATTAGGTTAACACTTTGACTGTTAAGGATGAAGGAAGAAAGTATATATTCCCTGAAAATAGAAACCACTTGTCAAATTTTAAAGTGAATCTCTATTTCGATTAGTTAAATGGAACACATACATAAATTTTATGTCTTCTCACATCTATAAATGATAAACATATTGTTTCTAACGTCTAACATTGCCTGATGATGAGATAGAAATCTCGAAACAAATTTCACAAAGAAATTTCCGTGTTTCAATGTATTTTTAATTTTTGATTGTATAACAAATTTAGTTATATAATTATATTATGCTCTACAATATTTATTCTATTGAGCACTTTAAAAAAAAAGTAAATGCCAGAGAACTCAAAATTGTAAAACCTTGGGTTCTCTTTACCTATATATATATATATATATATATATATATATATATAGCCTTTGAGATTTCACTTGTCTGATCAACTCAGATGATTAAAAATTAATTAGGTGATTAAAGTTTATTGCTTTACTTGCTGTGGTCAATTAAAAATCTTGCAATGAAATAGTGTCCCTTCAAATATAGAAAAACTTAACTCAACTTTTACAACCTAAAAGTATGCCATCTAAGATTCACAAATTACTTATAATGACCTACAATGACATTATTGAATTCTTTGGTTTTGCTTTTATTGTCCCTGTCAGTGTAAACATTTGTTGAATGAATGCTTCTAAAGAGGAGCCAAAATGTCTCAGTCACCCAGATTGCTTATGAAAAGTAAAAATGAGCATTTGAAAGAAAAAAAAATAATGCATACTTCTTTCAATCACACATTGAAAAACATATTATACAAGTAAGTAATTCTTTTTATAGAAAATTGTTGAGAAAATCAGATTGTTATTTTTTTATTGTCTATGAGATGGAGGTTTTAGTCAAAGAGAAGAAAGAAACTACAAATTTAGGTACCTCCACTCAATTGCCAAAAAAAAAAAAAGCAGCATATCATGATGTTAAAAGGGCTCAAACTTTTAAAAACAGATTTTTATTATAAAAATGTTTACGCTATTATTAAGAGGAAAGATAAAATTTTTTTATTATTTTTTTAATTTTTTAAATCCTTTTTAACACGTTCGAAACTTTAATTAAAATTTCATTTGTTGTTTTCCGTCAGCGATTCACACTATGTTTACATAAGGTGACTATTAAGAAAATGGAGTCGGTCGAGTAAAATGATTTGGGGGTGAGTAAATTGTCCCTCACTCTTGACTGCTACTCAACTGATATCTTTTTCAAATCTCAAGGGCTGTATATATATATATATATATATATATATATAGATAGATAGATAGATGGCCTTAGTTGTAACTGAGTTTAAAATCTTCAGACAATTTGAACTAGCTTTATAAATCCTTGACTGTAAACTACAACTCTTAAAGCATCACAGGTAAAAAAAAAAAAAATCTACAATGTCTAGGTACTGAGTAGATAAGTGCTTGTTTTCATTTATGTTTTTTTCTTATTGCCATTCTTGATCAAAATTCTATCTGGATTAAGGGTATGTAGATTTTTTGGCAAGTTGTCTGTTGGCTCCACCACATTTATATTTCTGAGGTAGTGCTGAAATCTTCTCAAGCTGATTTATTCTGGAAATCTCACCAAATATCTTGCTGTTAGTCAAATACTGCATGTAAATCATAAGTCTTAAGAACATAAAAGAATCTTGAAAAATGTTATGTAAAGAAAAGTATATTGGACAGCATTTAAATAATTGACTTTTTGCTTGATATAAAAACAATCATTTTGAACAAGATAGCCATTGGCAATGAATAATAGATTGATTGTGACAATCTAAAATGCAGATAGATTATTTTTAGTTTCATTACACCCTTCAACATCTTAACCAGAATCTACTGCAGGCAGTTGGGGTCCCTGAATTTATAACAAAAAACAGGTTCTTAAACTGGATTAATATTTAGTTTCTTTGCATGATTAATCTGCTATCATAAAATGATATAGATACATAGAAAACCAGATTGGTAGGAGTCTGTTGTATTTACCGTTCGACAATAGGTATTATCATAAGGTTTTTGATATTTCCTGATGAAACCAAATCTTATATTGTGAGCTATTTGGTAAGCCTCAAAGACACAGTGGATTAAATTCTGTTATTCACTCATAGAATTTTGATATAATCACTCTAGTAAAGTGGCTATCAAATGCGGATCAGATGGGAGTAAAAGACTCTGGAGACGTAGTGGAAAAACCTGTTATTCTCAATTCAAGAATACCTTAACTTTAAAGGAATGAAATGATTTCAGGTTTACACTGTGACACAAAAGAGAAAACAAACATTGATTTAAAACTATTGACACATTATAAATATATTTGTCTTTTCTTCCCAGTCTCAAACCAATTGCTTTTTAATGTTAATAATAATGTTTTAAAAAAGTGTGCTTGACTGATTTATGACTGAGAGAATATTATTTCTTACTTGAAAACCAACTTATCTAGTTTTATTAAATTAGCTTAGTCTAGGAACTGAGGTATTTGTTACCATGTTATTGAAATAAAACGTTCAGAGTTCAAGTACTGTAGCTTTTTTGGGTGTATTGAGTGTTCAGAAGAGGTCCCTTCTGAGCTGCATAGATTCAGCTAAAAAGAGCTCCATGAATGAAAATATGCATAAGATATATTTCTAGTTGATTCTTTATGCTAACTGAGAGGTAGGTACCCCTTATTTTTAAAACACAACATGATACTGGAGTAAATAGTAAGAAGGCCTATTTAATTAAAAGTTCATATGGATATATCTTTGTCTGTCTTCTCTTTTCTCTCTCACTATGCTTTATTTTTATTGAAGTATCATCATTCATATACCCCTATGGCTAATGAAACGTTATGCAGACTAGTCAATGAAAATTACTCTATAATTAGCAGTCAATGAATGTGAAGTTATTTGATGGACTTTTTTTCATCTAATACTTTCATGTGAAAAAGATTGTGAATGATGCAGCAAAAATATTTAGAAAGTTTTAAAATGTCCTTGCAAACACAAGGGTGGATCAATAACTTCATAGCTTGCCAGATTTATTAGCTGAATTTTTATCTGAAAATTTGACAGTAAAATGTTTATTGTGAAGCATTAGGTTAAGTGCATTGAAAGGAGATAATGTTTAAAATAAACCTTTGTAGTGTAAGAGAATGGGCAGATATTCATAAGAAGGGTTGCAATTCATGCATGCAAGATTTGACAGCACAAGCAAATGCCTTCACTGTCAGTCTATGAACTTTTTAGCCTACCCTTGTAAAATAAGTGTTTTTCTGCAGACTTAGTGACAAATCAACATCAGTCAGCATCTCTGTTTCCAAAGTTTTTTTCTAGTTACCTCTCTATCATAAAGTTGCTGCTTTTGTGTGATTTATTTGTTATTATCCTTTTAAAATAAGAATAATCAATAAAGCCTTGTTTCAATTTGTAGACTGTCAGTTAATTTTTTTTTTACAGTTAGGAAGATTATAAAAAATGAAAAAAAACTTGAGCTGTATCCTTTTGCAAAATGTTATAACCTCTTCATTTATCAGTAAAGGTCTTTGTATTCCCCCCCCCCCCCATATATATATATATATATATATATATATGGCAGTGTAAAATTCTGGGAAAGATTGGTAAAATCTGGGATAAGTTTGGTAAATAATCCAGGAGGATCCTAATAATATTAAAATATATAAAACTGATTTCAATTTACAGAGCAGATATTTCTTTATATATCTGTAAATTCAGATAACACTTGGGGAAATAGCCATTTTCAACATGTCATTTTAAGGCATGCATTCTTCAACCCCTTATAAATAGAGACCCTATATATATATTTTTTTTTTCTTTAGATATTTTTACTTTTCTTTGGTCTACCAGGAGTGCTATATTAATTTGAGAGAATTTCCTTTTTTCTTCATAACAACTGAATACTTGCTTGAATCTGGTAGGCAAGCATTTTAGCATTTATTTTTTCTCATATGATCCTCATTCAAAATAATTATAACAAGAGTTATAATATTATTACATAAAAAAAATTTATGATGATTTTTTTTTATAATAATTGTCTCACCCCAAGCAAAGCAGGGTTCCCACTGGTTTGCAGGAGGTTACTAAAAAAGAAAGACAGGGTACAGGGTATACCAAAGAAAGGATGGGATTTAGGGAGATAAAAGATGGCAAATGACATTGTATTTAAACTTTTCAGGGATTGTAGCTATCAGAGAAGCATGCAAATGGAAAGGAGATTCACAAATGGGAAGTGTAAGAAAAGAAACTAATAGAGTAGAAGTGGTGGTTACATTTTATTATTTTGATGGTAAAAGATCCCAATCTAGTAGCACGAATAAACTAATGTTGTTGGGGCACCAGGGAAAGAAGCTCATCAAAGCAGAAGCCATGAAAAATATTTCTAGAAAAGACAGAGGGAAGCCACATTCCATCAGTAAGACAGGGACTAAAGGTGAGCTGCCAAGTCAGTACTAATTATGTTGTGGATTTGCTTTTTGATTTTGTTGAGAACCTTGTGATAATAGCAGAAGCACTGGACATGTTATTTCAACAATATTCATTGCATGGACAAATGGTAGCTTTATAAATGTGCAAGATGAATTCTGACAAGAAAAAACTTCCTGGCTTGACAGAGTGACTTAAACTTCCTAGAAGTAGATGCAGCTATTGATTTGATGTAATTTTTCTACTTGAGGTCAGTTGAGAGGGTGAGGCCAAGGAGGTGCAGTGTGTAGCTTTTTAGGAGATTAGCATCATCCTTGCTGAAGGAAGGTAGAAAAGTGTCTCTATTGTGGTTAAAGGAGAGTGATTTTGTTTAAGAAGCATAAAAATTCATGTGTCATTTCTTGCCCACATTCGATCACAGATTGAGGGTCCTTTTCAAGATCAGCAGTGAGATTTTCTTTGTCACCCTTGGCAGATTTCTTATGATAGAATAGTTTTAGTACGGTATAACCCGGATATAAGAGACCCTGATATAAGAGATTTTCTCGGGTCCCAAATTAGAGCCTGTGGTAATGTATATAAAATAGACCACACCTGGATATACAAGAACTTTTATCTGGTCTCGATAACTCTCTTATATCAGGATTACACTGTATTGCATCATTATATTTTTGTTAATGATATATATTTATTATGAAAAATGACAAAATTCTATTATCTTTTCTGTAATATAAAGCATGGTATGATTCTATATATTTATTGTTTACACTGCCTTATTATTTCATTTGGTCAAGTTTAGCTCAGACATTCATGAGTTTGTCACACCAACAATCACAGTCCTGCATTCAGGTTGGAAAGTCATTAGGGTCTCATTTTGTGTCACAACATAGCTGGTCATTGTAGGTGTTTGCTGAGTGACCAACCCATCTTGACCCATGGCTAGGTGGCCAGGTCAATAGATCACTTGGAAATTCTTGTTTTGATCACCAGCAGTATTTTGCAAAGCACATTTTGTGTTCCTGTATGAACCTATCCCTGAAATCTCTACTATCTTCTTACAATCACCCTGCCTAATGTTCCCTAATTACTAAAGAATGATTACATTTTTGATAGGAGGCATTAATCTATGTCAGTAAATAAATCAGTTCCACATTACTGTAATAATAGAAAATCTCATTATTAAGTACAGGAGACCAAGTTGCTCACAAATTACTTTTTATTTCTTTTATTTTGTGTTAGTTTTCATTACTTTAATAGATTTAAAAAGCTTAAATCTTTCTTACGTGGGATAATAAAGTTAGATTTACAGAGAAAAATTCTAAATAGATTATGCAAAAGATATAGCCATTGTATTTTCAAAATTACTTTGATGTTAACTTCATTTTGTTTTGAAGAAAAAGGTGAACTCTTTATTATTGTTGCTATTATTTCTGACTGACTTATTACAGTTACTAATTTCTGCTTATATTCACTGTCGTCTTAATTACAAAAGACTTTCAAATACTTGTTTGTTTTTGGTGAACATATTTCAAATAGAATGATTGAATATTGTAATATAATGTAATATAATTTTTCTACTGTGCATTGTGTCCATTCAGGATATCCATGACCATGGTTCTCCACAGTTTTCTTTTCATTGTGTTTCTTAATGAATTTTATCTTTTTATCTCTCCTAAACCCTGTTCTTCCATTTATTTACACAAACTCACTAGGTAGGTTATTCATTGTTTTCCTTTACCTCTCTTGTCTTTAATATATCATGTGAGTATCAAATTTTCCAAGCCTTCCTTCATCATAATGTATGCTACAAATTTCAACAATTTCTTTCTGATCTTAAATACAATTTCCTATTTTCTCCATAATTTTTTAGGCCATGTCATTCTCAGCCTCCTTCTGTAGAATTAGATCTCTATTGCTTCAAGCCTCTTTTCATCTCTGTGGAAATTATCCAGCATTCAATCATACAGGAGAACTGATATTATGTAACAGTTCAGTACTCTTTTATTTGTTTCTAATTAAATTTTTCTGTTCCTTAATATATTGCTTAGCATTTGGAGACATCTTTTACAATCTCCATATCTTTACATTTGTCTGTTTTCACTAAATGTCTAGTAAATATCACTGAGGATTTACTAACAACAAGTGACCACAAAACAACTTAAAATTCCAGAATCAAAATATCTTTATGTGTTTTGTCTCCACAGATGTAAATGTCCGTAGCTCTCTGCAACTTCTTGTGTCTTTTTTTCTTAAGATTATAAGAGACTAGCAGTATAGCCCGGCATTGCTTGGGTATAATGAAAGCTTTAAAACTAATCCATGGTCCTGGAGCTCAGACTCAGCCTAACCTGCGACCCCTATCTATATAGGGGAAGCTATCATTTGATCTGGTAACGTCTTAGACCTCTCGACCACAAATAGCCTCCAGTCTAAATGAGTTTTTTATCAAGCCTATATAACACAATTTTCGATTGTAAACAAACATATCTGCTCTGAAATATATTGTAATGTCAACAAATGTAAACATGTTACGGAAATCAATGTATTTTAATGAAACTTGGTTATAAGCAACCGCAATTTGAAATGAATTGTTCGAATTCTGCCAAATGGCACACATTTTTGTAATAAAAATTTACAGTAAATAATCAGGCCAGTAGAAATAAATATATAATACTGTTTCATTAAAAACAGAATATCTACTTAAATATGAGTATTGATAAAAAATAATGTTCAAACAATTCATTTCATATATATATATAATATATATATTATCGATTTTCTGCACTATTGTAAGAACTGCAACCTTGAAACTTCTGAATATCATTTCTTATGTCTTTGTCTATGAGTGTATCAAATTTGATTAAAATCGGACCACTCCTTCTATAATCCGATTTTTTTTTATTATCGATTTTCAATATTTATCAAGGGTACCTTGACACAAAACCTAGCTAAGAACACTTGCAGATGCTTATAGTACAACTGTGTAAATTTTCAAGAAAATCAGTTCAGCTGTTTCGGAGTCTATAGGTAACGGATACACACAGACACAGACACAGTTCCATTTATAAATAAGTTTAGATTAGATACCATGACATGCACTAATTTAAAACTTAATAATAAAAATCGATAAGTGAAACAATTTATATCCATAGATATGCCTCTCCCTTATTATCCCCCACCAAAAGTCTTCTTCTTCTTTTATGTGCCGTATCTCTTCAGGACGTAGGCAATAATGGCCTTCCACATCTCCCTATCCCTGGTAGTTCTTAGCACACTTTCTCCTGTTGCACCACCCAACCCCCGCTCTGCCATCCACCTGCTCAGGCCTGTCAAGTATGTTGCTTTTCCCTATCTCTTTCCCTATCTGGCCTGTGAGCATCAAATTCTCTAAGTCCTTCTTTCTCATTACATGTCCCAGGAACTTTAGCTGTTTTTTTCTGATGCTCAGTATTAATTTACTTTTTGTTTCCATCCTTTCCACAAGGTGCTAATAGAAGGGGAAAAAAATTAGTTTCTGATGACTGCTTAGGAAAATTTTAGTTGTAATTGAATATTAAAGAATGAAGCCCTCTTTCACTGCTAAATCAAAAGTGAAGATAAGCTTCACACACGCACACATACACATATTAATAATAATAATAATAGTATGAGGATCTCTATAGGTAAATATGTACACTACCATCAGAGGAGTGATGACTATACCACTGGCCCAAGTGCTTGTGAGTAATACAAGTTATTAGAAACTAGCAGTATAGCCTGGTGTTGCTCGGGTGTAATGAAAGCTTTAAAACTAATTCATGGTCCTGGAGCTCAGACTCAGCTTAAAGAATATTTGTGTGAAGTTTGGTGAGAATCGGATAAAAATTGTGGATTTGTATAAAGGACATACAGACAGATAAACAGACACACACACACACAAACATCTTGCTTTTTATATATATATATATTATCAATTTTCTGCACTATTGTAAGAACTGCAACCTTGAAACTTGTGAATATCATTTCTTATGTCTTTGTCTAGGAGTGTATCAAATTTGATTAAAATCGGACCACTCCTTCTATAACCCGATTTTTTTGATTATCGATATTTATCGGGGGTACCTTGACACAAAACCTAGCTAAGAACACTCGCAGATGCTTATAGTACAACTGTGTAAATTTTCAAGAAAATTGGTTCAGCCATTTTGGAGTCTATAGGTAACAGACGCACACAGACAAAGTTTCATTTATAAATAAGTTTAGATCATATAGGATGAAAAATAAGACCAAATAAAGGGTGGAAAACTTTTGATGAGTCAACAGCCAGCTAAATAGAGGTGGTGTCTCAATAAATCACTAAAGAGAAACCAAATGGAAATGTCTCTACTTACAATATATCATGACATTCAGCAAACAAATAAAAATATTTATTGTCAAAATCTTTATTTGAAATTCCAGTTCCTCTGATCTTATTTAAAATAAAGTATTTTAATATTTTTTTTATTAATGCATGGCTCTGATTAAACAAGTATGTAAAAATATTTCATTACTTTCTTAATTCCATAGATATGAATGGAAAGCAGATGGAGAAACTAAGCAGCTGTCAAAATTTACATAGGTTTAGGATTAGTTAGGAGAAGTTCCATTCAGTTTTTTTTTCAAAAAAGTTTCCACTGTCTGGAAGCAGGGCCATGTTTAGGGCCCCCCCACAGACCCCACAATTGCAGGGGGGCCACAAGTTCCCTAGGAGCTGCAAGGCCCCAGGAAGTCGCAAGGTTCCTTTGCTCAGCAGATCTATTGTAATGAAAAAAAATTAACAAAATGGTTATTAGAATTAACTGAAAATAGACATCTATCAACCTGTCTCTCACTCTCTTTCTCTTTATATATATATATATATATATAAAGAGAGGGAGAGTGAGACAGGCATATATATATATATATATATATATATAAAGCCTTCCTGGGGGAGGACTCCCAAAGAGTCTTCAAGTCACTTGTAATTTTGAAAAAATGGACTTGAGAGAGAAATAGATTTTAGATATCTGTTTCAACATACTTACAAAAACATAATATTTATTATGGGTTCAGTATGTTTGGGATGGTGCGCAATTTGCATTTTGTGGGTAGAGGGGTCACAAGGCACATTCTGCATGGGGGCTGTGATGTTGCTAAGCACGGCACTGCCTAATATCCTGCATGGATACTGAACACTAACCTCTTAGCCTCTTCAAATCATGAGTCAGCTCTTCTCTGTTCTAGTTATCTTAATGAACTTCAATTCTAACCAACTTCTCTTTCATTCATAATAACCAATTTTACATCATAAATATTTTAATTGCAATTGTTCTGATGAGCTTTCTTTTATGGTACCTAGATTTAAGTGCAGTACTTGATTTGCAGAAAGGTCTCAGAATATTACTGTTGAGATTGTCAGATGCAACTCTAAATTCTCTGCTAACAGAACTTGTGGAACTCTCTTTTGAATTCTTCCTTTTAAGTCAACTTTGATCTTCAAAAATTCAAGTACAGTATCAATCATTAGCTTCTGAATTTCTGTTTTTTATTGTACTCTCTATTTAATATATTTTTTTCATATTTTCTCATATTCAGTGATCCCTTGCATCTTAGTTGCATTATTTCTTTGCTAGGGTTAAAATGAAGTAATTATTAAAAATAATACCTTGAATGGCTTATGAGTCTTGTATTGAGCAAACTTTAGTTTGCTCAATACAAGTTTTAAATAGATGTAACAAATGTAATTTAGAAAATTGATCGCTTTAAAAATTATACAAAATATTATGGTATTCAGAAATAATTATGTTTTAATAGAAAGGATATAAAACAAATGTAATTTCAATTGAATATAATTTATCAAAAATGTAATCACTTTCATTTTCAATGGTTGCAGTTCAATGAGAAGACAACCTTTTAATTCCACATTAAAAGAAATCTGGGTTTTTCCCTGAAAAAACTTTGAAAGATTGTTTGTCAACTTGTTTCTAAATGCTATGAAATCTTCTAATCATTGAAACAAATGAAAATCTGTAAGTAGTAAATCTGGTGATTATGGAGGATTGGGGATAAATTTTTCATCCTGATGATCTTCATTTTTTGTTGGATTTATTTTGCAACATGTGCTTTTGCATTGTCATGCTGGAGAAAAAATCTTTTCTGTTTACCAAAGCATGCCATTTTCAACGTAATGCTTCATTTATCCAATCAAGTTCCTGGCAATAAATGTCTGCAGTGATGGTCTTTCCATGTTGCTGTATCTCATAATACATGAAATCTTTTATATTTCACTGGACACAAAGCAAGGATTTTCGTAAATGGATTTTGGGTTTTTTCTTTTCTGATAATCGCTGTCATTTTCATTTTCTGTTGACATGAAATTCCCATTTTTTATTACCTGTGATGCAAATATGAAAAGTTTGGCATTCCTGGTTAAAATACTACTGCAGATGGTGGAACACTTGTATTTGGTTACCAGGCACAATCTCACAAGAAATCCAAATTCTTTCATTACAACTTTTCTCAGTGAAACTTGGAAATGCATGATAATCAGCACATTGTTGTATGGAAGAGATAATTCTTCATGCAGTTTCTTAACATTCAAACTTGGTGCCACTTCAATTGGTTGTCTCATAAGCCATGGTGATGAAACGCATAATTACTTAATTGACACTCTAATATTAACTTCAGAATCATGCTGAGAGAGTATTAATGCTTTCCTTTTGAATCTTTCCCTCACTCTTTCGTGTGTGCATGTCTTAGTAAAAGAAGATGGGGGATTTATTCCCAAAGTTATGAATGAGTAAAAACCATAAGACCTACAGTTGAACTTAAAAGAAATTTAATGATTTAGGTACAAAGTTTTACATCTATTTTACTTTTAGTTTTGGTATTCTTTCTCAATGATATTCATTGAAAGTTTGAAAAAAAAAGATTATTATTTGTCAGAAATTCATGCAAGCATTCTTTCACTATTATATGTACAATACAAATGCATTACTCATGATTTTATTATGAAAATGGTTTATCAGTGACTATAAATTTTAAAAGGCAAGACAAGCAGACTGACACACAAACTCACACACATGCTATTGGATCTTTGTATATTCATAGGAGTTTCAGTAACACCAATAAATGTGTATAATATAAGTATCTACATGTGTGTATGTGTTCTTTTGTACAATTATACATATGTTTTTATATATATATATATGTGTGTGTGTGTGTGTCTAGAGATAATGAAACAAAGTCAAAAACTTTCTTTTAAATAACAATTTATTTTGGCAATTGGCAACATGTGCATCTTCTGGTTGGAACAAAAGACAAAACTATATTGTGTTGGCATGCATTTTGGGGCTTAAGACCAGCAATAAAATAGATTTTTAACTTGTTACACATGCACACACACACACACATATATATAGTCATCTGCAGACAGCCTTGTTTCACTGTATGACAGCTCATCAGTATGTTTTCTCTCCAACTATGAAGTCCAGGTTCAAATCTTATGTCAAATTTGATGTTCTTATTGACCTGTGGAGGTAATCTTAGCATGCAGCACTATTGGAAAGTCTCATGAATGAAATGGAATAGATGAAATTGTTCGGAGGCTGTCAATGGTTGTGCTAGTATGAAATCACAAGTCAATGTGACCAAGGATTTTAGTATAGAGGGCAAAAGTTGATCATGTCATATTATATGCTCTTTTCCAGAAATCATAACTAACATCTGCTCAATGTAGTTCAAGTATTACCCACAGGTAAACTGTAAATATTGAATAACACAAATATATCTGAACAGTGGTTGTCTATCCATCAAGTGTGTGTGTAGAAAATAAGACCATTATATATATATATATATATATATATTTCTGAGATGAGGTAATATTTATACTATTTACATTGTTTGAACTATTCTCCTCATCTTTATTGCCATATTACAACATTACAATCATTGTATGGTCTGGCCTTCTTCAGGTGCTAGAAATTTTCAACCAAACCCTTTATTGCAGCCATTCCATATGTGATGCCACTTCTGGTAGCAATGTAGTTATCTCCCTTTAACTTAGCCCTCTAAGTTATTTGTTCACCACTGCTGTAGCCTGGTATTGAATCAAGTTACTGGATCAAGTTACTGGAGCCAACGTCTATATCCACTGGTTCATGTGTCCTCAAAGACACATGCCCCAGTGGATATAGACATCCCATATGTAAGAATGATATACTCCAGTGATGGTAATAAAGGATTTAGTTTGAAATTCCTAGTACCTGAATAAGGCCAGAAAATTCAATGGCCAAAACTTTGTAATAATGGCTATAAAGATGAGGACAATAGCTCAAACAATGTAAATAGTATATATATATATGTTTGAACCAATAGTACATCTCAACTTTTAAACTTAACTCTCATGCACAGACATAAAACTTCAGAATGCAAACTTTGCATATACAATTTGCAAGTCTACTCCTGAAAGCAAAAAATGAACATTAAAATGTTACATTAAACATGTTTTAAGTTTTTAATCTGTTATTGATTTTTATCATGCATTAAATTAAACCATTTTCCATCCATCAAATTCATTTTCAAGAATTTAGAACAAGTGCCTTCAAATGCGACCTGAACTTAAATGTTGTCAGAAATCTCATTTCAGTTCTGAGTTTCTAAAACTTATTTAAAGACTTGAGATCAATTAAAAACATTTTGATAATAAGCAACAAAAAACACAGAAACTAATGAAAATAAAAGTTTGGAGAAGAATGAAAAGATTTCATTTCAGAATTTCATATGCCTTTCTAACAGGCTGAATACAATTTTGAACATGAAAACAGAAGAAAATGCATGCTTCCACCTCTCTTGGCTGCTGTTACTGAGAAATACCACGAGCATAGACTCATTGTAACTGAGTACTGAAATCCTTCAATATTTTACATTGCTGACAGTAACAGCATTCAAGCCAAGGTAATAGCCAGGACCTAAAATTTAGTTTTTCAAAGCAATTCTATGCTAACAGTTTCTTCTTTTGTTCTTGTTTCCGAGCAATGTTTCTTCTTCTGGCTCTTTCACACCCAGTACTCCGTTGTATCTTATGGCATTAATACAATGCATGTGGTGGAGTAAAAAAAAAAGGAAGTAGGCACTTCCAATATCCTTAATCCATTCATTTCTAATTGAACTGATATACACAAACATAATTAAATATCAATAATAGAACTGTTTTTATTATTAATCTCCAGTAAGCTTGCATTGTGGTTGAGAAAATTGCCTTTTTTCTTTTGACACAAATGAAAAATAAACAAAAAGTCAATATTTGCTCACCCAGTCTTTATGATCTCGTAAAGCTGATTAATAGTTTTGAGACATTTATCTTTCAGTTCTCTCTTTATTACATCCTAACAATTTTGTCTCATATTCAAGTCAGGAGACTGACTTGGCCAGTTTTCAAATGATGCTCATTGTTTTTAAGTAATTTATTGCTAGCTTGGAAATATAAAACTTCCACCATCTTGTTGAATAAAGTATGAATTTTTGTACATGTGGATTATACCTTCATTATTGATATTCTTCGAAATTTGCATTTCCATTGCATAAAATGATTAAACTTTTTTTATCTTCTCAGATTGATTCCATATTATAATTACTATTTAGTGAATTACAGATTTTGAAGCATATTTCTAATTAGGGGGACTTGTCAAATATTTCCTTGTACTTAAAAAATATCTAATTTGATACTAATCTGAGAAAATAACATTTTCCCTATCCAAGGTGTGTCATCTTTTCAGTTTTGGAAGCACTCCATATTTTCTATATTTCATTGGTTTCACTTTCAACTACATTTTGTTTCTTATTTCTACCTGAAATCTGACCAAATAAATTATTTCACTGTAGGCAATGTTTCATGATATCTCTACCATCAATATTTGACAAATTCAAGTCATTTTCAATTTAATTGGCTGTTTTCTTCTCTGACCACATTGATTCAATGATGATTTTTCTTTAGTCTTGTTCAGATAATTTCCATTTTCAACCAGATTTTTGTCACTCTGAAAGACCCTGTTTTTCAGAGTAATTTTGTTGCAACCAAGCAGGATTATTCCTGGAAACAGAAAATTTTCATTTGGGATTTATCATCCTAAAAAAAAAAAGCAATAACTTTTTTGCATTTTTTTTTAACTTGAAACATGTCACATTTCACAATATGATATGGAAATTGAATAAAATGTGAATTTCATTAATTTCTAAATTATGCTAATTTGCATTCTCATTTAACAAAATTATATCTAAATGCTGAAAGTATTTGCTTTCTTAAATTTTGTCACTCTTGTTAAAATTTCTGTTTGCGATTTTATATTAAAAATATTTAGAAACCATTTTATATTACAACGTTCAGTTGTTTGTTGTTTATCTCCATTCAAATGTTGTATTAGATCTAGAATCAAAATTTTAATATATCAATTTAAATGCACTTATACTATATGTTGTATACCTACCTATATACAGGAATGGAATGTTCCTATCCTCTTAAATATGTGGACATTATTGTAGAGAGGAGAGTAATTATACTGACTAACAGTTTAATTACTTCCCACAGCATGCAAGTCTTTTACTTGTTAATATACAATTATTCCAAACCTCCATTTTGGTGATTACTCATGCATTAACTTTTCAGGGTTACAACACTATATATCTGAAATCAGTCAGTTAAGTTGCCATACGTGATACACGCTTGGGCAATCATGTCTCGAAAGAGACATGACTGACTAGGCAGAAGATTATCCCGCAGTAGGTTGCCATTGCTTTCTGCGGTAGACTGGTTGCCGACCAAGGCTATAGAACCCAATCTGTCCTGCTATTTAACCCATAACTGGAAGGAAGAGATGGATTAATACCTTTCCCAAATGTATTTGCACGTAAGTGAATACAATGGATTCAACTGGAATTCGAACTCGGATCCCCGGTTTCTCATTTCAAGCCGATATCCACTGTACCACAACACACATATACTGTAATTTCATAGATAATTTTGTGAAAATTAATGCTATGAAAAGTATCCTATAGAAAACTATGGGTCATAAGGAAGAAAGTATTAAGAAGAACAACAAAGAGTTGGAAGTTGTGAAAAATCATGATTTCTTACGTTCCAAAGGGAATTGGTACATTTTCTGCTGCTACATCCAAGATTTGCAATCTTGTATGAATTTTGAATTAATCCTTGATTCAATTTACAAAATAGGCAAATTGTTTTCATTCTGGTTCACTGTGCTTGAGAATAATTAATTCTTGCGGTGCTACTTTTGAACAAGAATATTCAAATTTTACTTGACTACTTGACACAAGGAATGAACACACAACCACCATATAAACTACATACACTTAGTTAATTCCACACAATGTTTTCTAGATAATGTCAGGCCTTTGAAAAGCTGTTTATCACCTGAAAACAAATTTGATTTATATGAAGATGAGTGCACAGAACAGAATTGATGAATAGATAATAATGCCAATCTCACTTGTTTCTTAGAATATCTACTCACACTGAGAAATAAACGAAATTATCATAGCATTTACCAAGTTTATCTTGTTTTCGCAGTGGGAGTGGTATTGTTTCTTGAAGAAAACCAGCATTTGATGATTCTCTTTTCTAAATTTGACATAAGCATCAACTTATTTATATCAACTAGAAGATTAGCATTATTGCTTAGATGTCAAATGGACAGGCCCTTCTGACAAGGAAGCAATGAATGCATCAAAGAAAGTTATCTTTGCAGCAATGCAAAATATCTGGTCAAGCCCTTTCGCTTGGAGAATTTCTCTCAAATCATCTGGTGTCTAATCTGTCATCAAAGCTTTTAGCTGCTGCTGCTGCTAGTATTAATGTATTTCAGGGAGTAGAAGCTCAGCTATTTAGTATCCACAAAAACACACCTCAGATAAGGAAAAAAATTGCCAATTATATCCAACTAGCAGTATAGCCCAGCGTTGCTCGGGTGTAATGAAAGCTGTAAAACTAATCCATGGTCCTGAAGCTCAGACTCTTTGAACATTGACATGAAAGACTAAAAAGCAATAGTTGTTTCCAGTTAAAATGGAAACGTAGCCTGAAAGAAAAATGAATGGATGTAAGTCAAATTTTGATTTCCTGGTATCTATATCAAATAAGTTTTTTCATCGTAAACTGAATTTTGAAAGCTAAATAAGTCCTCTGAGTAAATGGTATCATGGCTGAGACTAAGAACTACAATTATACCTACTTAAAGCCAAACCCGAAGCAAAAACTAAAATAAAAGAGCTGAAAAAAATACAGACATACAGGCAGATAAACAGACACACACACAAACATCTTGTCTTTTATATATATATATTATCGATTTTCTGCACTATTGTAAGAACTGCAACCTTGAAACTTCTGAATATCATTTCTTATGACTTTGTCTATGAGCGTATCAAATTTGATTAAAATCGGACCACTCCTTCTATAACCCGATTTTTTCAATTATCGATTTTCGATATTTATCAGGGATACCTCAACACAAAACCTAGCTAAGAATACTGGCAGACGCTTATAAGTACAACTGTGTAAATTTTCAAGAAAATTGGTTCAGCCATTTTGGAGTCTATAGGTAATGGACACACATAGACACACACACACAGATAAAGTTCTATTTATAAAATAAGTTTAGATTAAATGCAATAATTGTCTCCCCCTCTCTTATATATATATATATATGTGTGTGTGTGTGTGTGTCTGTGTGTGTGTGTGTGTGTGTGTGCGTGTGATAGCCGTCTACTTGTCAGATGAGCATGACCATTGTTGTCAAAAAACATGTCTGCCAAGAGTTACTAGTATGAGTAGCTTCGTTCTTCCAGCCCATCAGACTTGCATGCATCATCACTAGACTTCAACAATCTAAACACAAGATGTTACAGGTTACATGTCAGCAAAGCCTGTGAAAAGTTTGAAAATTGGATGCAGCTCGCAAAACACTACAAAGAATCTCAAAAGGCGAGAGGACCCAGAAACAAGCAGAGTGTGAGATGTCTGGTATAGTTAATAGCGTGGGATTATTATACTAGTTTTTTCTACTTCTAGAGGGAAACCTTGACAAAGGTTAGGGGTCTCTCACATCTACTGCACTTACTACACCCTTAAACACTAATTCAAGTATTTCTATGTCCATATATATATATATATATATATATATATATATATATATATATATATATATGCACTACTCATTTTATTAGATATATTTTTCTAGTATTTGATTCAACCCTCTTTTGCTAGGGTCAAGGCTAGGGGTCTCTCACTTCTACTGCACTTACTTCACCCCTAAACACCAATCCAAGTATTTCTAATCTAGCTATATATATATATATGAACTACTCATTTTATTAGGTATATTTTTTTAGTATCTGATTTGACCCTCTTTTGCATTTTGAATCACTTCAATTCTTTCTCTAAGTTGGTTGTCTGCAGATCTGGAATTTAAAACTCCCTTTCCATTTCATCCTAAAAATGTTGTCTGTGATTAAGATCCAGTGACTGTGAAGACCATTTTCACACAGACAACTCATTGGTGTATTTTCTGTACCAATCATTATTTTTGATTTGCAACATTGTGTTGTCCTGCTGGAAGTGGACACCAAAGGTCATGCACACTTTAGTCATAAATTGCACTCTGTGGTCAGCTGCAATACTTTACATGTAATGCTAGACTGGCATCAAGATCCTCCCCTTTTACCATCAAAAATATTTAAATGTAGCCACTTCTACACTAACAGTTTCTTTTCTTGCACTTGCTGTTTGTGAAACTCTTTGCAATATACTTGCTTCCCTGATAGCTACAATCTCCAAAATTTTAAATTCAACATCAATTGCCATTGTCTATCTCCTTGATTACCATACTTCTCTTATCCTTTCTTAGACTTACCTTGTACCTTGTTTTTTTTTCCTTTTATCCCCTTGTGCACCAGTGGTGGTCCTGCTTTGCTTAGGGTGAAATGATTATACAAAAGATGTACTTAAGTAGCCAGTTATTGTTTATTTAATAATTTATTATTTTTTTCAAATTTAAAAAAAGATGTTGCACATCAAGATCAAAATTGTGGATAAACTATCAAATGCTCATGTTTTATTTAATTTTTTTTTTTTTTTTTTACTTTTGACCTTCTCAGTCATTATCAAAAATCTTGGTATTGTTAGTGTGATAAACTTTTTTAGGCTACATTTTAGATGCTGGGATCAAATTAATTCTAAATGTTGACATGTAAAAGAAAAGAATTTCTGTTAGTTTTTTTTCTGTATTTGTACAGCACCTTTTTCATCGATATAAATCACAGTGTAATCATCATTCAACATGTGTTTCTTTGCTAGTATGGGTTGAACAGGGTTTTTCTTGATGGCTCTCTTCCAGGCTACCCAATTTTGAGTAAAGCTTGGCTCTAATGTGAACTTCTTTAAATCTTTGTTAAGCTGGGTCTATGTTTTGCATGGTCTATGTATCATATGTAATTGAACTGTCATGAAATATTGGAGCAAGTTTTACAAATGCATGCCCTTACAAACACCAACAAGTTTAGGAGAATGAAAACCCAGTGTTTTTGTCAAATCATCATTTCTAGGAAGATTACTTACCAAAATTAAAGAGTTCAGCCTACCCTTTTCTATATAAAGCAGGTGAAGAGGTTTTTACCTCAGAAATTTCCTTCTCTTAGCCATGTTGCTATCCAATCCTAAAGACTTTTACCCAGCCTAAGCAGTTTAATGTCTTAATAAGGACACCTCTTACATTATTTATCCATAGCTAGGACCCTGACAGGTAATACCACCCCAGGTCAGGGTAGACATCTGAACAACAGCAATTAAGAGGTGGTTTGATACTCCCCAAAACCCCCAATTTCCTGATCAGAGGCCTTGCTGCCTGATGTCGTTTATCGTCATACCCAAGTGCAGATGCATATTTCAATTTAACATATTTAAAGCAGACTAGATTCAAGTTTACAGTTCACTATCATCAATGCTTGTTGGCCATCCTTTCTAGAGTGATTTACTGAGTGATACATTTGAGCACTAATTTCACTTTCCCCGAAAGCTGTACATATGCTCTTACTGCTTTTATCTTTTAATTTGTGCAGTAGACAATCTCCCAATGGACTCTTAAGGTAAAATATTGATTTTGCTCCTTACTATCGAAGCTGTAGTCTTTTGAAGGTTTTATAATAATAAATGAGACATGTAAGTTTCTTCTTCTTCTTTTGCATACCATGTCTGTTCAGGATGTTAGGATTCATGGCTCTCCACAATTTTCTGCCCTCTGTTGCTCTTAATAAATTTTATTTTTTTATTATCTCTCCTCAACTGTTTTCTGCTAAACATTTACTCAAGCATATTAGGTAGGTTAAGCATTGTTTTCCTTTGTCATATTCACCTTCAATATATCCCCTAAGTACCAAATTTTCCAAGCTCTCTTTCCTCATCATGTTCCCTAGATATTTCAATTATCTTTTTCTGATGTTAAATATGTCTTTTTTGTTTCCATATTCTCTAAGACTTTATTTTCTCACTGGTTGAGACCATGGTATTGTTAGTATCCTCCTATAAAACTACATTTCTATTGCTACAAGTGTCTTCTTCATTTGTGAAGAGATTTTCTAGCATTTACTGTGATATATGAGAATTATATTACTGAAAATGGTTTTCAGTTAATGAAAAGGTGAACATCACATAAAACTGTCAGGAGATTTTTTTTTTTTTTTTTTTGTAATCATATCACCCCAAGCAAGGCGGTAATGCCACTGATGTGCAGTGGGCTACGTAAGAGTGAAAAGATTGGAAAAGAGAAAGCCGGAAACCACATCCTAAATAGGGAACAAGGAATGAGCCTCTTCACCGGTTCAATAGATGAGGGTGGAGTGTGAACCAGGCGATAGTTCTTTTTGGTAAACTGGTATTTTAATGTACCCTTTTTTTCTAAATTTAATTTTTTTTTAATTTTCAGCCTCATTCTAAAAAAATTATGAATTCAAAATCTTGAATTTTTCTTATTATTTTTTCCTCCAGTTTCTTGTTTTTTTTTTTCTAATTTTCTTTTTCTAATTGATTTTGTTTTTATTCCTCTTTACTTTTTCTTCTTTTTCTTTTCCTTGGTGCAGTGCATAATCATCTCTTTCTTTTACACCAAATGACCCCAATGGAATTTTTCCTCTTTTTCTTCTATGATGATGTTATTTGCACAAGTATTTTCAATAATAATAACTAAATGCAAGAAAAACAAAACATGATTTAAATGTGATCTCACACACTGTCATCATCAATCACTATGCAATCATCTGGTGCATATTATGTAGAATAAAATGTATATTTATAAATATATACTTCATATCTCTGTTATATTATATTGAGCACTAATTTATGAACACCAGAAATATATTTATATAGGTGCATGAACATGTGTATATATCCAAATAAATATTTTTTATTTCTATATCTATCTATCTATCTATCTATCTATCTATCTATCTATCTATAAACTTATTTATAAATGGAACTTTGTCTGTGTATGTGTGTGTGTGTGTCCGTTACCTATAAACTCCAAAACAGCTGAACCAATTTTCTTGAAAATTTACATAGTTATACTATAAGTGTCTGTGAGTGTTCTTAGCTAGGTTTTGTGTTGAGGTACACCCGATAAATATTGAAAATCGATAATCGAAAAAATTGAGTTATAGAAGGAGTGGTTCGATTTTAATCAAATTTGATACACCCATAGACAAAATCATAAGAAACGATATTCAAAAGTTTCAAGGTTGCAGTTCTTATAATAGTGCAGAATATTTTATATCAATACCAGGAAATCAAAATTTGACTTACATCCATTCATTTTTCTTTTAGTTTACGGTTTCGCTTTAACTGGAAACAACTATTGCTTTTTAGTCTTTCATGCCAACATCCAAAGAGTCTGAGCTCCAGGACCATGGATTAGTTTTACAGCTTTCATTATACCCGAGCAATGCCGGGCTATACTGCTAGTATATATATATATATAAGCATCTAAGCATTGTTCATTCAGTAATGAATTTGAACACTCTCGGCTATTGTGTGTGTTTACATTGTATATAACATGCTAAAGTCCACCTTTCTTTACTGATCGCTCACAGCTCAGAGTTATAATCACCAACTGATGTCAATTTAGTCAGGTTTCAATCCTGGATAGAAGGAATCGGATGTCTAACTGTACTGATGAGCTGTGATACACCAAAACAGTTCTGTCTGTGGATGACCATATATATATATATATATATATATATATATATATATATATATATATATTAGCAGTATAGCCTGGCATTGCTCGGGTGTAATGAAAGCTTTAAAACTCATCCATGATCCTGGAGCTCAGATTCTTTGGACCTTGGCATGAAAGACTAAAAAGCAATAGTTGTTTCCAGTTTCACTTTAACTGGAAACAACTATTGCTTTTTAGTCTTTTGTGCCAACGTCCAAAGAGTCTGAGCTCCAGGACCATGGATTAGTTTTAAAGCTTTCATTACAACCAAGCAACACCAGGCTATACTACTAGTGTATATATATATGTATATATATATATATAGTATATCGAGGCAGCAAGTAATTTTCTAGACATATGCTATTAAATATAAGAGACAATAAATGTCTATTATGTTTAATCATGAGCCGTTCTAAATGTCGTATTTTTACTTTAATTTCAGTTGAAAATAAAGACAAAAATCTTCCAACATTTGGATAATTATTTATTGGTTTTCTTCTAAGCTTTCAGCTCACATGAGCCATCTTCAGAGAGGTAGTTTAAACTGAAATATTATAAAATCCACCATCACCGACGATTTTATCCTGTGTTGACATAAAACTCCGCTTGGCAACGGCATTAGTTACCAAAAATAATAAACGCAGTTCTTAAGTTTGCGATGCGGTTTTATGACGTCACACCGTGGGATAGCGCGAAATGACAACAAAACCATCTAGTCAAATATGTTATTTCCTGTTTTAAACTTTAAAACAGGAAATAACATATTACATTGGTGGATTTTATAATATCTCAGTTTAAACTACCTCTCTGAAGATGGCTCATGTGAGCCGAAAGCTTAGAAGAAAACCAATAAATAATTATCCAAATGTTGGAGAATTTTTGTCTTTATTTTCAACTGAAATTAAAGCAAAAATTTGACGTTTAGAACGGCTCATGATTAAACATAATAGACATTCATTGTCTCTTATATTTAATAGCATATGTCTAGAAAATATATATATATATATATATATATATATATATATATATATATATAATGTATTAGTGATATGTATGTACATATGTATGAGCATGATGACTGTCCAGCCAAGGTGTTGCTTGAGACAAGCTACTGAACAGATGGTAGGAGTTGAAGCAATTTTCCCTCCTAATTCTCACAACTGATTGATTGCCTTTAGTTATATAAAGCTTGCTCAATGGCCTCTCAGTATCAAACAAACTTGATCAAATGACAAAAACAAGTCAAAAACTTTTTTTCATACTAATATTCACCCAGTAAAAGGCTCAAGGGCTACCCAAGTTAGAGGGTTATTGTGTGGTGTTGTATGATTGTAAGAAAAGTCAAGAGGCACAGTCCATGAGGTTATATAAGAAAAATAATGATTAACCCTAGCCTTGAAGAGGTCACAATTATTGTGTTTAAGAACACATTCTGCTGAGAGTCCTTTCTACAAAGCAGCAGTTCTTGATAAGAAGCTGTCTGAGTGGAAATTACTTCTTGCTAAGGAAAGGAAATGGGAAACACAAACAAAATGGGAATGATTCATCTTTGTGTATGTAGTAGCTTCTCAGAACTCATGCCATAGAAATAGCAATAGAAAAGTGAAAAGCTTATGATATTTTATTTGTGGGAAACTGTAGGCTAGCAGTGCTTCATATAATTTGAGTAGTCTAATTGTTAATTCCTTAATCCTATCACAAGAAGAGGGCCTGTTCTGAATATATATATATATATATATATATATATATATATATATATATATATATTAAATATATATACAGTTAGACATCTGATTCCTATATATATATATATATATAGGAATCAGATGTCTAACTGTACTGATGAGCTGTGATACACCAAAACAGTTCTGTCTGTGGATGACCATATATATATATATATATATATATATATATATATATATATATACTAGCAGTATAGCCTGGCATTATATATTATATATATAATTATATATATATATATAATTTTTATTAATTTCTTATTAGTCAGAATTAAATTGGACCAATATACAGTTGTATTAAAAATTGCTCAATACATATATAATGTAGAGATTTTAAATATTTTCTTCTGAAAGCCAGTTAATTACACAACATTGGTTTAAACTTTTTGGTATCTTCAGACATATTATAACAACTGATTCTTGAATGTTTTATTTCAAATGTGTGACACAGATTTTCAGAACACACAAATAGAAGTTTAGAATAACTGAAATTTAAAATTTCTAAAATAAAGAAGGAGTTTTTCAAGAATTGTAAGCACTTTCAACCAGGTTTGCATGTTCCTAAAATATATTTTCTTATGTGTTTACATCCAGACATAATTTCAGATTTGTCATTTAGTAATTTTTTTTCTTTCTGGAAATAATACTATGGCTAACTTTTCTTTTTGGAACAATCTTCAGAATCTGCAGACATCACCACCATTGTATGGTTTGGCTTTCTTTAATATGCTCCATGTTATATTTATCAGGTTCTTTTCTAATTATTTTCTTTTAATTTCCACATGTGGTTAGCCATTTTGGTACAATTTTTAAACCCAGATGAAGGTGTTTACAATTCTTGAAAAACTCCTCCTTTACTTTAAAATTTAAAATTTCAATTATTCTAGACTAGCTTTCTAAAAATCCCTGTTGTACATTTGAAATATTACACTGGAGAATCAGTTAATATAAAACACATGAAGATACTGAAAGGTTGAAATTAACGTTGCATAATCAACTGGTTTCCAAATATATATATAGAAAACAACTGACAAGTATGATTTCATTAATTTTTTTATCTAAATTTTCCAGTATTCTTACATGATTCTTCTAGGCCATATGTCTGGATGTAGACATTGGTTAGTTCCTGTAACTTGACTCAAACAGTTGTGAGTTCAATACCAGGCTACAGCAGTGGTGAACAAGTAACTTACAGGGTTAAAGGGAGATAACTCATGATTACCAAAAAGAGGCACTACTACGCAATTCCTAGCATCTGACAAAGGCTGGAGTGTACAACAGCCAAAATGTCATACAAATGACAACAAAGATGAGGACAATAGCCCGAATATTATAAATACTGTACTGAGCATCTTTCTATTTTAAAAACTTTCAAAACTTGATTTCAACTATTAAAAAATGTATAGCAAATCATTAACCTTACATTATTTAATAGTGGAAATGAAGTATTGAGAGTTTTTGGTAATAGTAATATCAGCTGTTTTCTCAAGGAAACATTCAATATTCATTAATCGAGCAGACTCTACTAATTTTCAATGGAATTTATAAAATCTTTCTCTTAAAGAATTTTTCAGGAGGATAATTTTCTCAAGTTTAGTAAATTTTATGGCTCTTTTCAGTTCTTATGGGAGTTTTCTTTCTTGCTTTATGTTATTAGTTTAATGGTTATGTGAAATATAAGCATCTTATAATGACATAAGATTATGTCATTATTTTCTCTGTGAGTGACATGTGATATCCATTTTAGTTGTTGAAAGTTCTCTTGTGATATGTTTTCATTTTTTTTTAATAAACTATTAGTGATTATATAGGTTTCGTCATATTACAAAAGGTAAATAAAGATAGAAAATACTTGAAAGATTGTTTATATAATCTAAATCTATCTAATCTAATCTAATCTAATCTAAATCTGTCTAAATCTAAATCTACTCTAAACTTATTTATAAATGGAACTTTGGCTGTATGTGTGTGTGTGTGGGTGTGTATGTCCGTTACTTATAGACTCCAAAACGGCTGAACCGATTTTCTTCAAAATTTACACAGTTGTACTATAAGCATCTGTGAGTGTTCTTAGCTAGGTTTTGTGTCAAGGTACCCCTGATAAATATCGAAAATCGATAATTAAAAAATCGGGTTATAGAAGGAGTGGTCCGATTTTAATCAAATTTGATGCACTCATAGACAAAGACATAAGAAACAATATTCAAAAGTTTCAAGGTTGCAGTTCTTACAATAGTGCAGAAAATTGATAATATATATATAAAAGACAAGATGTTTGTGTGTGTGTGTCTGTTTATCTGTCTGTATGTCTGTATTTTTTTCAGCCCTTTTATTTTAGTTTTTGCTTTGGGTTTGGCTTTAAGCAGGTATAATTGTAGTTCTTAGTCTCAGCCATAATACCATTTACTCAGAGGACTTATTTAGCCTTCAAAATTCAGTTTACGATGAAAAAAACTTATTTGATATAGATACCAGTGAATTGACTTCCATCCATTCATTTTTCTTTCAGTCTATGGTTTCGCTTTAACTGGAAACAACTGTTGCTTTTTAGTTTTTCATGCCAACGTCCAAAGAGTCTGAGCTCCAGTACCATGGATTAATTTTAAAGCTTTCATTACCCGAGCAACGCCGGGCTATACTGCTAGTATTTGATATTGATGTCACTTGAGTTTTCTTTCCAGGTTTCTTTCTTTTACTCTAAGAAATTAGAAAGCTGGAGCCCAATTAAAGTGCCTGTAAATACAAATTTATTTTAAGCATATTTCTTTATCAAAAGGTTCATGTAACTACATGGTACTTTCAACTAAGAGACACAGAATCAGTGATTGAAAAGTGATACAAAGGTCACTACTGTCAAGTTTATAAGTTTGGAGTATAAATACAATAGATGTAACCTAACTTCAAATGTATACATGTCCAACAGCTCCCAGTTGGACAGAAACATTATTGACTTAGTCCAAATGGCCACATCAACATGACCTGTCCACTGTGTAGTTTCTAATATGTAATACACACTGAGACATCTCAGCTTCTGAATTATATATTGATTTCTCTATACCTAGAGCCCTTAGCCAATTGTAGTCATATTCTTTATAACATTCAAGCATGGACCTTCTTGGCTCTGAAAATTTAAAATAGACAATTAGGACTCCAGCTATCTACACTGCAGTAAACCTGACTTTACACAAGTCTTATATAAAGAACAATATTTTAGGCAAAAGCTAACAATGGTCATGGTAATAGTAATATTAGCTGTTTCTTTATCACAAAACATTTGACATTCATTGGCTAGCAGCCAGTGCTGCTTTCAATTGAAATTTATATAATCCACACACTCGACCCTCATCTATTGAACAGGTGAAGAGGCTCATCCCTTGTTTCCTGTTTAGGATGCGGTTTCCGGTTTTCTCTTTCCCAATCTTTTCACTCTTTTCTTTTTTTATTTTTTTTTCAATTTGAGTAGATAGACTAAACTAAACTATTGCCCGGTTCACACTCCACCCACATCTATTGAACAGGTGAAGAGGCTCATCCCTTGTTTCCTGTTTAGGATGCGGTTTCCAGTTTTCTCTTTTCCAATCATTTTCACTCTTTTCTCTCTTTATTTTTTTTCAATTGGAGTAGATAGACTAAACTATCGCCCGGTTCACACTCCACCCACGTCTATTGAACAGGTGAAGAGGCTCATCCCTTGTTCCCTGTTTAGGATGTGGTTTCTGGCTTTCTCTTTTCCATTCTTTTTACCCTTACATAGCCCCCTGTGCACCAGTGGCATTATCGCCTTGCTTGGGGTGATATGATTAAAAAAAAAAATCTTTCTTATAAAATAATTTTCAAGTCTCTTAAGTCTGTTTAAATTTATTCCTCTTTCCACTAATGACGGAAATTTCCTTTCTAAACTTTAATTTAAAGTAGTGTGGAATGTCACCATCTTAATTATGTCATTATTTTTTCTTTGAGTTACATGTGATATCCATTTTAATTGTTGCATGTTTTCAAGTAATGTGTTTTGTATTATTTACTGCAGTACTTAGTAGTACCAGACCACAAAATTTCAAGAAGTGTGGTCTTCACAAGACCGATAGCTGTTACTCAAAGACATTATTAAACCTGGAACACTAACCATTAATTAAAGTTACACCACTACTGACCAAAAAATATTAAATATAAATCTTTATTTGAAATATTTTACATGCAGGCACTTCAAAATCTGTATATTGAGTTAACATTAATAAGAACTGAAAAACATTATTTTGGTAAGAAAATCAGGTACTGAAAATTGTAATTAAATTGGCGTTATTTGTGCTGGGTTCTATATATCCATGACTACTGTTCTCGGGTTAATCATAAGTAGTGGTTGTATACAGCTGACAGTTTAGGTATTACTAAACTAGTTTGGTTCCATCTATCATATGAGAGCCCCAATCTGACAAGGTTATTTCAGAACAGATATCAATTTTTCAAGCTAATGTTTTGGCTTTGTAGCCACTGGCAGCATTGGGCAAAACTATCCTGAGTACAGTCTATTATGTGTTCAATTTCTTTATCTCCAATACTAAATTTCTGATAACTGATTCATACACCATCATATTTGAAGTATTTGTTATTTACTAATTTCTGGATTTTATATTGAAATAGAGGAAAATAACCTGTCTAATATTTCTCTGCAAGGTCATTAATCACTGTTCTGATTGGTTATTTTTGTTTAGAAGCATATCAACATTTATCATTTATTTAATGCCAAAATTTTGTAAACAATATTATTATTTTTTGAGATAATAATTGTTTCCTTAGTAGTCACCCATGTAAGTACTGATCAAGCTCAATGTTGCTTAACTTTGGTCATTGTTCCAGAACCTGAGTTTTAATGTGATGTAGACATAAGCTTCCAGTTTTTAATAAGTACTTAATTCATGTGTATTGAATGAACAAAACATACTGATATGTTGATACTACAAATACTTATTGTTTGCTACTCTGAAATATCAAATGATCTTATATTTCTTTTAAAAAAATGAATAAACATAAGATAATAGAAGATTTCTTTTTTTTTTTTACTCGCACCAAAGTTATTGTGAGTAGTTATTGTTCAATAGTGAAAATAACAATAGGAGTTACTAGACTTGAAAAAACTATTTTCCTGAAAAATTGTTTTAGGATGATTTTATAATTTTCAACTAATAGCAGAACTGGCTGCTTGGTTAATGAAAGCCAAATGTTTCCTTATAAGGAAAGAAATAATATTACTATTACCATTAGCATTGTTAGCTTTTACTTAACACATTGATCTTTATGTAAGAGTTGTGTAAAATCAGGTATTCTACTCTGTAGATAACTAGTGTTCTTTAAGATTTTCAAAAACAAGAGGTCTTGCTTTTGAATGTTGTAAATAACATAGTTCCAACTTATTTTCCTGCCAAGTATGACCTAACTGAAGGTCTAGATACTGTGGCACAAAGAGCTTTAATGTACCACAGTTTATTGATCCTCTTTGTATATAGAGCTCTGTAGTCATAGGGTAGTTTAACTGCCCATGTTAACCAATGGCCAAAAGCATCATGTGAATGTCAGAACTGGATTTTTTTACCAGTAAAAAGAGGTGGCTGAGTCTAGCTTTCCCTTGAATAACATCAATGAGCAGGTATGTGTATATCATTATCTTAGGAAATAGATTGCTCTATGATACTTTTTGATAAGTAATAAGCTAGAAATACTATCATAGATTGGGCTGTTCTTATTAGAAACAACTGGGTCCTATCATTCTTTTGGAATATACCAACTATTTCAGCATCATTGAAGATTAGATATATACATTTTATATCAAATAACAAACCACATCACTTGAAAATTGCCAACAGCATCAACAACAAAAATAGATGGTGCATGTAACTAGAAGGGAAAATAATTGCATAAGTAAAATGTTAAAATTCCACACTGCTTCAAATAAAAGTTTAGGAAGACACCCCCACTTCTCCGCCATCAGTGCTGGAAAGATTACTAACAGATACTGGATTTGAAAACCTATTTTCAGGAAAAATCATTTTAAAAGAAATATGTTACAAATTTTAAACTGAAAGCATTACTGGCTGCTTAGACAATGAATACCAAATGTTTCCTTGTAGGGAAATTGCTACTATTACCATTAACATTAATTGTCAAGAGTCTTTTACAATGACAGAAAAATCTTTCAGAAGTGCAATGCTTTCTGCAACATACATAAGGTTTAAGGAAATAGTTTCAAGAACAAGAAGAAGAATTCAATATATTGCATGGTCTATCAAACTCACCAGATCTGAATTTCACTAAGTGCTAACACAGTTAATGTACAAAAATTCGTACTATGTAACATGCGGCACTTGAATGAGTTAGTGTTAAAATCCTGGCACCAAATCTCACCTTGTTTGATTTATTTGTTTTTTTTATGACTTATCAACCTTTTGTGGATTATTTAAAGCCAGAAAATATTTTCTGATTGAAAGAATTTGAGGAGGAATAATAATGATTTACTGATACAAGTTCTACTAATTAACCCATAGCTAGAGTAGCAGAGGTGAATTGATATATTTCTCAAGGTTATTTACACTTAAGTGAATATAACAAACCTGACTACAATTAGAACTCAGCTCTGCAGTCTTTCAACATGACATGGCTTTATGTACCAGATTCCAGAGGGAATCAACAATCCTATAGAATCTCATGGAGTAAGAGCAATTTTGCAGCCCACATGTTTGGCAGGTAACCATGTTTTGGGGAATCAGTGTAGGTATCTATATAAAGAGATAAAAACTCTAATTCATGTATTTAAAATAGGATAGCAGAGAGTAGAGAGCATCTGTCCATCTTGACTGCAATGTGTGTTCAGAAACCGTTCAGCTCTTTAATATTAAGAAATGGCCTACCTAGGATAGTGATGCTTTAATATGTTTCACAGTATTATACTCGGGAACTCCTACATTTAACAGTGTCCCTTTAATTTGTGTTATTTTGGTATTGCCATCAGCAGCCTTGTCACATTCCCTTTGACTTCATTCATATCACTGAAATGAGTGCATTAACCTTGGGAATTGCCACAAATTGCAGGAAGCCAAATTTGGAACTTTGTTGTATTGCATGTCACTTTTAAATTCTCATGGCCTTCCATATATTTCTCAGTAGATACCCTAAAGCTGCATCAGCAGAATGAATCACTGATGGACAATTTTCCTCGGGTTTCTTTTTACTCGTTTTATTTTAGAGAGGACAGAGCAGGCATAAATCCTAGGAGGAAGTGAAAGAATAGATGTCAGCAAGCTACTATTTTCTCTGCATGTGTGATATACTTTCTTGCAGATACCATAAATACACACAAAAATGTTCATAGAATCCATAAACATTTTACTACCACAACTAAACTCTTAATTTTTGTGCATTTTTCATTCTTATATCAAAACTTAGGCAAAGACAATCACTCGCTAGATTCCATGTTTAAATCACCACTCAATTTTGATAATTTCAAACCAAAATTCCATTATGACAATGTTTGGAATTACATTCACTACAATTAGCATTTTACTATTTTTTTGTCTAGCTTTGTCTGTAAACCTTTATGAGCGGTAAATGTTCTGGGTGATATGATTACATAGTTGTTGCAAATAATTTTCTCACTTGCTCATTGTTAATATAAAAATTAGACAGTATGCATATCACTAAACCTACATAAGAATAGTGAAAAGTATGGGACATAATATAATATTACTATCTAAAGGAAAATATTGAAGTGTTTTAGAACCTTCTTACTATATTTAGGAAGAGTCTTGAAAGTGTTCTAACATAAGACGAAAAGTGCGACACAAACATCCGAAGGCGAATTGGCATGGCGAAGGAAGCATTCCAGAAATTGAGTAAAGTATTAAAAAACAGGATAATTTTGCTAAAAACAAAGAAGAGAGTACTGGATTGCTATGTGATGTCAGTTCTTCAATATGGCAGTGAATGCTGGACAATATCATCGAAGATGAAGAAAAAACTTGAAGTAACTCAAATGTGGTTTTACAAAAGGATGCTGTGAATATCATGGATCAAGCATGTGAGCAATGATGAAGTTTTGGAAAGGATAGAAACAAAAAGGAAATTAATACTGAACATCAGGAAGAGACAGCTAAAGTTCCTGGGACATGCAATGAGGAAGTAGGGCTTGCAAAACCTGATACTAACAGGCCAGATAGAGGGGAAAAAGAGACAGGGGAAAGCAGCAGATATCATATTTGAGGGACCTGATCAGGTGGATGACGGAACAAGAGGTGCATGGTGTAACAGGAGAAAGTGTGCTAATACTCACCAGGCATAGGGAGACATGGAAAGCGATGATTGCCTATGTCCTGAAAGGACAGGGCACATAGGAGAAAAAGAAGAAGAAGATTTGTAACGATCTGTCAAGGTCGGAAACATGCCGAATGGCTTTATTATAAAACACATATTTTTCCATTTATTATCTTTAAGAGACAGCAACTTCATGTTAAATATTCTGATGTGTCTGTGTCTGTTTTTAATGGCTAAAATTACACCGAAACTGTTCAAAATGAATAATTTCATTAAATGAAACCCTTTTGGATTTTGAATCAGCTTGTAGCAAAAATAGATGCATGAAAATAAAATATATTATAAAAGGCTAAAAAAGAAATCTTTTAAAATGTTTATTAGTTTACAAAATAATCAGCCTGATGTTAAGAAACAGTAAAACATTTTTCACAGCAGAGTTAAAAAAAGTTTTCAGTCAAAATCAATCTCTACAGGAACGAATTTCTCATAAGTCAAACATATTCTAAATAGTGATATGTTGTGTACACAACCTCTGCATACAAAACAAGGAATTAACAATATATTGACTTTTGTTGGCAGTGTATTCAATGTAATCAAATCAGCTGGGTATAGAATAAGTAAATCAATCTCATCTAACTTTGAGAGACTTTAAAGTACTGTTTTCAAGATGTATTTTTACCATTATTTACCTTGTTTCTATTTTCAAATATATATATATATATATATATTACGGAAAATCTCGAAGATTAACAAAATGGTTTAACAACCGACATATTGAAATTATTTGTTTGAACATTATTTTTAATCGATACACATATTTGAGTAGATATTCTATTTTTAATCTAACAGTATATTTATATATTTATTTCTTCCGGCCTTATTATTTACAATACATTTTGTTATGAAAATGTGTGTCATTCGGCAGGGTTCGCACCTGCAACCCCTATCAACATAGGGAAAGCTACCAATTGATCTGGCACATCGTAGAGAGGTCTAAGACATGTTTTATAGAGGTCTATGTATCTATATTTATAGTTTGTTTTAATCATATCACCCCAGGCAAGGCGGTGACACCACTGATGCGCAAGGGGCTACTTAAGAGTAGAATGATTGGAAAAGAGAAAGCCGGGAACCACATCCTAAACAGGAAACAAGGGATGAGCCTCTTCACCTGTTCAAAAGACGTGGGTGGAGTGTGAACTGGGCGATAGATAAGTCTATCTACTCCAATTGAGAACAAAAAAAAAAGAGAGAAAAGAAAAAAGTGAAAGAAGATTGGGAAAAAAAAAGAAAAAAAAGAAAGCCGGGAACCACATCCTAAACAGGAGACAAGGGATGAGCCTCTTCACCTGTTCAAAAGACGTGGGTGGACTGTGAACCGGGCGATAGTTAAGTTTATCTACTCCAATTAAAGTTAGTCTTTAAAAGAAATTTGAAAAAGTCATAATGATACTTATTTTATATTTTTGGGTCATTAAACAAAATAAAACCATGATGAGAAAATTGTTAAAGATTGGTAATTTCAGATATGTTTGCAGTCTTTTTCAATGAAAAATAAAAATAAATAGGTGTTTGTTTTTGATAAAAAAAATGGTTGTTTTACACATCTGTAGATTTTTGTTTTAATGAGCATTATTGGATGATTGACTGTTGAATTGCAGAGCGAGTATTATTTATGATTTAGGTCTACTTTTTTTTAATAAGAGATAATGATGTCAGATGAGTGAAATTAAAATAGTGTCTAGTCACATTTGAATAGACAAAGACAGAGCAAAAAGCATGACCAGGATTACTTTTCTACCTTGCCAGTTAGAAATATAGATATTTTAGTGCTGATGTTCCTTGTGATTTACAAGTGGCTTTTCAATAACATTCTTCTTCTTCTATGTGCCCTGTCCCTTCAAGACGTAGGCGATCATGGTTCTCCCCGTCTCTCTATCCCTTAAAGGAAGTGATGGTGACCTCAGCAAACAACATAGCCCAAAGGAAATCAGACGCAGAAGAAAAAAACGAGTGGATGACCAAAGAGATTCTCCACATGATGCAAAGGAGACAAAAAATAACGCCAAGACATGGAGCAGAGTACAAGAAACTTCACAAGGAGATAAGGAACAAATGCAGACAAGCTAAACAGGAATGGCTCAACAACAAATGCGCAGAAGTAGAGAGACTGAGCAGGACCAATAAAGCAGAGATGCATAAAAAGATAAGAGAACTGACAGGACAAAAAACCTGCTCCTCAACAGGATGCATAAAATCCAAGGATGGAACAATCATATTGGAGAAAGAGGAAATTCTCCAGCGATGGGAAGAGTATATAAAGGATCTTTTTTGCGACAGGAGAGAACAACTGAGAATACACAAATATAAAAAACTTTAGCATACTTCCTCACCTTGACAAATCATATCAGCAACTAAGGTCAGAGAGAATGTCACACACACACACACACACACACACACACCTAACAGCTAGAGGTTGGTCACTACTCATATAATCTGGGGTGTGTAGCTGAAATAATTTCAGGGTCAAGGGAGAATTAAACATGGTAAAGGAATCAAATTCTAAAAGATTTGTACATTTCAACAAGAAATATATATTTGTTTTCTATGTCAACATATTGTAAAAGTCTACTCAGTTATAGGTACTTCTCTATAGGAACATTAGTGTCTGTGTAAGTGTGTAGCTGTTAGTATCTTTATATATTAATGTACACCAAATCAGGGAATACAAAAAGATACTAACAGCCACCCACTCACACAGACATTAATGTTCCTATAGAGAAGTGCCTATAACTGAGTATACTTTTACATATATATATATGTGTGCTTGTTATAATGGAATATCCCAGAACCCTCTATGAACACTATAGTGGACTAAGTCAATCATGAATAAATGAGTAAGGGCATTTTCACTTGTGCGTCTTGCTTACAGATTAGTATGGTATGGTAGTACTATTATTGTGTGTAATAATTCTCATGCTGAATAAACCTTTTATTCTATTATACCTGGCTTGGTATTCTTTCTGTTTGGATTTACACTTCGATAAATTTTACCCTTGTCCAGGATACAACAATATATATATATATATATATATATATATATATATATATGTGCATGCTTCATGGATGGGATTATCATGTCAGTCAGTCAGTTAAGTGCCATACATGATACACACTTTGGTGATCATGCCTTGAAAGAGACATGACTGACTGGGAAGAAGATTATCTCACAGTAGTTTGCCATTGCTTTCTGCAGTAGACTGGTTGCTGATCAAGGCTATAGAACCCAATCTTTCCTGTTATTTAACCCATACCTCAAGGGAAGAGATGGATTAATACCTTTCCCAAGGGTATTTGTGTGTAAGTGAATGCAAGGAATTCAACTGGAATTTGAACTCAGCTTCTTGATTTCTTGTTCTGAGCCAATATCCATTGCACCACAACATACATTGTGTACTTGTGTGCAAGTCAACTTCAAGTATAGTGTAAATACTGAATGTTTTTACATGAGTTTTAACACTTTCAGAAAAAAAACTTACCTATGTATAGTGTAACCAGTAACAGAAAATGTATGCATTTTATTCTCTTCAAAAATATTTTCTGTGTATAGTGCAACTTCCTATTTCTTGTGTAAAATACTGATAATAAAAATTTTCACTGTACTTGAATATATATGGTAAGTAGATTGGATAAGATGTATGAATAAATATTTAAGATTGTATAAGTTGTACTTTATGGTGTCTCTGGTGCTATTGCTATAGGTAGGCTTGTTTTTTTTGTTTTTAGTCATATTATATGGCTGAATACTTTCCTGACTGGTCTGATCTTTTAAACAACAAAAAAAGTATTTGTGTTCATGTACTATACAGGAAGTTAATAGAATATAAATGGGAATTGTAAAACGTGTGTTGAAAATATGATGAAGATCTTTCAAAAATAGTGACAAGTTCTGGGAATGTGCCAAGCTATATAAGCAAAACTATCATGCATAATACATGACATACACTTTTCAAATATTTACTTTGTTACTGTTTTGTGTTTTTTAACTGCTTAGAAATTATCCACACAAATCAATATATTTTCCACCTTTTTAAAGTTAAAACACTAATTCAAATCTTTGCTTTTCAAGAAGAAATTTATTAATGAAAAATAAATATTAAATGTGTTTGGATAAAAATCTATACTTAAAATTTAATTATTTTTTAAATAAAATATTATGAATCGACTTATTATCATTTTCTTTTATATACTCAGATTTATTGTTCTTCTTCACACATAATTAAAAATAGTTTTAATATCCAGACACAAAGATTTTTACTTAATCACCTAAAAGTAAAGTAAGCATTACTAAGAAATAACAACTTTAATAAACAGAAAATATTTAATCTGCTTCTATTCTTGGAGTTTAAATTCAGATCAAATCTACAATAATGTAATTTTCTCCTCTTATAGGAACAGACATATTAAAATAATTGTTTTTTAAAACTAATATATAGGGTGCGATGGGTAAATTGTCGTTATTTTATATTTTCAATTTTGTGCATGTGGGTTGTTAGTTTTTGATTTTGTCAATTGCACTCTATAATAGGGTCAGCTGGGCACCATCTATGAGAAAAAGAGCATTGTGAGGCCATTCATTCCACCAGAAATTTGATAATGGCATGCTGTACTAACTTGCATTCATACTGGTAGCTCCGAAGCAAATATTTCAGAGGGTTTGGGTGTCAATCTGAGGACAGTGCAGAGGATATGGAAAGAGTTGGATGATATATCCAGTGAACATGGGGTTTAGAGTGATCACTAGTGCTGGTGACATTAAGCTTCTATTCCTCTTCCCACTGAGCCTCAGTCTCAACACAGAGACCAACATCAAGTGCTGACCTGGGTCAAAAGGGTAGCTGCTGGAAGACCTATGTTTGGCAACAGGATTCTGCACTATGCCACACAAACAGAAGGACTCAGTCATGGTTGTCAGACAATTTCTGCGACCACATCACCTTTACATCTGGCCAACTAACATCCCAGATTACAACTCCTTGATTATTATGTGTTGAGCATAGTTGAGGGAGAGACTAGCTAAACTGCTTGTAATACTGAAAGTAAGGATTAGGGCAGCATTCACCAATTTAAATAAGGACACTCTCGAGAAGAGATTCCGAAGTCGTCTAGAGGTCCTGGTTCAGGCAAATGGGGAATTTATTAAGTAGATTTACTCTTTAACATTTCAAGACATTTTTGTGTAATTTTGGTAAATATATCTCTTAAAACGAGATGTTAGAGTTATTTTCATTTTGCATAATTTAGATAACAATTCATCCATCACACTGCATTATGGTTTGGCATAGTTTCTAGAAAATAATCACATTTATTAGAAAAATTGAAAAATTTATCTGAGTACTTTTTAAAATATACACTTGGTCTTTCAATTCTTAAAAGAATAATTATTGTTTTTTACCCAAGTAAAGTCAGTTGAAAACAAATTTATACCCAAAAACAAATATATCTTAGTTTTTAAAATTCTTATTAGCTTCAGACAACCCTTAGTTTATTTCTTATATAAGAATTACAGAGTAATTGAGATCATTGAATCCCTGTTTTATTTTAATTTTCTTTTTAGCTTAATGTTTTATATTATATATATGGTTGTATTATGACAGTTTTTGCTAAATTTAAAAGTAAATATGTTTAATGCAAAGGCAAATATTTTACATATAAATAACAAAAGTCACATAAGTTAAGGATATCATGAGTAACATGGAGAGAAAATAATAACACATTCAAGATGCTGATATTCCACACTACTTTAAAAAAAGGATAGGAAAGAAACCTCATCAGTATTAAAAAGAGTGATGTTGGGTAGTGGACTTGAGAGAAAGATTTTTTTAAAATTTCAACACTAAGTCCTAGTGGCTACTTGGTCAATTAATAATGAATGTTTCTTTATAAGGAAACAGCTAATATTACCATTACAACACTTATGGAATTGCATTAACAGGTGCACCTGCTACCTCTATGCAGAAAGAGTTCTAAAATAAATTATCACAGGATGATATTCAGCATCTATATGATGGATCATTTAAGTAAATATGCGGGTATTAGCCTTCATGTAAAGTTTATTAATATGGTGTCTGAGTAGTAATGATGGACCCCTCATTTTAAAACCTTTGCATATGTTGATCTGTATATGAAACCATTTACTACAATCTAAATATGTATAAATGATATATTTAATTTGGATTAACTGAAACACTGATGCTGATGCAATTATATTTTCAGTGTACATGCACAAAAGAGCAATTCATTTTCTTCATGTATAAATCCATTAATTAAATACTTTCAGAATAAAGAATTAATATTAAGATTTAGATAAGAAAGAAATACATTTGAAATTTATTTTTAAAAAGGCTTTCTTATAAATTTTCAAAATTTTTCCACAGTAAGGCAATATTCATACCATCAAAAAAAATATATTTATATGAATGAAATGACTGCCCTAGTTGTAATGCGATCTTCAGACAACTTGAGCGTGAAACTCAGGTTATGACTAAGGCCATCCTTTCATAAGATTTAATGTTGTTAAGCATTTTTTGTTCTGTCTGGGCAATTTAGATTTCAGGCACTTTACTTTATTGAGTAGGTAAGTTTGCCATTAGGATTTTTTCTCTTTTTCAGTAACATTGTTTTTTGTTCAAAACTTTATCTGGATAAGAGTTTTAGATTTTGACAAGTTGTTTATTGGTTCAATCAATAGTTTTTTTTAAATATATATATATAGTGTATGTGTATGTGGAGTTCAAAAGTAGATGGACAGTAAATGATAACCTTTATTTTAAGATTACATCTACAATTTTATTTAGTGATATAACTATTGCATTGACAATTAAATTTTATTATGTACCTTATAATACAAAAGGGCTTAAATTTTATCAACACAGGTGCTGAAGCTGTTCTCCATCACAATTTACACAGCTTTGAAGTCTACTCCATGTGCTTAGATAAACATCTTTGAACAAGTCTCTTTGTGTATTAATTTCTTGAATGCATCTCTTACATAAGTTTTCAAATCACTAATACTTCTTGGTTTTCAGTTATAAACTTTGTTCTTTAATACTCCCGCAAAAAAGCAATCCATTGGGATAAAGTCAAGTGAATGTACTGGCTAATTAATTGGATCTCATCAGCCAATCTATTTCTAAGAAAATGTTTCATCAAGATACTCATAGACTGGTCTTGAATAATGTAGAGGTTAGACCCTATCTTCTTGGAAATACAACAGATTTCAGGTTTAGAAATCAACATTATCACTTGATGAGACATAGTGTTGAAACAAAATGGTTATTTTTGTAGTGATATTATAACATATTTATGCTATAAATTCTAAATAAATATTATTCGCTCTACTTTGTATTGAGCAGTTTTTAAGAATAGTGTTTTTGTGGAATACGGAATTTTATTTCATCCATACCTACTCTATACTTTTATATATATATATATATATATATATATATATATATATATATATATATGTGCATATCATGTGAATTTGAAAACCTAATTTGGAAGCTAACTTTAAGGGAGTCACATCATAAATGAGATATAAAATTGCTGGCAGTGCATAAGCCAATTTTATATCTTGTGTATGTTGTGGCACCGTAAAATTAGCTTCAAAATTAGGTTTCAAAACACAAGCACAATGATTATACCGCACATATTCACATTTCTAAAATAAACAAGACTATATTTAAAATTTTTAAGTAGAGATACCTGATCTTGTCAAGAGATCAACTTTCATATATATATATATATATATATATATATATATATATATATATATATATACCCATGGATCATGTTAATTTGAAGACCTAATTTGGAAGCTAATTTTAAGGGTGCACATCATACATGAGATGTAATATTGCTGGCAGTACTTATGCTAATTTTATATCTTGTGTATGATGTGACCCCTTAAAATTATCTTCAAAATCAGGTCTCAGAACTTATATATATATATATATAATTAGTTAGTTTTTGGTTATAAATAAATTAGACCAGTACACAGTTGCATTAAAAATGTTCAATAGATTTATACAGCAGAACTTTTGAATATTTTTAATTCAGAAATAACTTATTTCCACAATCTAGTTTTTGATTTTTTGGTATATTCAGGCAATTTGCAATGTCTGATTTTTCAATTTTCTAATGCACGAATAGGGACTTTTTATGAACATGCAAGTAAAATTTTTAATCAATTGAAAATTTTCAAAATTAGAAAGAAGTTATTCAAGGATCTTGCAACCTTTTCATCCATGTCTGTATGATCCTAGTATGTATTTATAGATGTGATTACATCTCGTCATAATTTCTGATCTTTCATTTAGTATTTCTTTTGTTCTGGGAACAACATAATCACTAACTTTTCCTCCTGGCATGATCTGCATGCATTGCCACTCTTGCATCATTTAGTTATTTTAATATAACTTGGAGTATCGTGAAAATAGCTAAATTTTCAAAACTTTTCGAAGGCAGAACCTCATTGAATAATACATGGTAGAACTGTTTCAATCTAGTAAAATGTAACAATGATAATTTTACCATGTATGCAAGAGTAGTCAATTGACAGTGTGAGAAGTTTAAGTGAGTTTACTTCCAACTCATTTAAATGTCTGATATTCATTCAAGGATTCATTCAAATTCATTCATTCAAATAAGGATGCGGAAATAAGATCTAAGATTCTGACTAAACTAGAAACGGATTCAAATTTAACTCTCCAAAAAAAAAAGCTGAAGAGTGTCAGTTTATAGTGAATTTAAAAATTGACAATGCAAGAGTTGAGGACAGAGATATTTTGCAAATGCACAGCTTCTGATTGTCTTAGGGAATAAAATAGACACTTTGCAGCTTGTAGCAAAAAAGTAAAACCATATGATAAAAACCTTGGAATACCTAATATTTGCCACAGTTGTGGTGGTAAACATTTTAAAAGTGTATGCTTCTTTAGAAACAAAAAATCTTACCAATGCGGAAAATTGGGACATAAGAGACTTATTGTAAATCCAAAAACTGGAGGAGAAACAAAAAATATGTCAATAAAATAAATTAAATTAAATAAATAAATAAAATAAATACATTGGGTAAAGTTGACAAGTAGAAAATTAGCAAGATTTCAAATGAAACATCTCCAAAGAGAAAATTTGTTTTTGTTATGATTAAAAAATGAAAAAAAAATTACAATTGCATACTGAGTCCGAAATTATTATAATTAATATAAAGACTTGATAGAAACTGGGTAAACCTAGTTTGTTGACTTTGAGAAAAATTGCTCATGGTGTTTCAGGGAAGAATTTAATTTTTTGTTCAGTGAGTTCACTTGCAATATTTCTTTTGTTGGAAAGACTTAAAAAGGAGTGGTATTTGTGTTACAAAATACAACAAATTTATTAGAAGGCATTTCCTTATTTAATCTTTGGGGCCTGCAAAGCAATTTGTTCTGCTACTAAGTAAATATTGTCACCACAAGTACTGGTACAACATCAGATTTACCACCAAGTAAGTTCAAACATGTGACTGCAGAAATTCTTTTGGAGAACTTAAGCTGTACTATTGTCACCACTCAGGATAAGGATCCCATACCTTCTGAAATAAACTGAGGTAACACTAATTGCAGCAATAATATTTGCTCAACACCTTGTACACCTGTGACCCAGGGTCAACAATGTGGGTCATCACACCCTACAGAGTACCAACCCCATAATAGTACTTCAACTAAAACCCTTTCTATATTAGATATCTTTCAACCAACTTTCTTTCAGGACAAATGTTTGACATACCTGATTCCATTGAGTCAGACAATGGGATGCAGTTCACATTTAGTGAATTCAAGTTATTCTGCAAGTTCCTACAAATACAACATATTATAATGCCCCCATATCATCCAAGATCAAACAGACAAGGTGAAGACTTTGTTGACACATTTTCAAAAGGTCTCTTAAGAAATCGAAGAGATGTGTTGGATGAGTAAACTACTCAATCAAATAGCTGATGTCTTGTCTCTGTTTCATTTTAAAAAAGAAAAAGAACTGTGACAGAATTTTTAAGTGTAGAATCAGCACTAAAAATTCCACTCCAAAGGATAGACTCAAGAAGAAGTCAGCTTAAAAAGGGAGGTGTTATGTAGGAAGAAATTGTCAATACCAACACATGTGGTCAAATGCAGATCTTCAGGTAACAAATGTATCTGCTAAATGGATTATGCTACTGGAATCATGTGGCCACTAATATGAATATATAAAGTACTCAGACAAAAGTCTCAGTGTGTTTTGGTGTACTCTGTATTCTGAGTATTCAGTATTTTGTGTGGTTTGGTGTTTCCAGTGTTTTACAGCATTATTGTATATTATTTGAAAGGTTTGTTAGTATGTTGGCTTTACATAAAGATATTGAAATATTATAACTCTCAAATAGAAAGTTACCAAAAGTTCCATTCAGATTAACATTACAAAAGCCAACATTATGAAGGTGGTGGCAAAAATAATGTTCCCATTAATATTATAAAAGTTTCTGAGTCAAGAAAAAAATGCAAATTTAAGATTGGATTTTGTCGTCTTTTTATTCTAAAATTTGTTCAAATGGATTTTTAAAATTAATCTGAAAATTATACATTGTAAATCAAAATAAAAATGATTGTCAATGACCAGACACTAAGATGCTGGCATGCCACATGACTGATTAACTGAAAGAATAAGGTTATTATATAATGTTAATATACTGCTAATAATTTTCAGAAATGCATTGAAAATCAGGAAGAAAAGGATTTTCAGTGGTCAGGAATTAATACAAGCATTACTTGCATAATGAAGCTATTATTTAATGTAAATGCACTGCAAATGATTTTGTTTTAAAAATGCATAAGAAACCAGGAAGAAAAGAATTTTCACCCAGCAGGAATTAAAGAAAGAATTATTGTTTTTTATTTTGATTTGTTTTATAATCATTTCACCCCTAGCAAGGTAAAACTGCTACTTGTGTGCAGGGGCTTAGTGAGAGAAAAATCTGGGTATGAATGCTGAAAAAAATATAAGAGATTCGTGGGATTTTGGGTGACAGAAGAAGGCAGTTGATGTTGCATTTAAAACTGTGATACTTCCTCTATTCAATCAATTTGAGATCCTTACATCCACCACAGACAAGGTTGAGTGCTTTGCTCACAAATTCTCTTTCAACTCCACGCTTGAGTTTGGGCCCTAAGCTACCAGTTGGAAGCAGCAACCAGAATACTGCCAACCCGTTATCCACACACACCACAAAAACTTTGTGAAAGTACTGCCGTTAAGGCCTGAGAAGACAAAAAGAACCAGGAACTCCTTCCTCAACAGGAAACGAGGGATGAGCCTCTACTCATGCAAATTTATCAGCCATGAATATGCAGGTATAATAATGGTTAGTGGTTCAGAAAGAGAAATTGTCAAAACATGTTTGAATTCCTTTTAAATTTGTTGCATTCACTTTCATGCAAAACCATTGAGAAAGCTATGAATCCATCTTATTTTTCTTAGCTATAGGCTAAATATTAAAACAGACCAGTCTAGGAGAAAAGCAATTCTGAATTTGAAATCAATTAGACGTTGGACTAACAAATATGTCCGCTAAAAACCTACTTGCGATGGAAAGCACAGCAACAACTTATAGTGTGTTGACAGCTGTGGCCCAATAACCCTCAGTGGAGTCAATAAGACTTGAGTATTATTTACCTTCTCTATATAATAATTAATTTGAATTCAAATTATTTTTTGAAAATAATTTTCATCTGTTTACATCAACTGTAAATGCAATGCTCTCAACTTAGTTATAGAAATTAAAAATCAATTTTCTTCAAATATCAACAAAAAGTTACCAAAAAAAAACTAAGGATTTTAGCAAACAAGGTGAGGAAGTTTTTATAGGTGATGGCAGAATGACATAATGTTAGAAAGGACAGCCAATGAGAATTGATGCTGGCAAACTAAAAACATGTATTGAATTTAATCAACTTCAGGTATGTCAAATGATTTCATAAAGGTTGAGTAATAAACACCTGGGCTACACCTGAAGTTGATGCATGTGAGTTTAATTATTGTCTATGAATTCAGTGAATGAAATAAAGAGGAAAAAAATGTGCAAACCTTTTTAGTTAGCTTATATAAATATATTTTTAGAAAATTAACAATGAAAAAATTTTTCAAAATACTTTACTTTTACCAGATCTAGCAAACTAAATGTATTTTATTAATGACACAATCTTGTAATACTGTTTGTCCCAAAAGTATATACACTACAGAATTCAACTGATACAAGGCCCGAGTGCCACTCAAGGCAGGGTTGCTAAGTTTGTTGTACATTTCTAGAGAAAAAGAACAAGAAGTAAATATTATGAGGATATGTAGAATAGATGATGTTATGGTTCCCTCCTACGAGGAATGGACTCTTCTTTTTGTTATATGTGATTACCTGTGTAACTTTAGGAGAGCAGTTAATGGAAGCAGTTAATGGCAGTTGACGATGGTTACCAGTTAGGCAATAAGCAGCATAATAGTACCCTCAGGCTTACTTATTTCTAGTTATTTATTATTGACACTTCCTTTGAATATCTTGTTTCTTGTTATACTAATACACTCTTTTGAACCTACCTTCTTGTTCTATGTCTTACTTCTTGTCACTACAACTTGAAGAAGTTATAATTGTAGTGATCAGGAAAGCATCATCTTGTGAGTCTGTTCTATAATTCAGCAGTTTCTGATAAAGAAGTTGTCTATGTGGAACTTCCTCCTTACCAATAGAATATGAAAAGAATTAGGATGAGTCAACTCAGTTTGCAAGGATCAGTCTGGTAGAACCAAGAGATTTAGATCACCTGAACATCTACTAGTAGTGAGAGGCTAGAAACTTTTCATCTTTGGGGAAAGTAAATGTAGAGTGGAAAACAGTTCTTAACTCACAAATGCTTCAAGATTAACTATGCAATTTCTGATCTCTATTCAAATTCCAATGTTATGCCCACTACACATAGATTTCATAAGTCTGTGTTGTAAATACAGTAGACTGAACATGTGAGCAATGACAAACTTTTAGAGAAAAATGTCAAAAATGTACATTTATATTTAACATCAGAAAGAGATAATTGGACTTTCTAGGTCACACCATGAGAAAAGAGGGCTTGGAAAATTTGATACTCCCCAGACATACTGAAAGTGAAAGTGATAGAGGGAAACAGTAGATAACTTATCAAGTAAATGAATGTTAGAACAAGGTTTAGGAGACATAACAATAAGAAAATTTATTAAGAACTACAACAGACAGGAAGTTAAGGAGAGCCATGATTGCCAAAATACTGAAGAGACATGGCATATAGAAGAAGTGTTAGACTTGGTGATACATATTGCCACATTTTATTATAAATTTTACGTTTTTGGCTATTGCATTGTGTTTTTATACAAACAAACAAAACAAGATATTCGTAATGAAACGTTTTTCTACTATAACAAATGTGGGTTAATGCCACTGATGTGCGGAGGGTTACATAAGAGGGTTGAAGTATTAGGCAGGACGGAGTGAAGACAAAGACAAATCAGCTACAGGGGTTGAAAGAGAAAGGGCAAGAGAAAGATGTGAACTTAGGAGTGAAGACAGTTGCAAAGGTAGAGAGAAAAGAAAAGAACAAGATATACAGTGTGATGTAGAAAGGGCTGAAGTTAAGTGGATAAGAGATGGGAATTGACTTTGCATTTAAATTCCTGGAGGTTATAGCTGTCAGGAAAGCAAGTATATGGAAGGGAGTTCCACAGGCAGGAAGCGAGAGAAAAGAAGCTGCTGGAAATAAATTGTCACCTGCATTTTGTTGATCTAAGGGATGTGCGTTATGGTGCAGTGGATATCAGCTCGGATTCTAGAAATCAGGGAGCTGAGTTCAAATTCCAGTTGAATTCATTGCATTATGTGCAAATACCCTTAGGAAAGGTATTAATCCATCTCTTCCTTCCAGTTATGGGTTAATTTAACAGAACAGATTGGGTTCTATAGCCTTGGTTAGTAACCATTCTACAGCAGAATGTAATAGCAGCCTACTGTGAGATAAACTTCTGGCCAGTCAGTCATGTCTCTTTTGAGACATGATCACCCATGCAGGTTTCACGTATGGCATTTAACTGACTGAAACTGTAAAAGGATGAGACCTTGTTACCAGTCTGGTTGCCCGAGTAAATTCTTGTGGAGGGGCACCAGTGACTCAAGTTTGTCAGAGAAGAAGCCATGAAAATATTTATAGAAGTGTTTATAGATTAGAAATCAGATTGAAAATTGAGCCTCCTTAAGATTGGTTAGAATTTTATAATAAAATTTGATGTTGAAAGGGGTCATAAATAAAAGCAATATATTTCAAATTAATTTTTGAATTATAATAATAATTCATTCAAGTAGTCAGTTCTACTTTTAGTTGAAATTTATAAAATCTTTCTCTTGAAATAATTTTTCAAGAAAATAGATCTCTCAAGTTTGCTACAATTTATTGCTCTGTCTAGTATTTATAGAGGCTTCCTTTCTAACCTATTTTTAAAAGTAGTGTGGAATGTCAGCATCTTGTTTATGTCATTATTTTTTTTTGTATTGTCTATTTTAGTTGTTACTGTTGTTGAAAGTCTTCATGGTTTCTGTTATTTGATACAGTTCTTTGTGATTCTGTCTCACCATTCTATGATATTTGAAGAAGAATTTTCAAAGACCCAAATAGTTCACTCACTTAAAACAATTTTTAACCATTGATCTTGGAAAGCAGTTGTATAAAGTTGACAGTTAAGACATTTTCAGAATGGGTTGAGTGCCATGCATGACATCCAAGTGAAATTCTCAATCTGACAAGGCTATTTAAGAACACGAGTTGAATTCTTAAGTAATGTTTTGGTTTTGTAGTAATTTTAACATTTGTTCATCGTGTCGGGATAATTTTTCTCTTCTGAATCTATCTTGCCTGTATGTTAGTCTAACCTTTGTTCATGCTTAGAATATTGTTGCCTTGATAAAAATCCGAAGAAGTATTAGCAGTATTATTGGTCCTGATCTGACAGCTCAGCCTTAGTCACTTTCCAACCACTGCAAAGTTGCCTCTGTCTGTCTTTTCTAGAAATACTTTCATGTAATTGTTTGGATGAACTCTTCACTATGGTATATAGTTTTTTTGAATTTAAGTACAGTACTAGACTGGAGTCAAGATCTCATCAATTTACAGTTGAACTGGCTAGATGTAGCTGTAAATTCTATGCTAACATTTTTTTTTACTTGCATTTCTTGCTTGTGCAACTCCCTTTTGGCTCCATACTTCCCAGCCAACTTTAATCTGAAAAAATTTAAATGCAATATAAATTGCTATCTACTGTCCTCCAATTCTTCTTCTTCCTTCCCATTCATTAGTCATGTTTCCACAGCAGTTACATTATTTGGACTATTGTCCTCATCTTTGTTGCTATTTGTATGACATTTCAGCCGTTGTACGCTCTGGCCTTCTTCAGATGCTAGGAATTTCAAATCGAACTCTTTATTACAATCACTGGGGTATATGAACTTCATTCCTTGCATGGTAGTGCCTCTTCTGGTTATCTTGAGTTATCTCCCTCTAACCCTGTAAGATGTAGCTGTAGCCTGGTATTGAACTCACAACTCTTTGGGTCAAGTCACAGGAACTAACCAATGTGTCCTTAATAAATCTAGACAAATAGTAATGTTTCTGTTTTTAATTCTTTCAAGCTCAATAACTCTTTTTTGTCTTAGTGGCTTTACTGCCTTGCATGGTGTGATACTGATTAAACAAACTGGCAGTGTTTGATAAAACTACCCAGAGTGCAGCCTATTCTGAATTCTGTTTCTTTATTCTTTATAATAAATTTGTTATAACTGAATCATATACAGAGTTATTTGAAGTGTTTAGGATTTATCAATTCCACATCCTGAATTTTTATGATAGATTTAGATTATGTGTCATCACAGCTTTCATTCTAATTCCAGAATATACTTTCTGTTTTGGAAAGTTTTATATTGAGTGCTACATATTTTTTTTTGCATGTGTTATCAAGAAAAATGATATATTCAGGTCTGTTCCTGTTTGAAAAATGCTTAGAAAAATTATGCTGTTTTTTTTCCATTTGAAAATAGGTAAAATGCTTATGTAAATCACAGATCTTATTTTGATGTTTTTTGATAAACATAAATTTATGCACATTGACACTTAATCTGTATACATTAGCATATTGTATAAGTTTCTAGACTTATTGATCATTGATTCAATCAATTTGAGACTTAGATATTCAGATTTCGATAAAAGCAATCCAGAATATTATTGATTACCCCTCTTTACTTTGACTTTCCTGATCATTAATCATTACAGGTTCATTTATAAATGCTTTCATTTTAAAAACCATCTCTAGCAAATTTCAACTTCTTGCAGGAAAGTCTCTTTGAGGATCTCAATGGCAATAGAATTGCCAGTTACATTTCTGAAGGCAACATTCAGAACTTATTGTATTGTCTAGAAAGTAATATTGAATTTCCAATTACAAATGTAATAAATTTAGATATATTAATAAACCTCTACTTGCCATCAACAATTACAGTATCAGTCCTCTTATATATGGCAGTGAATGCTGACAGTTTCCTTACAGATGAAGAGGAGGCTTCAGGCAGTAGAAATAGGGTTGAGAATACCATAGATGAAAGTCTTAAGGAAAAATGAATGAAAAAATACTTGCACATAAAGACAGGAAGAGTGAGAAATTTCTAGAACAAATAATGAGGAAAGTAGGCTTGGAGAATGTGACATCTACAAGATATATCAAAGGTAAGAGCAACAGCAGAAATATCAAGTAAATTACCTATCAAGCTTGTGTAAATGGATGGTAAACCAGGGACAGGAGTAAAAGTAGATGTGCTTTTACAGAAGGATGCTGAAAAATACCATGGTTGGAACATATGAACAACAAGGAAGTTTTTAAAAAAAAAGACACTTATACTTAAAATTAGAAGAAGTGAGTTGTAATTTCTGAAACATAATGAGGTAAGAGGACTTAGAGAAATTGGCACTCATAGGACATAATAAAGGGAAGAGAAGCAAAAGGAAACTCAGCTTAACCTACTTCATGCTCTTGTGTAAATGGATGTCAGAACAATGATAGAAAGGGATAGTAAGTGGACAAACATTTCTTCGAGTTTTAAATTATTGGAAGTTGTGTTGTGTCATGCTTGCCAATTTCCTAAAGGAACATCTAAACTTATTTATAAATGGAACTTTGTCTGTGTGTGTGTGTGTGTGTGTGTGTGTGTGTCTGTGTGTGTGTATGTCCGTTACCTATAGACTCTGAAACGGCTGAACCGATTTTCTTGAAAATTTACACAGTTGTACTATAAGCGTCTGCGAGTGTTCTTCACTAGGATTTGTGTCGAGGTATCCCTGATAAATGTCGAACATCAATAATCGAAAAAACTGGTTTATAGAAGGAGTGGTCCGATTTAATCAAATTTGATACACTCATAGACAAAGACATAAGAAACGATATTCAGAAGTTTCAAGGTTGCAGTTCTTACAATAGTGCAGAAAATCAATAATATATATATAAAAGCTTTCATTACACCCAAGCAACACCGGGCTATACTGCTAGTGTTACATAAAAGCAAGAGAATGTAATGGTAATTGTAATATTAGCTATTTCCCTATAAGGAAACATTTGGCATTCTTTAACTAAACAGACAGTACTACTTTTGGTAAACATTTATAAAATCTTTATTTTAAACAATTTTTCCCCAAAATAGGTTTCTGAAGTTTTGTAGCTGTTATCACTATTTTCAGTATTAATGGGGGTTTCTTTCCTAACCTTTCATTTGAAGTCATGTGGAATGTCAGCATGTTGATTATAAAATTATTATCGTTTCAACTTACATTTGATATCCATTTTAGTTGTTGCTGCTATGGAATGTCCTCAAGTGACATGGTTTCAGTATTTGGTACAGTTCTTAGTTTGTGATTCTGTAGAGTTTGGCATCTCAACTACAGTAATTTTCACACCAACAAGATTTGACTTCTTTCTGTCTTTTCTACAAACATTTTTATGGCAACTGCTTTGACAAGCTTTTTTTTGTGTGTCTTAACTACATGAATTTAAGCACATTACTAGTTTAGTTGCAAGGTCCCACCCTTTTATTATTGAAATAGTTAAAGGTAACTGCCACTTCTACTCTATAGGTTCTCTTCTTGCCTTTCCTACCTGTGGAATTCACTTCCATTTACTATCTAATCAAATGTTAAATATTATAGGCTAATATAAGAAATGTCTATGGCTATATCGTGTTGAATACACCGGTTCCCATCCGATCACCGAAGTTAAGCAACATTTAGCCTGGTCAGTACTTACATGGGTGACCATTTGGGAATACCAGGTGCTGTAAACGTAAGGACCAAGAATGGTCCACCAGTCCGCCAGGTTTGAGGGTTGGTTGCAGGGCTAACAACCCTGTCCCGTAAAAAACAATTTGTTACAGAAACAGCAACAAAAGTTGCTGCCCTATGCACCATCTGGGTGTGATGGATAAATGATGATGATGAATATAAGAAATAAACAAAATACCATATTTGCTGGCATAAAAGATCCCTGTATTTCAGTAGTATTAAGAAAACAATAGTTAGATATTATATTCAATATTATTGTCACTTCATTCATGTTTCTTATGTGGCCCAGTTTAAAACACATTACATGAATTGATTCTTCTTCTTTTTTTCTTTGTTTCGTGTCCCTTTACGATACTTGCTTCCCTGATAGCTACAATCTCCAAAAATTTAAATGCAACATCAATTGCCATCTTCTACCTCCTTGAATCCCATCCATCTTTATCCTTTGTTCAACATCCACTATGCCCTATTGTTAGGGTGCCGCTCCTATTTGACTACAAATGGACTGTTCCCATTGCTATATATGGCAATGGTGGATTCTCTACAAGAGAGTCGTAGAGAGTCATAGAGAGTCACTTGAGAGTCTCTAATGAGTTACTGAAGAGTCAGTGACACTTCCGGTGGCATACTGGAAGTAATCACGTATACACACGTCTTACGACGGATTGGACTCTTGTATCTTTCTATTGTAAATATTATTAATCACTTCTGTACATATTAACCGTCTTTCCGCAGAATACAACTTATATTCTGATTCTGTTGTTGAGTTATTCATTTATACTTGGCGACATAACACCTATATCACTTCTCAGAATTAATGCTACAGCCTACATCAATAAAACTCCCTTCCATTTGCTTGCTTCTTTTATGGCTAAAATCTCCAAGAATTTAAACGCAACATCAATTGCCATCTTCTATTTTTTTTTAATCATATTCATATTTTATCTTTTCTTTAATATCCCCTGTACCCAGTCATTTCTCTCACTCTAACCCTCTGCACACTCGTGGTTGTCCCACATTTCTTGGGGTGAAATGATTACAAATAATTCTTATTCTTTCTCTCTCTAAGCAATGTTTATTCACTTAATATCCCTACTGGTTCCTGTTTTGTCATTCATTTACACAAGTTTATTAATATACTTGATATTTTCTCAGATCATCTTGTATTCAATATGCTTTTAGTATCGCATTCTCTTTCCTCATTATATATTCAAGATATTTCTGCTTTTTGTTTCATATCCTAATTAAAAGTGACATTTTTGTTTCCCTTTAACTGAAAGCTTACACATTGTTCACATATTCCATCAATGGTATTCTCAGCATCTTTCTGGAAAACTACATCTTTGTTGCTTTTAAATTTACTTTTCATCTGCAAGGAAATTTTCCAGCATTGATTGCAGGAGGACTGATATTACAAAGTATTCCAACACACTTTTCTTTGTTCCTGACACAGTTTTCTTGTTATAGCAATTCCAAAATTAAAATTTTTTACTTGCTTAATGTCACAACTTCAATTTATAGCTTGTATGTTGGGCTGTCCCTCTCCACTATGTCCCTCTCCACTATGTCCATACATTCTGTCTTCTGAAAATTGTTGATTATTTCTTCCTTCTTATTTTACAACCTTTGCTAGGGTTTCTAGCATTTCTTTTTCTGTATTTGTCATCAACAAACTCTTCTCTGCAAATCTTATATTTCTGAGATTTTTGCCTGAAAATAATAAATCCTCGTAGGACATGTAGCTCTCTTCAGTAGGTTGAATAAATCACGTGAGAAGATTCATTCTTTCTCTCTATTTTCATATCTTCTTCTTCTATGTGCCCTGTACCTTCAGGACATAGGCAATCATGGATTTCCAGGTTTTGCTATCCCTGCCTTCTCCTGTTACATCATGCAATCTTCGTTCCATCATCCACCTGATTAGGTCCTTCAAATATGTTATCCGTTGCTTTTCCCTGTCTCTTTTTCCCTCTATCTGGCCTGTTAGTATCAGATTCTCCAAGCCCTCCTTCCTCATTGAGTGTCCCAGGAACTTCAGCTGTCTTTTCCTGATGCTCAGTATTAATTTCCTTTTTGTTTCCATCATTTCCAAGATGTCATCATTGCTCACATGCTTGATCCATGATATTCGCAGCATCCTTCTGTAAAAGCACATTTCAGTTGCTTCAAGTTTTTTTCTTCATCTTTGATGATATTGTCCAGCATTCACTGTCATATTGAAGGACAGACAGCACGTAGCAATCCAGTACTCTCTTCCTTGTTTCTAGCAAAATTGTCCTGTTTCTTAATACTTTACTCAACTTCTGGAATGCTTCCTTTGCCATGCCAATTTGCCTTCAGATCTCTGTGTCACACTTTCGTATACTTGCTCAATTGATTTGCTATCAGCATATAGAGGGCTTGTTTGGCATTATTCTAATATATTTTTGAAAATAAATAAAGTTTTTATAGAAGTTCAAATGGTTTTTTTTCTGTTGTACATTATCAAATATTGGGTAAAGATACCGTTGTACTTATCAAATGTTGAATAAAGCATGAAAAATTACAAATTTATTATTATAATGTTTAAAATCAATTTTGGGATGGTGATCACAGTCATTAACTTTAAGCATTCTGCATTATTAATGTTACTTCCCTTTGCGCTGCATTCTTTTTCAAGGCCTCTCAATTGAAGTATCTTCATTGTTAATTTCACTCAAAGTTGTTTTCTGTTGCCACAGCAGGGTATGACAACACAACTATGAAATTCAAACACACTATTATTAAGTGGTAGGATAAATTTTTTGTACAGCAAATGAAATTACATATAGAATTATAAAATTTAATGTAAGTAGCTTGAAAAAAAGAAAAGAGCAAATGCAAATGAGAACACTAGTTTTTTGTTTTATTTATCATTTTATTCTAATTGTTGAAGAATGAATCAAGAAAAGACACTATGAATAAAAGAGAAGAAAAAAGAATGATCCAAAATTTAGATGTGGCACACATAATGATCATTCAAACTTTTATTAAAGATGAAGTGAAATCTACACAAATTTTGTCTATTTTTTTTACCTTTGTCATTAAAATCCCAACAGGATACAAACAACAGTTAGAAATTATTTTCACTAGTTGTTAATACATATACATCTTGCCAAAGGTAGACTTATAATTGTGCTAACATAAGCTATGTTTACTTTGCAGCCTCTCAGAAGACCAAACACTTCTGCTTAGCATTTAAAAAGATACCTCTCAAGGAATATATTATGTTTTTAAACACATTTTTCTTGAAAAATATCAAACCTCATGTTAAAAAAAGTGATTGCATCCTCAAGAGTTGTCAAGTTTTGAAAAAAGAAAATAGATATATGTCATTTTAAGCCAGGCTTTCTAAACAATTTTTTGCATTGACTTGTTTTGACATGCTCAGCTGAAACAAATTTGCAGGTACAGACAAAAATAACTAAATAAGTATTGATGTTCAGAAAGAAATATTGCTTTTAAAATATATGAATCTGGAAATCAACTGATGATTAGAAAGTTAAAAGTTAAACACTATACAATTAAACTTGCAAAGAACAAGTACATCTAAACTTATTTATAAATGGAACTTTGTTTGTGTGTGTCTGTGTGTGTGTGTGTGTGTGTGTGTGTGTGTGTCCATTACCTATAGACTTCAAAACGGCTGAACTGATTTTCTTGAAAATTTACACAGTTGTACTATAAGCGTCTGCGAGTGTTCTTAGCTAGGTTTTGTGTCAAGGTACCCCTGATAAATATCGAAAATTGATAATCGGAAAAATCGGGTTATAGAAGGAGTGGTCCGATTTTAATCAAATTTGATACACTCATAAACAAAGACATAAGAAGTGATATTCAGAAGTTTCAAGGTTGCACTTCTTACAATAGTGCAGGAAATTGATAATATATATATATATAAAAGGCAAGGTGTTTGTGTGTCTGTTTATCTGCCTGTATGTCTTTATTTTTTTCAGCCCTTTTATTTTAGTTTTTGCTTTGGGTTTGGCTCTAAGTAGGTATAATTGTAGTTCTTAGTCTCAGCCATGATACCATTTACTCAAAGGACTTATTTAGCCTTCAAAATTCAATTTACGACAAAAAAAACTTATTTGATATCGATACCAGGAAATCAAAATTTGACTTACTTCCATTCATTTTTCTTTCAGTCTACAGTTTTGCTTTAACTAGAAACAACTATTGCTTTTTAATCTTTCGTGCCAACGTCCAAAGTGTCTGAGCTCCAGGACCATGGATTAGTTTTAAAGCTTTTATTACACCCGAAAAATGCTGGGCTATACTGCTAGTATGCTGTAAGTAAGTGGAATGGAATAAATGAACATGCTAAGGACATTACTATGAAGGTAAATGTATCAGGTTAGACTGGAACTTAACATTTCCAATTTTGGTAACTGTTAACCTACCTGCATATCCTAGGCTTAGAAAATGTATGAAACTATTGATTTTCCTTACAGTCAATCAGTCAGTTACATACCATGCATGATACACGCTTAGGTGATCATGTCTCAAAAGAGACATGACTGACTGGCCAGATGTTTATCTCACAGTAGGCTGCCATTACTTTCTGCGATAGACTGGTTGCTAACCAAGGCTATAAAACCCAATCTGTCTTATTATTTAACCCATAAATTGAGGGAAGAGATGAATTAATACCTTTCCCAAGGGTATTTGCGTGTCAGTGAATGCAAAGAATTCAACTAGGAATTTGAACTCAGCTCCCTAATTTCTCTTTTTGAGCCGATATTAAGTTAAATGGTGAAACAGAAAGAGAAAACTGAGAACAGGGAGGATTGAGAAATGGGTAAAAGAGAAATAGAATTCAAGAGGATAGAAGATGGCATTGCATTTAAATTTTTGAAGATTTTAATTATCAGGGAAGCAAGGAAATAGAAGAAAGTTTGACAGGTTGGAGTATAAGTGACATTTGCATTTAGCTATTTCAGCAGTAAAAGGGTGGAACCTAGATGCTCATCTAGTAGCACATTTAAATTCATGTATTTTGGGCACCAGGTAAAACCTAATCAAAGCAGTTACCATGAAAATATTTGTAGAAAAGACAGAGAAATGCTAGGTCATATTTGTGAGAAAGTGAATGAAGTCAAGATGCCTGGACAGGATCAGTTACATTCAAGATCTTTCTTTGTAGAAAGTCATGATTTTTCCATATGCCGGATGGAAAATAAAAAGAAGAATTGCCATCTGATGGATATTTTTATTTGAGTTAGGAAATGGTTTATCTTTCCTGAATGGCTATCAGAAATCTTGACTAGTTATTAGATCTTTATCTTTAATTGATCAGGAATGGTTAGGCTGAAAAAAAAATGTGCTAAAACTTAACAAAAAAAAGATAAAGAAAATTGGGGGAAAAATAAATTCTGAAAATGGATATTCACAAAGAAGTTGCATCTTGAAATTCTAAAAAGAATTTTTGCATCCAGTTAGATCTTTAATTTGTAAATATCGAAAATATTCTAAGAATTAATTATCGTCTTGTCCTGGTTTGAAATCTATTTTATTAATGATGTTATCACTTATCAGTCATGTCGAATTCCATAACAAAGCTAGAAAATTTAACATAAAAAAGAATTAAATATTTTAGGAATTTTAACAAATTTTATATACTGATTATTTTGAGGAGGTGCTGAAAACTTCTTAGTTTGAAACACTTCTCAAAATTTGATCAAATAACCAAATATCTAATTTCTTACTGAATCCCTTCTTGGTAGGGTTAAGAACTTTTCACCTCTTTTTCATACATCTGCAGAAAAAAATTAAATAAAACATCCTAAACCATTTGGTTGAAAGATTAACTTTTCTTGAATCAAAATCCCTGAAAAACTAAAAATAATAGTTATAAAAAGCATAATTTTATATTCTAGATTGATAACTGTACAGATGCGTGATCTATTTTCAGCATGTCAAATTTTTAGTTTGCAGGTGTTTCCTTAAATTTAGTATCAACTAAACTCCAGGGTTGCAGTATTTTGCTTTTTTTTTTTAATCTTTAAAATGCTAAATTTTGAAGTTTGCTAGGTGTAACATTTTAAGCTGTTTTTTAAAAGTATCTTCGGCTAAGATGGGTTGTAAATAGTCTTCTACTTCTAAGTAATATGTCCCTTCAGAACTAAAATGATATTGGTTTTCTGTAACTTCTTGTCTTTTATATCTCTGAATAATGTTTATCTTTATGCCATCCCTCTCACCCTCTGTTCTACTATACATTTACTCAAGGTCATCAGTTAAGTGACCTGCTGCCTTCTCATGTCACTTTTTCTCTTTGATATGTCCTGTGAGTTTCAGATTCTTCAAGCAGTCCTTCCTCATTATATGTCCAAAACATTTGTTCTTTGTGATTCCATTTTTGTTAAAATTTTTTGTTGCTTACATACTTCAACTATGGTATTCTCAAAATCCTTCTGTAGAACCACATTTCTGTTGTCACCAATGTTTTTTCAACTTCAAATTATCCAGCATTTATTATTATATAGTAGTATTGGCATTACATAAAAATTCAGCACTCTTTTCTTTGTTTCTTAGAAAATGTTCCTTTTTCTTATTACTTTGCTTAGCTTTTAGAATGCTTTTTTTGTTATTGCAATGTGCAGTCAGAGTTCAGTGTCACATTCTCTGATAAAACACTTCCCAGATATTTAAATTTCTGCACTTGAAATCAATTCAAAATCTTGTCTGGCTTGGCTTTCAGATGTAGCCAAATTCAATATATGTAGTTTTCAGTCTGTTAAGTGAGAAAAACTGACTGAACACAGTAACTTCCATTCTGGTATTTTAACCATGAAGCTCTTTCTTCTGCTATAATTCACACCTTTGCTATGTTCAAAGCCTTGTGTCCAAGTTGGATTTGTCTGACAAAGTCTGTTTTGAATGTAGTTTGCTCATGAGCAACAGAACACATCAGGAAGAGAACAACTCTTCATTGTATTTATTTGGCCAATGGGTGTTTCCATACAGCCACACCTTCTTAAAGTCTGCTTTGCTCTCACTGTTATTGATGCTTATATTTTGGTGATTGCATTGCTTGCTACCTTGAAATCAGACATTGCTGCGGGTTGTATTGGATACATCTCCAGTGATTTGATTGTTCCAGCATACACTTGTGCTGTCCACACACCATCAGTGATATACAAGTGGATGGATCAATAGATGGATGAACCACTTACCAAAGAACAGAATTAAACTCATCAGACTTAGAAGTAAATAAAGAAATGCATGCTTTGAAAATGTTGCTTTGGTGTCTAAGTCTTTTTGTTTTTCATTAGTATTTGCTGTTTGTTTTTAGTTTGTATTTCGGGTTATCTACTTGATAGCCACTGTTGTCACTTATCTGTCTTGAACATCTGTCTGTCTTTGTAAATAAATTAACCAACTTACAAAATATTATTTTCAAATTTATTCTCTTAGAGTTGAAACATAGACATTATTCAACATCTGGGCAACTAATTGTTCTTCCAGGGAATCTCTGATTAACATATTAATCTTATATACTGTGACTATTTTTTACATTTAAATCCTGTGAAAAGTACCAGTTCTTGTGGAAGCATTAAAGTTAAGCAACATCAAATTTGCTCAGTATTTAGATGAGTATTTCTCAACATTTTTTCTTACATTAGGGTGCACTTGCAGAATTCCTAAAACACTGGGATACACTTTTGATAAAAAAGAATCAGTCAATTTGAAAATAGGAAAATAATAAAGAAGTCTCCTGAACACTGTTTACATTGTGTAGACTGTTTTCCTCATCTTTACTGCTTTATTCACACCGTTTCAGCCATTGTACCTTCAGACTTCTTCAGGTAATTGGAATTTTTAATTAAACCCTTTATTTTGATCACTGGGATATATTATTCTCATTCCATAAGCCATGCCACTTCTAGTTGTCTTAGTTATATCCCTTTAAGTCAACTACTGTAGCCAGGTATTGAACACATAATTCTTTGTCCTTGAGAAAACATGGCTCAGTGAATAAAAGTGGATTTGTCAGAAGTGTAGACATATAGTGAATTTTCCTGAAATATAGATATATTTTTAAGTACACTTGTTTGAAACCTGTGCTTTTCCAGTTTCTTTGAATCTTAAACTTTATGAAAGATAAACATAATCTAATTTCCTCATCAATGAAATTTAGCATTGGATCTATTTTTTTATTTAATGTTGATGTGTATAGAAAAATTTGCGAAAGTATGATGTGGAAAATCACAATAAAATATTCAATACTTTAATAATTATCAAAGGATATTCTTCTTTAATGGAAATCTTTAATTGGTCAATGAACACTAATTTATGCTTGATTTGTAAGCCACTATCAGTAAATATAGTGACCATCTCCTCTTCTGTTAATGATAAGCGAATATCATCAGTTAAAATGTCAATTGAGTTAGACATTGAAGCCATGTGTTTTTATATCACTAGCCTTTTAAAAATAAAGATTTTTTTTAAATATAAATTAATTCATAAGTTAACTTGGGATGCATCTAGCTATCTTTCAGAGTACATTAATGTACTTGGGCACACCAGTTGAGAAATGCTGATTTAGATGAAGGACTGTTTGGGAACATCAATTACCATAAAAAATGTTGGTGTAAACTTCTCATTTGTGAAACTCTTTTCCAGCTTCTTATTTTCCAGAGATTTTGTCATGTTCTACCTTCTTACTTCCTACTTTTTATTGTCTTCTCTCTGCAATAAAGATTGTTTTTCTCAGGTTATTTTACTCACAATAACACCTTGTGTCTCAGTGGCTTTCTCACCTTGCTTGTGGTAAAATGATTAGAAAAAACGAAAATAGAATCTTTGATATACAGGAACATATAGTAAAAGATGGTGGTTATAATAATGTTTGTGCAGTTTTATTTGACTAATTCAGTGAGAATATTTATTTTATTATAGAGGTGGTTACAAGTGAGAAGTGAGATGGTATATGCTTATTTTATTAATACAGTGATGTGTACAATTACAAAATACTGTTTTGAATTATATTTTACATCTGCTTAGCAGAGGAATGACTTTGTCAATAACAAGGAGATATCATCTCTAAAACTGAGATACTGCAACCCCTAGTAGGAGTTGCAACTGTTAATTATATCAAGATCACTTGGACTGCAACTGAAAATTTGATGACTGAGTTTAACAGACCATATATGGCAACAATATTCAAAGTGAGGATGAATAGTAGACTTATAAATATGTAAGATAGATCCTGGTTAGAAAAACTGTCTACCACAATGAATAAGGTAAAAAGTCATGACTTGTGCATCACATACAACCTGATTTATGTTGTAGATAAGCCTACTTGTGTTCTTGATGCAATCATGTTTATCTCCACAACTCCTTTTTTTCAACTCATGTCCTGATAAATTTTCCACTGACGTGCTATCTCTCTTGTGCCTTTCTGACCACTCACTGATAAATGTTAAGATCGTTGTTAAACTGAAGGAATCCTCTGATGTCTCATTCTACATAAAGTCTTTTAATGCTCAAAAGCTGATTGAGGTAGCTTCAGATCTTATGTTACAGAAACTCCTCTCACTCAGCATTCTTAATTCTTTTTTTCATTTCCAAATGGAGACTTTTTGATTCAAGAGTTTTATAGAACATAAAAGGTATCAGTAAAGACTGAATAACTGACTTTGGTTCATACCTGAAGTTGCTTTTTGCAGATATATTGTCAAAAATAGTTCACAGAAATCAGTTAGTCAGTTAAGTGCCATATGTGATACACTCTTGTGTGATAATGTCTCGAAAGAGACATGACTGACTGGGCAGAAGATTTTCTTGCAGTAGGTTGCCATTACTTTCTGCAGTAGACTCATTGCCAACCAAGGCTATATAACGCAATCTGCCCTGCTATTTAATCCATAGCTGGAGGAAGAAGCAACAGATTCGTATTTTTTCCAAGAGTATTTGTGTGTATGTGAATGCAATGAATTCTACTGAAATTTGCACTCAGCTCTCCAATTTCTCATTCCAGGTCGATATCCACTAACAAGTATAAATATGCTACAAGAGTGTAAATGTCAATTTTCTGTGTCTGATTTTGCTTCTTTTATAGCTAAAATGTTGGCTAAATATTTTTTATTTGTTTTATATAAAATACATTTACATTTAAGTGACCTGAACATTCAAGGTCTCTTTTGGAATTATTATAGATGTTTTTTTAATAATGGATGAACTGTTTTGTTTTTTTCTTTAGTTTTTACTTAATACAATACTTTCTCAATTATCCAGACACCTTGAGACAGAGGTTAAAAATATATTCAGATAGTTCAAAATTCTAAATAATTGAATAACTATATTATAGAAAAAAGAATAAAAGAAAAAATAATTTTCTGAAAAATATTTAATGTTTTTATCACCAAGTAATGTTTTCAGATGTTTATGGTTTTGTTCAGTTTATTTTTGGTAAAAAAATAAATGTATTTTTTTTCATTTCCCATTAAAGCATGGTACATGTGTATCATGCACATACGAGAGTTGTGTAAGACATTATTTCTGGTGTGATCACGTTGTTATAACTTAAATGTATGTTCTTTATATGAAACCAATGAGGAAATTAACAGGAATTATTTGAACTGATTTTATCAACATTTTTAATCAAAAGTTCAGTATAAATTTCTAAGTTCTCAAAACACTTGTCTGAGATTTATTATAAGAATAGGTTTAGTTCAGTTAATTAAAAAATCTTTGAATGATTTCTATTTTTCTCTTTATTTCACTTCACGTCCAGTTAATCAAAGTTCAGAAAATTGCAGTTCAGATAATCAAAGAACTGTATAGCTGACTCTTTAGCTAAATCAGATAAGCCAAAACTCAATCATTGGAAGTTGGTTAATTCTTCAATATCTACTTCTTGCAATAATTCTGACCTGCGAAAAGACATGAACACAGGAAATTCTATAAACATCTACAATAAAAGTTCTTAAAGGAAAAACAGTATTAAGAAAGATAATTTTCCTAACATTAATTCCTCAGTTTATAATTTTTATGCATTTGTTTACACCATATTCTTATCAGTTTAAGTTGTTTAACCCTCTAGGGCCATTCGTATCATATTTGATTAGTGGGGGATCTGTTTATTACTTCATAACAATATAGAACTGATCCCCCACTTTATGACAAGTAGAAGCCTTAATCATATTATATTATTAACCCTCTAGGGCCATTCGTATCATATTTGATACAGTATGAAAACAAGCCTTGAAAGAAATATTTTCCTGAAAAATTTTTTAAGAGAAATATTTTATAAATTTCAAATGAAAGCAGTTCTGACTGCTCAGTCCATGAATACCAAATGTTTCCTTATAGGGAAATACCAAATGTTTCCTTATAGGGAAATACTGTATCAAATATGATACGAATGGCCCTAGAGGGTTAAGAAAGTTAGAGCATTATGACAAATCTAAGACCATATTACTAATTACCATATTAAAGATTACGAGCAATCTAAAAGTAGATAGGTTCACCTATCATCCAGTTCACACTTTACCCCAGTTTTTTTAATAGGAGTAGAGGTTTATCCTTTGTTTCTTGTTTAGGATTAGGTTTTCAGTTCCTTCTGATATCTTCTCATTCTCTTTCATTCTCAGTAGTTCCTTGTGTCTTAGTGGCATTATTACCTTGTTTGCAGTGAATTGATAAAAAAAAGTATTTTGTGTTGAATCACTGATTCTTGTATGATCACTGAAGTTAAGCATTATCAAGCCTGGTCAGTACCTGAATGAGTGATCACTTTGGAATACCAAGTACTGTATATTTGGATGTGAGAATAGTGTAATAGATAATGGTATGGAATTGAAAATCAGAGAACCGAGTTTCACTTCCAGTTGGGTTCATTACATACACTTATATTCAGAAACTCTCGGGAAAGATATGAGTCTACCTCTTCTTTTTATGCAGCTATGGGTTAATTAATTGGACTCGTATCAGTAAATTCTTATTATCACAAAATATTCTTTACAAAATTCCACAAACATTTTAATAATCAAAAAAATATTTCCAGGTTTTATTTAACCTGTAAAAGGTTGATAAGCCATAAATAAATGATCATTCATAAGAAAATTAGATTACATTTTTTGTAACATTTTATACTAAATCTAGTCTTGCAGAAAATTTTTTCACATAGTCTTTTGGTGCCTCTTCATCAGGCAAATAAAATATTTCTCACAGGTTTGGCTGTCAAAGATGATAAGAACTCAGGGCAAATTCATCAATTAGTAAGTTGTATCTAATTTTATAATTTTTTTAATTGAATATTGGCTAAACATAATTAATCTGTCTGTCACCCTAACAGACACAGAAACAAATTTGTAATTAAAATTTTTACAAGAGAATAAACTAATTTATTATCATGGCAGGGGACTTATTACAGATATATCTATGATGGTTAGAAGCATGTCTGTACAGCTTCTGGAATGTGTTTTTCATTTTAAATCAGAAAATAAGTATTTAGAGAACCTAAACATTTTTTGATTAAGCTATATGAGGTCAGACATTGTAAGTCGAAGGCATCACATGACTTGAATAAACAAAAGTTACTTTTGTGTACCACATTGGTTAGGCTAAAGTTTTCTAAAGAAAACAAAATTATTGAACACTGTAAATTTTAAAGTGAATATGTCATTCTATTTATATCTATCAATTTGTTTATCTATCACAATGTTGATTTCTCTCTCCTGCCTTTTCCCTCCCTCTCTCCCCCTCTCTCTCTCTTTGTTATATATATATATATATATATATATATATATATATTGTTTATTTGGGAACTAATGCATCTTTTATGCAGGTTTCATAGAAAATGACAGACAAGTCACTGAAATTAAGCTTTTTCTTGTATTTATTTTGTATACATTGATGAGGCTTCTTTCTTGGACAACAGGATGACAATGTGTGACATATATATATATATATATATATATATAGTTTTTAAGAATACACCCTTTCAAAAACATAAAAATTATGTTACAATCAAAACATTGAGGACATAACAACAATATTGAAAAAAATCTTTGAAAATAGCCAGTGAAATGGTTGAAAGTGCTTGGAAAGTCAAAAATTATGGAACATTTTTATGCTTCTTATCTCCAGCAAAAAGTAAACATGTAAGAATAATATAAAAATTAACTAAAAACTACTAAAATCTTTTATGTTAGTCATTTTTAAGGAAACATGTTTAAAAGAAAGATTGCTGCCCAAATATACATCAACACACACACACATACATACACATAATTAGTGTGGGGAGGTTTTTAACTCAACTGAGCAGTTTTGCTTCAGTCATACTAACTTTAAAGTTTCATGAAAACATTATTGCAATGTTGTTACTCTTCAGGTTTTTGTTTTTACTGCAGTAAAAACAATATTGCTTCGATACGTTACATTAGTTTTATTAATACTTTACTTTTATCTTCATACTGAGCACTTTATGACAAAAAACCTACTTGCCTAAAATACCATTTTACTAGTAAACTACTGAAAAACAGCAATTTTGGCACTAACCTCTCTGTATTTCAATTTCAATTTAACACAACCTCTCTGTATATCTATCTATCTATATATATATATATATATACTGGATTCTTCCATCTTTTTTTATCTATGAGGTTACAACAACTCAGTTCTTAGATCCAAACTGCCAGGCTATTTGCCACATATTATTTGATTATAATATTGACGTTTTGTCTAGAACCAAGCACCCTTGAGCTGAATACAAAGAATTTGTGCACATAATGTGCCACAAGGTCTTGAAAAGACTCTACTTAGCTTTTGAATTCAGAGTTCTTATTCTCCTAGACCAATTTTTAGCCAAGGATATAGGTGTCAGTCTGTCCTGTGTTTTACCTATAGCAGGAGGTTTAGTATCCGAAAAGGCGGATACTAAACCTGAGTACATTTGCATGTAAGCAAATGTACAAACTCAATTTGAACTCCAGTTTGGCTCTTTGGTTCCTCAATCCCTGCCTATATATATGGTGGACTTTCTCATTGCAGACAACAGATAGGATCTCAGTAAAATAAATAGTAGATATTTTTTTTTTATCATATTACCCCAAGCAAGGCGGTAACGCCACTGATGCGCAGGGGGCTATGTGAAAGTAAAAAGATTGAAGAGAAAGCTGGAAACAATATCCTAAGCAGGAAAGAAGGGATGAGCCTCTTCACCTGTTCAATAGACGTGGGTGGAGTGTGAACCGGGCGATAGTTTAGTCTATCTACTCCAATTAAAAAAAAGAAAAAAAGAAAAAAGAAAATAGTAAAAAGATTGGAAAAGAGAAAGCCAGAAACCACATCCTAAACAGGGAACAAGTGATGAGCCTCTTCACCTGTTCAATAGATGTGGGTAGAGTGTGAACCGGGTGATAGTTTAGTCTATCTACTCCAATTGAGAAAAAAAAAAAGAAAAGAGTAAAAAGATATGTTTCCAAAGGCCTTCTGGTGTTTTGCAAACTTCTAGATAGACGTAACATGTAGCTGAGCCATTTTGCTTGAGTGTTGAGAATCAGTTGCCTTCTATCAGTGGACAGTAATAACCAACTTCACTGGGTTCAACAAAGCCAAAGTGGAAGCTAAGGCTATCTGTGAGAGGAGCAACATGCTGCAAACTTTCTTTAATATTTGCACACTATTGTTTCTGATATTTAAGTCGGCCTCACTCAAATTTTTGTGGAGATGAGAAGCGGGATAGACATCAGCTCTTTTGTTCCCATTCTTTGTTTTCTCTAGGAAGGAAAGTGGATACTGCATTGCTTCAGATTGTCTTTGAGTTTGTCTTTGAGATGCAAGAGTGACAGACCTGCTTGTTATATCAGTAAGTTCATAGTATAATGAAAAAAAAAATTATTTTTCAACACTATCGCCTCCTTTGTTTATGCATTTAATAGAATGGAGAATATTACTCATATGAATTAAACATTATACAACAAAAACTTTAGATAGAATTTCAGCTGAAAACAGCATGTCATTGTATAGATTTATTGACTGAGCTTTATGTATAATTTAACTTATTATTTTTAATTTCATATTCCTACTCTTTAACTTACATTAAATAAAAGTTGAATAAAGAATGTGGGAGAGTTATATCTTTCTAATTCCATTGTCCTTGGCTTTTAAAGAGGTTACCATGGTTAAAGAATTTGGAAATCTCAATTTCTTTTTGTCTTATTTGACTGTTTTAGGTAAAAGTCAGTTAGTTAAGTGCCATACGTGATCCATGCTTGTGTGATCATGTCTCGAAAGAGACCTGACTGGGAAGAAGATTATCCTGCAGTCGGTTTACATTGATTTCTGCAGAGGACTGGTTGCCAACCAAGGCTATAGAACCCAATCTGTCCTGCTATTTTACTCATAATTGAAGGGAAGAGATGGATTAATACCTTTCCTAAGAGTATTTGTGTGTAAGTGAATGCAACAAATTCAACTGGAATTTGAACTCGGCTCTTTGATTTCACATCCCAAGCTAATATCTACTGCACCACAATGCACATCCTTCAGTCAGTTAAGTGCCATATGTGATACATGTATGCCTCGAAAGAAAACATAACTGACTGGGCAGAAGATTATCCTGTAGTACATTACCATTGCTTTCTGCAGTAGACTGGTCACCATCCAAGTCTATAGAACCCAATCTGTCCTATTATTTAATCCATAACTGGAGGGAAGAGATGGATTAATATCTTTCCCAAGGGTATTTGTGTGTAAATGAGTGCAACAAATTCAACTGGAATTTGAACTCAGATCTCCAATTTTTTCATTCTGAATGCACATACAGACAGAAATACATCAGCTTAAATCCTTAGATAGATTTAAAACTTTTCCACTGACTCTGAGAATTGTGATAGTGCCACTTTGCTGTGTGTGTTGGTAATATGGAAACTTTGGATTTTCTGTTGGTGAAAGAATTTAAGATTATTATCTCCTTCAAAGCTGAATGGAGTCTTTAGACACTATTATGACATATATTGGAACAGACTGCCTAAGTTGTCTGGGTGCTATTTTGTTCCACTTGTTTGTCATAAGTGACTAGATTTGGTAGAATTGGAAAACAGGTGACTATTACCTTCCTAGACTTAGATGCTGACAAATTTTCTTGGGGAGACAGAATAAATTTCTTTCAGAATTTTTTAATAAAGTGTGTGTGTATAACAAGTTTGAAAAATAGGGAAACAATGCATTTAAAATAATAGGCAAGGAAACAAGTTTGAAAATTTGTTGAGTACAAAAACATTCTTCATATATGATTTTTTTCAAACACATGTATGTATAAGCAGAATGCAAATTTTCACACAATGTGTAAACCACCAATCTGAAAAAAGATGATTTTATCAGTTTAGGTCTGCAATATGCAATGCAATGCCATTTTAAAGAAAACATATGGCAGTAGCATTATGAACTTCTTAATGGTGCCATGTAAGGTGCCAAAAAATGGCCAATTACTTGATAAGAATCATTCTTTATTTGTTCTTGAATTAACACCAAAACAAAATTGGTACTCTTAGTTCCATGACATTATTAAACATTTTGAAGAAATGAGAAAAAAGTTAGAAAGAAAGAAAGCACTAAGTAATTTATAAAGTTTACTGGAAGCAACATGCAGAAATTCTATTATATATATGTATACATGTTACAGAAAGTCCCAAAGATAAATGAAATGGTTTTAACAACTGACATATTTAATTTATTATTTTGAACATTATTTTTAATCGAAATAATCGAAATAGAAATAAATATATAAATATATATATATTCTGTTTTTAATCAAACAGTATATTTATATATTTATTTCTACTGGCCTGATTATTTATGATAACTGTTGTTAGAGGTCACAGGTTTTATTCCTGCTGAATGACACACATTTTGTCACAAAAGTTATTATAAATAATCTGGCTTCTTGCTTTCCAGTGTTCAAAAAATTTAATGCAGTGTCAATCATTATCCTCTGTCTTCTTAATTCTTGTTATTTTGTTGTCCTCTCTCATTAATTGTCTGTAGGGTCTCATTAACTAGGAAGAAAAGATTAGTGATCATTTGTAAGAAGGTATGGTCGCTAACAAGATGAAAACTAAGAATGAAAGTAGAGGAATTTAACTCTCTAGGATGTGTTATAAAAGATGGCAGAAAATATGATATCCAAAGGCACATTGGAAAAGAGAAAGACGTCTCCCAAAAGTGTAATGGTATATGAGCTCCTTCATATGGCAGTGAATACCAGATAATTTCCACATGTATCTAGAGGTGACTTGATGCAACAGAGATGTGTTTTTACAGGAGTATCCTGAAAGTACTTTTACATATGAGCAATGAGAAAATTTTAAGGAAAATGTAAGAAATAAAAATGACACTTGTATTTCTAGTGTGTTTGAAGAATTTATCACGCACAGGACAATACTGAAAGCAAAAGCTACAGAAGAAAATATTCACTTGCCGACCTAATGAGCTTGTGTAAATGAATGGCAAAAAATGAACCTGAAGAGATGGTAAGGAAACAAATATCACTTAGATCTACCAAGCATAGAAAATTATTAAGAACCATGATTGCTTACTTTCTAATGGGACATGGCACATAAATGAATAATGAGTCATTTACAAGATCAGTTTTAGAATTTTTTTCTACCTACCATTTCATCGTGAAGGTTTATTGTTCTTATTTCTACCTTTCAATAATGTCTGGTGTATTTCTCATGAATCCTTCGGGCCAAATGGCTAATTTTCTTTAGTGCACTGTTCGGTTTCTCCACTAAAAAGGTAAAAAAAAACAATTTACCCTATTGCAAGAAATGTATAGTTTCTATAAAAACCTCTGATGGTTATCAGATAGTAAAGACACCTGACAAAAGCCAGAGTCCAGCAGCCAAAACATGATGAAACAATCAAGATAAAAAATAAATAACAGCAAAAATAGAAAAAAGAAAAGTTGCCAAAATATTTATCGTACAGAAATCACTTCATCTCAGAAGAACAAAACAACTTTAGTAGTGTATTCTTATTCTTAGGATAACTCTGTAAAATAGAATTAAAATAAAGGGATAAGAGCAGAAAGACAAGAAATGAGAACCCTGTCTCATTATGACTGTTTTTTGTAGCCTAGTTGGTTAAGGCTTAGCCTATGAAAGACAGACTACTGACATCTGGAAATTTTCACCAAAGGTTTCTACATTTAGAAAATATCTACAATATAACTAATAAGGTGGTTATATTAGACAGATTAACATATGCATATACATAGGTATTAGTATGTGTGTGTGTGTTTGTTTGTTTGTTTGTTTGTTTGTTTTTTAAATTATTTTTACTAATTAATTTTTTTCATCCTCAATAGTGCTAGAGCATTTCAGCTATCACCTGGTTCACACTACTCTCCAATCTTTCGAACAGATTGTCCCTTGTTTAGGATCAGGTTTTCGATTTTACTCTAAAATGTTTTCATTCTCTTTCACTCTCAGTAGGTCCTTGCATCTTATAGAATTGTCACCTTGCTTGATTAAAAATAATCCACCAGGCAGCCCAATACAATAGAGATTTTATTAAGTATATCTTGGTATTTCACAGGATGTTCACATTGAATTAGTCTTCCAATTGAAAGGACCAGTGGGAAATACACAACTCTCTCAGCTACTGTACATTATTTTCTTGGGAATATATATATCAGGATTTGGTTGTGACACTTGATCAATTCAGATGCCAATAAAAGATAAAAGTTTAGCATATCATTACTGTTTTCACTTTTGACTCAATCAACTTCAACTGTGGTCCACTGAATTCTAAATTATCGTATTTCTCCTGTCAATTGCAGAACAATGATCAAGTAAAACAAACACTGCATCTTTTCTTTATTGAAATGCATATACAGTCTTGTTGATCTAACATGAATTTCAGCTTCTAAACTGGGGCAAAAGCAGGAAATGAGTTTGTTTTCAAGCTTCTACAGTATTTCATCTCTAGTCTTGCTCCAATGAGCAATTAAAACCCACTCTTTCTCTATGTCTGACTCATGCCATTAAACAAATTCTTTCACATAAAACACAATGAGCTTCCACATGAAAGGAGTGAGTCCAGCTACATTGACATCTTGTTAAAATAGATATAGCTATTATAAGCATTCATTTTGCTTTTAAAAATATATAAATATATTATTTCCGGCTCAGTAGACAATGTCTGTACTAACAGGAAGACTAGATAACAGGAGCTCACCAACAGTCAGTGATCCATGACTTAACACAAAGGAAAGTATAGACTTCAGACCTAAATGATATCATATATTCGCAGGCCCTGATAAGCCAAAGTATGACAAAAACTTAGGTTAAAAAAGCTATTTAGGAAACTATTTTACTATTCAGTCTGGCAAATAAGTTTCAAAATAACACTTTGGTTATTTAAATAATTATTCTTATCATACACACTTGCTGATTGCTGACCAACCTACCTGTTCAGTTACTCCATGTACAATGGAATTTTTGTTCTTGATTGCAATGAAATTATAAAAACCAAAACAATTATAAATGTTAAATTTGTTGAAAACTTTAAACTCCCTGAAGATGTACACAAAAATTTGAGGGTTAAAAACTTAAATGTCTCAAGATCTAATCACTGTTTTTCTATCACCAGTCCAAGTTTTATTTTTTAAAATTAAATATTGTAGTTTCTGTTTCACGTGTATGTTACATTAGTTTCATCAATGTCTTGTATGTACTGTGATAATATTTGAGTCACTATTTTTATGCATTTGGGTATTCTTACAAAGAAGAGAGTGCTGGATTGCTATGTGATGTCTGTTCTTCAATATGGCAGTGAATGCTGGACGATATCGTAAAAGATGAAGGAAAATCTTGGAGCAACTGAAATGTGGTTCTACAAAAGGATGCTGTAGATATCATGGATCGAGCATGTGAGCAATGATGAAGTTTTAGAAAGGATGGAAATGAAAAATACTGAAATGAATACTGAGCATCAGGAAGAGACAGTTGAAGTTCTTGCAACATGTAATGAAGAAGGAAGGCTTAGAGAATCTGATACTCACAGTTCAGATAGAGAGAAAGAGAGACAAGGGAAAGCAGCAGATAACATATTTGAAGGGCCTGAGCAGGTGGATGGCAAAGTGGGGTTTTGGTTGGGTTAACAGAAGAAAGAATGTTAAGGGCTACCAGGGATAGAAATACATGGAAGGCCATGAATGCCTACGTCCTGAAGGGACATGGCCAATAAAAGAAAAAGAAGATGCTTACTTCAGTGTATGCAGAAATATAAAAAGAAAAGGATTTTGTATTGATTTTAAATTTTTATGAGATTTATTCAGGATTCATTTTTTAGGTTTTGTTAACGTTACTATTTCATTTTTGTATTTAGTTATTTAAACTTATTTATAAATGGAACTTTGTCTGTGTGTGTGTGTGTGTGTGTGAGGCCAGTACTATGAAGTGATTACAATCTGTATTCAGGGAAAATGCCCAACACTTTTGCCAAGCAAGGAAAACCACACAGTACTGAAATCTATAATAGCAAGATTTATGTATCTGTCGAACAAAATAATCTAAACATTTTTATAAATGGAACTTTGTGTGTGTGTGTGTGTGTGTGTGTGTGTGTGTGTTACCTATAGACTCCAAAATGGCTGAACCGATTTTCTCGAAAATTTACACAGTTCTTCCAATAGTGCAGAAAATCAATAATATATATATATATATATATATATATATATATATAAAAAGCAAGATGTTTGTGTGTGTGTCTGTTTATCTGTCTGTATGTATTTTATACAAATCCACAATTTTTATCCGATTCTCACCAAACATTACACAAATATTCTTTAGGCTGAGTTTGAGCTCCAGGAACATGGATTAGTTTTAAAGCTTTCATTACACCCGAGCAATGCTGGGCTATACTGCTAGTATTTGTATAAAGAAAGGGTTAATTTTTTTTTTTTAAATTTTGAATGTTTCTACTCTGTCTTTAAATGGTCAAATTAAAAATGTCAGTGTGATGTTGATGGAGAATTTCAATTAAGTGCACAAGATTAACTGCTTTGTGGCTTTAAAATGTGGTGAGATAAAAAAATACATTCAGTTTTGGAATGATTTGGGGGCTTTTGTTGTGGGCATCCTGATGAAATAACTGATTGATGGAAAAATGATCAAATCTTGACGAACCAATTTTCTCAAGTTTGTGTATCAATGTTTTGGGCTAAATTAGCTTCAAAGAAAGAATATCTATCATTTCTCAAAGAACAAGACAAGTTTTTCTGTGAGTGTGATCTGCAATCTGTTGTATGGTCGGGTTAGATTGTTTGTACTTCACTAACCATGTTCAGGACTATCTTGTTTGTTTGTTTTTAGTTCTGCTCAGTTATTACTAGCCATATTTTAAAATTCCCTGAAAATTATGCAAAAACCAAAGAACTACAAATGACAGAAAAGTGTGGAGAACGATGATTGACATGTTTTCAATGGACTCAGCATATAAAACAACATTTTATGTTGGAATTCTCTCTTTTCCCTTATTCAAACCAGAACCTATAATTATGCATTTATTGGGATTTTTTTTACCTGGAAAAAAGTCAATACAGATTTTCAGTATATAGGTATTTATAGATTTTGTGAACCTCCTGTATTCTAAATTTAGGATGAGATCTTGTTAGAAAGAAGAAAATTCATAGAGAAAATAATTTTAGGCAACCATATTTTGTCAATTTTTGTAAAAGCATATTAAAAGAAAAAAAAACAAAAATTTTTTCAGAAAATCTGCACAATATTTGGTGTAACTAGATTAATTATTTGCTTTCAGTTACAGATTCTATAAAAGGTTTAATAAAAGACTAGCAGTATAGCCCGGTGTTGCTCGGGTGTAATGAAAGCTTTAAAACTAATCCATGGTCCTGGAGTTCAGACACAGCTTAAAGAATATTTGTGTGAAGTTTGGTGAGAATCGGATAAAAATTGTGAATTTGTATAAAGGATATACAGACAGATAAACAGACATACACACAAACATCCTGCCTTTTATATATATATATATTATCGATTTTCTGCACTATTGTAAGAACTGTAACCTTGAAATGTCTGAACATCATTTCTTATGTCTTTGTCTATGAGTGTATCAAATTTGATTAAAATTGGACCACTCCTTCTATAACCCGATTTTTTCGATTATCGATTTCTGATATTTATCGGGGGTCAGTCAGTCAGTTTAAGTGCCATACGTGATACATGCTTGGGCGATCATGTCTCAAAAGAGACATGATTGACTGGGCAGAAGATTATCCCGCAGTAGGTTGCCATTGCTTTCTGCAGTAGACTGGTTGCCAACCAAGGCTATAGAACCCAATCTGTCCTGCTATTTAACCCATAACTGGAAGGAAGAGACGGATTAATACCTTTCCCAAGGGTATTTACGCATAAGTGAATACAATGGATTCAACTGGAATTCGAACTCAGCTCACCGATTTCTTGTTCCGAGCCGATATCCACTGTACATAAAACCTAGCCAAGAACGCTTGCAGAAACTTATAGTACAACTGTGTAAATTTTCAAGAAAATCGGTTCAGACATTTCGGAGTCTATAGGTAATGGACACACACACACAGACAAAGTTCCATTTATAAATAAGTTTAGATTAAGATTAGATATTTTTTTTCTATTTCAATGCTCACTTATTGTTTCTAATGAAATCTTTCTATCTTTTAAAGTATTAAGTTCCTGAAAGGCATTTTTCTATATTAGGCATCTTCAAATTTCAGTTTTATTTTTTTCCTCATATGCAAACTGGATAATTAAATTCCTGTACTTGCTCAAGTTTAATGTCTTCAATAGGTGTTAAAAAATAAGCAGCAGAAATAAAATGAAAGAAATACTTGTAAAAAATAAATAATAATGGCAATATTTTAGGTAAGAATTTTGGAGGCCAGTACTATGAAGTGATTACGATCTGTATACAGGGAAAATCCCCAACACTTTGCCAACCAAGGAAAACCACACAGTACTGAAATCTATAATAGCAAGATTATGTAACTGTCCAACAAAATAATCTAAACTTATTTATAAATGGAACTTTGTCTCTGTGTGTGTGTGTGTGTCCATTACCTATAGACTCTGAAACGGCTGAACCGATTTTCTTGAAAATTTACACAGTTGTACTTTAAGCGTCTGCGAGTGTTCTTAGTTAGGTTTTGTGTCAAGGTACTCCCGATAAATTTCGAAAATCGATAATCAAAAATCGGGTTATAGAAGGAGTGGTCCAATTTTAATCAAATTTGATACACTCATAGACAAAGACATAAAAAATGATATTCAGAAGTTTCAAGGTTACAGTTCTTACAATAATGCAGTAAACGATAATATATATATATATACATATATATATATATAAGGCAAGATGTCTGTGTGTGTGTGTGTGTCTGTTTATCTGCCTGTATGTCTGTATTTTTTCAGCCCTTTTATTTTAGTTTTTGCTTCAGGTTTGGCTCTAAGTATGTATAATTGTAGTTCTTAGTCTCAGTCATGATACCTTTTTTACTCAGAGGACTTATTTAGCCTTCAAAATTCAGTTTACGATGAAAAAAATTTATTTGATATTGATACCAGGAAATCAAAATTTGACTTACGTTTATTCATTTTTCTTTTAGTCTACATTTTCGCTTTAACTGGAAACAACTATTGCTTTTTAGTCTGTCGTGCCAACTTCCAAAGAGTCTGAGCTCCAGGACCATGGATTAGTTTTAAAGCTTTCATGACTATCGAACAACGCCGGACTATACTGCTAGTAAATAATAATGGCAATATTTTAGGTAAGAATTTTGGAGGCCAGTACTATGAAGTGATTACAATCTGTATACAGGGAAAATTCCCAACACTTTTGCCAACCAATGAAAACCACACAGTACTGAAATCTATGATAGCAAGATTTATGTATCTGTCCAACAAAATAATATCAGCTAAATGTTTAATTTTTACTCTTTCACAGTGATTTCTTTCAAATATCTAGACTTCATTCTACAAAGGTTATAAGTGCCCTTCACTTGTCAGATAAGATCCATACCAGATTTTTCGATCTATCCTTTGGCTCTGGTGAGACAGTTCAAATTTTGAGTGTACATAAACGTGGAAAGAGAACTTGGAAAATTTGATACTTGTGGTACAGATTGAAGGCAAAAGTGACAGAAGAAAACAATGCATAATCTTCCTTGTAAGGTAAATTCCTAGTAAGGTAATTAGGTAAATGGATGATGGAATAAGATTTAGTATAGATCACAACAAGTCAAAATTTTTTAAGAGTTACAAATGACCAAAAAGAATTTGTGACCATGTTCTGAAGGTATTGTGACCATGTTCTGAAGGTATACAACACATAGAAGAAGAATGAATATTATTAAAATGTGAGTGCTGCTATATTTCTTCATTGAGAATATAAACAATTTACTCCTATGCAAGCAATAAAAGGTTTCTATTATCACATATTGAATATTTTAAATGCGAAAAAATTAAGGCTCTCCACAACTTTCTGCCTTTTTTTTTTCAAATTTAGCACTTGCTTCTTTACTGTTCCTTTTTATCTTTGTGTTCTTTGTTCTATCATCTTATTTAGAAAAAGTTTCAGACATTATTTAAGATATTTAAGATTATGAAAAACATCAATTGAAATTTATGTTGTAAAATGAATACAGTATAAAGAAATTTTTAACAAGTCAATCTGTGGGAAAATAATGATTGCTAAAAGTGATATTTGTTATCATTCATATAAAAATATCTCTTAAATCTTTAATTTCTCTTATTCTTTTTTGTTGTTTTGAAATTTTAAAGTTTTAGCATCATTAGTCATCTGTACAGTACAAAAGTGAGTCAGAAAAGAAAGTTGGTGCAGAGGTTGAAGAAGTAAAGACTGCTTAATGAAAACACTTTAGTAGCCTAATTGGTAAAAACATAGCCCAAGAAAGACAAGACTCTTGACATATTAGTTGTAGCTTCATACATAGAGATTTTTGATAATGAATTATTAGTTTATGTAAATAATTGCCTTTACAATGAAAGCAATAAGATAGATTCATTAAAATTTGCCAAAGTATTTATCATGTAACTGATTCATTTCTGAATATCAAAACAATTTCAGATTCTGATTCTTCATTAAAAAATTATACCAAAGTATTAATCATTGTGAAACTGCTTTCATCTCAGAAGACCAAGACAATTTCAGTGTATTCATATTTTTAGTATATATCATGAAATAGAACTTTTTTCTTTTTTTTTTTTTTAATCATTTCACCCCAAGCAAGGCATTCCACTACCACTATTGTGCTTGGGGCTACATTGGGGTAGGTAAATAGGAAGAGTGGTTAGATATAGGAAATGTCAGAAGGGGGGTGATAGATAGTTGGGTGGGTGGGAAGAGTCTTTGAAAGAATGGAAGTTAGTTTGTTAGGAGGTGTCTATTGACCTTACATTTAAACTCCTGGAGATTGTAGCCATCAGGGAAGCAGTCATGTGGAAGAGAATTCCACAGTCGGGAAGTGCGAGAAAAAAAAACTGTTGGAGTAGAAGTTGCGGTTGCATTTTATCTGTTTCACTGTAAAAGGGTGGGTTCTAGTTGCTAATCTAGTATCTCGTGCAAATTCGAACCTAGGGGGCATCAGTGATCTAAGTTCATCGGAGCAGAAGCCGTGAAAGTATTTATGTAAATAATTGCCTTTACAATGAAAGCAATAAGATAGATTCATTAAAATTTGCCAAAGTTTTTATAATGTAACTGATTCATTTCTGAATATCAAAACAATTTCAGATTCTGATTCTTCATAAAAAAAATTATACCAAAGTATTAATCATTGTGAAACTGCTTTCATCTCAGAAGACCAAGACAATTTCAGTGTATTCATATTCTTAGTATATATCATGAAATAGAACTGGAATAAAGGGATAAGAGCAGAAAGACAAGAAAAGAGAAACATGTCTCAGTATAACTGTTTTAGTAGCCTAGTTTGTTAAGGCTTAATCTATGTAAGACGGGTTTCTGTTATTTGAGAATTTAAGTTCCACCAAACGTTTCTTCTTTGTTCTGAATTCTGAGAGCAAAACTAAAAAATAGATGAACAACATTGTTGCAGTGAAAATTAAAATATAAATAAATAAAATTAAATAATCAAAATTAAAATAAAAAGAATAATAGAAAAACTTATGAAAAATATTTTAAATATTGGAACTACTTTATTTCTAAGTGTCAGAATGAGTTTAGATCCTGACTCTTCATAGATAGACAATTATGCAATGTGCAATAGAGTTTTTTTTTTAATAAGCGTTTCACCCCGAGCAAGGCATATCACTGCCACTACTGTGCAGTGGGCTACGTAGAGTGGAGAAAGGCTGATTAAATATAGGAAATGACAGAGGGTGGGTGATAGGCGGGTAAGGATACCGAGAATGAGGGTTGGGTAGATGAGAGTGTTGTGAGAATAGTTGGGAGTTAGTGTGATAGGAGGTGTCTATTGACCCTACATTTAAACACCTGGAGATTGTAACTGTCGGGAAAGCAGACTTGTGGAAGGGAGTTCCACAGGTGGGAAGCGCGAGAAAAGAAGTTGTTGGAGTAGAATTACGGTTACATCTTATTTGTTTAACTGTAAAAGGGTGGGACCTAGTTGCTAATCTAGTATCTCGTGTAAATTCGTGCTTAGGTGGCACCAGTGAACTAAGCTCATTGGAGCAGTAGCCATGAAAGTACTTGTAGAAGAGGCACAGGGAAGCCACATCACGCCGGTGAGAGAGCGGCTGTAGCCGGTCTGCCAAGTCAGTATCAACCATGTTACAGATCCTCCTTTGTATTTTGTCAAGAAGCCCAAGGAGTGCAGCAGGGGCACCCGACCAGATATGGCAGCAATATTCAATACATGGGCGGATGGTAGATTTGTATATGTGCAGAATAGATTCAGGTGGGAAAAACTTCCGGGCCCTGCACAGGGAGCTGACTTTCATAGCAGCAGATTTGGCAATAGATTTGATATAGTCATTCCATTTGAGGTCCGCCGAAAGTGTAAGGCCAAGGAGACGTAGTATTTTACTCTCTGGGAGGCTAGCCAGTCCCATGCTAATGGGAGGTAATGCGATAGTCTATGGTGGTTAGTTGATAACAGCTTTGTTTTGGAGGCATTGAAATTTACCAGCCATTTCCTACCCCAGGCCACTACGGATTGGAGGTCCCTTTCAAGTACGGCAGCGAGGTTCACTTTGTCATCCACACCTGGTTTCTGATCGATGCGAGAGTAGATTGTTGTGTCATCGGCATACATGCCAACTTGGGATTTAATGGTGTCGGGGAGATCATTAATGTAGATCAGAAAGAGCGTGGGACCTAGGAGTTGGAAGAAAAAACTATAGATGGAGAATTGTACTTAATGATAACAACTTTACTGATCTAATTAGTTTAATCATAGTTAATCTCAGAACTGTAATATATGTTAAATCCAGTAATTTTAAAAATTGCTTTATATTTTTCCTTTCTCATTCCATCTAGTCAGCAAAATCTGTCTAAATCCTATGAGTCTCTAAAACTCTGATGATCTTTCTTTGAAAATAATAGTGAAATATATAAATATAAAAAGTAACTTTTAAAGGCTACAATATATAGCCTCCATCTAAGTAAATCCAAAGAATATATTAAGAAAAGTTTAAAAATATTAGTGTGTTCTGAAAAGTCCTCAACACAACCAAAAAAGATTCCGCCTTGTGATATGTGGTCAATTGTTCACATTTTGGTAAGTGAATTAGATCAAATTGTAGATATTATGTAGTGTGTAAAGAAAGCAACTATAGTTAAAACCCTATATAATGATGGCAGCTTTGGTAACCTAATTAGTTATGACTTAATGCATGTTATGTTAAAATTAGAAATGTTGAGACATTACTTTGTATTTTTATTCCTGTCGTCTGAAGAAGATCAGTTCAATTCATCTCAGTGCTGTGATTTTCTGAAACTGTGATGATGTGGAAAGAGAGAAAAGAACAACACTAAAAAAAGACTTCTGAAGGTCACCATATGATGTTCTATAAACTTAAGTGTTGGGATCAGCTTGCATACAATTTATTAGTATCTTTTGTTTATTTTTTGTAGGATTCTAGTCATTTTGTGAACAGCTAAGTATTTTACTAATTTTGCATATTTAAAATATTCCTTTAGTTTTAGTAATAAAAAAGTTCTGTTTTAAAATGTTACAAATCTGAGTTAAAAAATCTTGTAGATGATAATCAGTTGCTGATAAATGAATCATTAGTTTTGGTTTCAACCAGAAAACTCAGCAAATTTTGGCTTGATGTGGTAATTGCAAAATATCTTATTTCAAGATGGCCTCTTCTCTGATCTCCAATTTGTGAAGAGTCAAAAAAAAATTACTTGTTAGGATATGAACATTTTTTTGTTTAGTTTTTCCAAGTGATGAAGTCTAATATTTTTTATGGTTCTTGGGCTAATATATGTAAGTCATTTTAAGTCAGATCTGAAGGGAGAAAATTGATTTAATGTGGCAGGCTGACATTAATCAACTGTTAAAAACGAATGTTAAGATAACACAAAAATGGTGGGCATAAAAAAGCAAAAACCTTTTGGCTTGGCCAAAAACAGACACTTTAATGTAAAATGTTACCGGGATATTTATTTAAGAATCAATGTTGGATGTTTAGATGGAGATAAGGAAATAAGACCATACATTTTCTGTTGATGGTCATCATTATATTCACTAAATGAATGTTCATATAAGTAGCAATTGGTGTCTTACACTGAGATTAAGTGATAGTAAGTTTTCTGAAACTTAACGTTGTTTTATATATTCTGTAAAAGAATAGTTTCTTAAAGATTTATAAATTATTTTAATAATGTGGTTGTATAAATCACCCACCTCTCTCTCTCAATATATATGGAAAGATATAAATACCAGTAATAACAAACTTCTAAATAAAGCACACCAAAAATTCCTCTCCCAAATAATATTCCTGACCAAACTAAAACACATAAAAACATTAGTCAACCATAATTTTTCCAACTTTATCATTGATAAAAAATAAAATATCTTACAAAAGGTACACAACACCAATAATAAAAATACCACACTAGTGATAGCAATGTAGTATAATTTTAAATGCCCAGTACAAGACTGTGTTTCTTCACAAATCAATTATCTGTCTTGAACACACTACCACCTTTTTGAATAGATGCTTTACATGTCACTTATCAAACCAAAGTGACATAAAAAATTCTCAACCAGTTTAATTAAAAACCCCTTAAGGAAAACATGATTGAAAATACAGGAATTCTATAAATCACAATATCAAAATCATATCGCTATTCGAGATACACTAGATATCAAACATTTCTCTCCTACCATCAACCCCTACATTATTTAAATAGTGGAAATGGAGTATTGAAAGTTTTTGAAAATAGAAAGATGCACATGCAATTTCTTGAAATGAATGCTTCTTTTTTAAAAGCAAATCAAAATGAATTACTACATAATAGTCAAAACATGAGAAAAAATAACAACAGCAGAGACATAAGCACTCTTGAAAATGGCTGTAGAAATGGCTGAAAGTGAAGCTTGGAATGGCTAGAAAAATGGTGGACAAATTTTAAATTCCTTATGTCCAAGAAAACAGAAAATGTTAGCATGCTCAAAAAAATTAATAAAGAATTAATTAATATTGGCCATATTTAATAAAAGATGTTTGAAAGAGGGTTGCTACCCAATTATACATTAATATATTTATCTATATCTATCTATCTATCTATCTATCTATCTCTCTCTCTGTATATATATATATATATATCAGCATGCAGTGTGGGTATAGAAGAATCCAAAGGAGTATCCTGTACATACAGTGGTAGGATAACTCTATGAGAGCTCTAACCCATTTGCATATATAAATACATATAGAGCAAATATAAGAAAAATTCAGGCAGACACATTATCTCATGGTGAATTGGAAGTGTAGGCCTATTTCAGGCGAACCATCATCAGCTTCTGTCTTTATTTAAGAAAGGAAAGATGGAAGCTGATGATCGTTCACCTGAAATAGGCCTATACTTTCGATTGACCATGAGATAACGTGTCTGCCTTAATTAATTTATATATATATATATATATATATATATATATATATATATATATATTATATTACACATTGAGTGCTGGTGCTAATAACATAGTGCTTGATGTATAATAACAGACCTATAATTTATACTAATAATAAATACATGTTTTCACACAGCATAATGCTAAGTTTGTGCACAATGCACTTGTCAGGTCATTTTATATATTTTATAGGTCATATATATTTTATAGAGCATTGAGGCTTCTCTGCAGTTTCAGGCATAAAGAAGCAGAAAAATGGCTAAGTTCTTTGTTAACAGTGTTTCAAAGAAACAGACGTGTATAAGGAAAGCAGCAAATAAAAAAAATGTGAAGAACTCTAGAAGGTTTAAGCTTTGTCAGATTGAAGGTGTTGGGTTCTCTGGAAATCTGCTTGAACCAATGTTTTTTGTGAAGCACTAGCACAAGATTACATGTGTGATTATACTAAAGGTTGCCTTCAATTTGCTTGGATTTTATTAAAGTTTAATTTGATTTTGATTTAGTTTTTCTTTCTCCATTATTAATTTTCATGTACTGTCTAAGAGATTATTTTAAAGGTTGGATGATGAGTTTAGCTGTTTAGAGTATTTTAACATAATGTTCATTAATCTGGTAAAATCTTCAATCTGGCACCCTGCAAGATTTACATTAATGTTATTCAACCTGTACCACATCTACAGTATACAATTTTCAGGTAAATCGCTTGAAACATTACAGCAATAGAATCTTTGATGATCAATAGTAGGAAATTTTTAATTTTTATGATAATTCTTTCATTTCTATATTTGATTTGTAATTCTAAAAAAATCCTCCTGCATTTTATACATCATTGGTTTGTTTGCTGGTACTTGTCCAAAAATACTTCTGTATTTTATATGCCATTGGTTTCTTTGCTAGTAATTCTACAAAAATTGTTTTGTATTTAATACACCACTGGTTTGTTTGTTAATACTTGTCTAAAACATCCTTCTGCATTTTATACAACATTGATTTGTTTGTTGGTACTTGGCCAAAAACCCTTTTGCATTTTATGCACCATTGGTTTCTTTGCTAGTAATTCTCTAAAAATGCTCCTGAATTTTATATGTCATTTGTTTGCTTACTTGTACTTCTTCATTTCATACATCACTAGCAGTATAGCCCGGCATTGCTCAGGTGTAATGAAAGCTTTAAAACTAATCCACGGTCCTGGAGCTCAGACTTTTTGGACGTTGGTACAAAAGACTAAAAAGCAATAGTTGTTTCCAGTTAAAGCAAAACCGTAGACTGAAAGAAAAATGAATGGATGTAAGTCAAATTTTGATTTCCTGTTATCGATATCAAATTTTCTGCACTATTGTAAGAACTGCAACCTTGAAAGTTTTGAATATCATTTCTTATGTCTTTGTCTATGAGTGTATCAAATTTGATTAAAATCGGACCACTTCTTCTATAACCCGATTTTTTTTAGTATCGATTTTTGATATTTATTGGGGGTACCTCGGCACAAAACCTAGCTAAGAACACTTGCAGACACTTACAGTACAACTGTGTAAATTTTCAAGAAAATGGGTTCAGCCGTTTTGGAGTCTATAGGTAATGGACACACACACAGACACATACACACACAGAGACAAAGTTCCATTTATAAATAAGTTTAGATTTGTTTGTTTTTTGGTACTAGAATAACATCTATGTACCTCAGTTTACCTCATTCATCCCCTTCAGAATGAAATATGCATATTCATATGTTATTAAATTATGATCACAAATCAAAATAATATAAAAATAAATAAATATAAATAAGAATATATATTCAGTTGAATTTTTGAATATTTTTAGCCTTTTCTTAAATATACTTTCCTTCGTTATTGTTGCATGAAATAGAGATTTAGAAATAGGGTAAATATTTTAATGTATACTATGTATTTCGTGAGAATATCATAGAATGTTTTCACATATATTCTTTAAATTTACTTCTAATTTTTTAAAGAGGACGTTACAGAAGGCATGTGTTGCCCATCATTTGATGTCATGATTTTCTATTTAGTGAAGGAAGATATTTAGATGCCATTGGCTTCAAATAAAAAAAAAAAGGATGTTTTCCGAATTTCTTTTTTATCCTTTTCTATGAATTTGTTGCCTTTTCTTTGAGGCCCACTGATAAATGGTGAAAATTTTCCTTTGGGTTAAATTCTTTTAAAAAGATGCTTAAATGCCTACAGCTTTCATAAAAGCCTTTAAAAAAGGCTTTTTTATACTTATATCTCAGAAACTTCAAGAAGGGAATATCATTAAAAAATGATAACTTGATTATTAGATTTTCTCATTCTAAGATGAATTTTCACTGCCTTGAACATTTTGTTGAATGAACATTATTTTTATATATTTCGCTTCTAGTCACATTAGGAAAAATGAAGTTTTTAATTATTAATTTCCTTTACAATTGAATCTGACTTTGAGATCATATTTTCATATTTCATATTTTCAGTTCATTTTGAAGATTGTCAAACTCAGTTTGATACTTGACATGGAAATAATTCAGGTGGGAAGCGCGAGAAAAGAAGTTGTTGGAGTAGAATTACGGTTACATCTTATTTGTTTAACTGTAAAAGGGTGGGACCTAGTTGCTAATCTAGTATCTCGTGTAAATTCGTGCTTAGGTGGCACCAGTGAACTAAGCTCATTGGAGCAGTAGCCATGAAAGTACTTGTAGAAGAGGCACAGGGAAGCCACATCACGCCGGTGAGAGAGCGGCTGTAGCCGGTCTGCCAAGTCAGTATCAACCATGTTACAGATCCTCCTTTGTATTTTGTCAAGAAGCCCAAGGAGTGCAGCAGGGGCACCCGACCAGATATGGCAGCAATATTCAATACATGGGCGGATGGTAGATTTGTATATGTGCAGAATAGATTCAGGTGGGAAAAACTTCCGGGCCCTGCACAGGGAGCTGACTTTCATAGCAGCAGATTTGGCAATAGATTTGATATAGTCATTCCATTTGAGGTCCGCCGAAAGTGTAAGGCCAAGGAGACGTAGTATTTTACTCTCTGGGAGGCTAGCCAGTCCCATGCTAATGGGAGGTAATGCGATAGTCTATGGTGGTTAGTTGATAACAGCTTTGTTTTGGAGGCATTGAAATTTACCAGCCATTTCCTACCCCAGGCCACTACGGATTGGAGGTCCCTTTCAAGTACGGCAGCGAGGTTCACTTTGTCATCCACACCTGGTTTCTGATCGATGCGAGAGTAGATTGTTGTGTCATCGGCATACATGCCAACTTGGGATTTAATGGTGTCGGGGAGATCATTAATGTAGATCAGAAAGAGCGTGGGACCTAGGAGTTGGAAGAAAAAACTATAGATGGAGAATTGTACTTAATGATAACAACTTTACTGATCTAATTAGTTTAATCATAGTTAATCTCAGAACTGTAATATATGTTAAATCCAGTAATTTTAAAAATTGCTTTATATTTTTCCTTTCTCATTCCATCTAGTCAGCAAAATCTGTCTAAATCCTATGAGTCTCTAAAACTCTGATGATCTTTCTTTGAAAATAATAGTGAAATATATAAATATAAAAAGTAACTTTTAAAGGCTACAATATATAGCCTCCATCTAAGTAAATCCAAAGAATATATTAAGAAAAGTTTAAAAATATTAGTGTGTTCTGAAAAGTCCTCAACACAACCAAAAAAGATTCCGCCTTGTGATATGTGGTCAATTGTTCACATTTTGGTAAGTGAATTAGATCAAATTGTAGATATTATGTAGTGTGTAAAGAAAGCAACTATAGTTAAAACCCTATATAATGATGGCAGCTTTGGTAACCTAATTAGTTATGACTTAATGCATGTTATGTTAAAATTAGAAATGTTGAGACATTACTTTGTATTTTTATTCCTGTCGTCTGAAGAAGATCAGTTCAATTCATCTCAGTGCTGTGATTTTCTGAAACTGTGATGATGTGGAAAGAGAGAAAAGAACAACACTAAAAAAAGACTTCTGAAGGTCACCATATGATGTTCTATAAACTTAAGTGTTGGGATCAGCTTGCATACAATTTATTAGTATCTTTTGTTTATTTTTTGTAGGATTCTAGTCATTTTGTGAACAGCTAAGTATTTTACTAATTTTGCATATTTAAAATATTCCTTTAGTTTTAGTAATAAAAAAAAGTTCTGTTTTAAAATGTTACAAATCTGAGTTAAAAAATCTTGTAGATGATAATCAGTTGCTGATAAATGAATCATTAGTTTTGGTTTCAACCAGAAAACTCAGCAAATTTTGGCTTGATGTGGTAATTGCAAAATATCTTATTTCAAGATGGCCTCTTCTCTGATCTCCAATTTGTAAAGAGTCAAAAAAAAAATTACTTGTTAGGATATGAATATTTTTTTTTGTTTAGTTTTTCCAAGTGATGAAGTTCAATATTTTTTATGGTTCTTGGGCTAATATATGTAAGTCATTTTAAGTCAGATCTGAAGGGAGAAAAATTGATTTAATGTGGCAGGCTGACATTAATCAACTGTTAAAAACGAATGTTAAGATAACACAAAAATGGTGGGCATAAAAAAGCAAAAACCTTTTGGCTTGGCCAAAAACAGACACTTTAATGTGGCATGTAATGTCGGGATATTTATTGTAGAATCAATGTTGGATGTTTAGATGGAGATAAGGAAATAAGACCATACATTTTCTGTTGATGGTCATCATTATATTCACTAAATGAATGTTCATATAAGTAGCAATTGGTGTCTTACACTGGAGATTAAGTGATAGTAAGTTTTCTGAAAACTTTAACGTTGTTTTATATATTCTGTAAAAGAATAGTTTCTTAAAGATTTATAAATTATTTTAATAATGTGGTTGTATAAATCACCCACCCTCTCTCTCTCAATATATATGGAAAGATATAAATACCAGTAATAACAAACTTCTTAAATAAAGCACACCAAAATTCCTCTTCCCAAATAATATTCCTGACCAAACTAAAACACATAAAACATTAGTCAACCATAATTTTTCCAACTTTATCATTGATAAAAAATAAAATTATTCTTACAAAAGGTACACAACACCAATAATAAAAATACCACACTAGTGATAGCAATGTAGTGTATGAATTTTAATGCCCAGTACAAGACTGTGTTTCTTCTCACAAATCAATTATCTGTCTTGAACACACTACCACCTTTTTGAATAGATGCTTTACATGTCACTTATCAAACCAAAGTGACATAAAAAATTCTCAACCATTAATTTACAAAACCCCTTAAGGAAAACATGATTGAAAATACAGGAATTCTATAAATCACAATATCAAAATCATATCGCTATTCGAGATACACTAGATATCAAACATTTCTCTCCTACCATCAACCTTACATTATTTAATAGTGGAAATGGAGTATTGAAAGTTTTTGAAAATAGAAAGATGCACATGCAATTTCTTGAAATGAATGCTTCTTTTTTAAAAGCAAATCAAAATGAATTACTACATAATAGTCAAAACATGAGAAAAAATAACAACAGCAGAGACATAAGCACTCTTGAAAATGGCTGTAGAAATGGCTGAAAGTGCTTGGAATGATAAAAAATTATGGACAAATTTTAAATTCCTTATGTCCAAGAAAACAGAAAAATGTTAGCATGCTCAAAAAAATTAATAAAGAATTAATTAATATTGGCCATATTTAATAAAAGATGTTTGAAAGAGGGGTTGCTACCCAATTATACATTAATATATTTATCTATATCTATCTATCTATCTATCTATCTATCTCTCTCTCTCTGTATATATATATATATATCAGCATGCAGTGTGGGTATAGAAGAATCCAAAGGAGTATCCTGTACATACAGTGGTAGGATAACTCTCTAAGAGAGCTCTAAACTTATTTGCATATAAATACATATAGAGCAAATATAAGAAAAATTCAGGCAGACACATTATCTCATGGTGAATTGGAAGTGTAGGCCTATTTCAGGCGAACCATCATCAGCTTCTGTCTTTATTTAAGAAAGGAAAGATGGAAGCTGATGATCGTTCACCTGAAATAGGCCTATACTTTCGATTGACCATGAGATAACGTGTCTGCCTTAATTTTTCTTATATATATATATATATATATATATATATATATATATATATATATTATATTACACATTGAGTGCTGGTGCTAATAACATAGTGCTTGATGTATAATAACAGACCTATAATTTATACTAATAATAAATACATGTTTTCACACAGCATAATGCTAAGTTTGTGCACAATGCACTTGTCAGGTCATTTTATATATTTTATAGGTCATATATATTTTATAGAGCATTGAGGCTTCTCTGCAGTTTCAGGCATAAAGAAGCAGAAAAATGGCTAAGTTCTTTGTTAACAGTGTTTCAAAGAAACAGACGTGTATAAGGAAAGCAGCAAATAAAAAAAATGTGAAGAACTCTAGAAGGTTTAAGCTTTGTCAGATTGAAGGTGTTGGGTTCTCTGGAAATCTGCTTGAACCAATGTTTTTTGTGAAGCACTAGCACAAGATTACATGTGTGATTATACTAAAGGTTGCCTTCAATTTGCTTGGATTTTATTAAAGTTTAATTTGATTTTGATTTAGTTTTTCTTTCTCCATTATTAATTTTCATGTACTGTCTAAGAGATTATTTTAAAGGTTGGATGATGAGTTTAGCTGTTTAGAGTATTTTAACATAATGTTCATTAATCTGGTAAAATCTTCAATCTGGCACCCTGCAAGATTTACATTAATGTTATTCAACCTGTACCACATCTACAGTATACAATTTTCAGGTAAATCGCTTGAAACATTACAGCAATAGAATCTTTGATGATCAATAGTAGGAAATTTTTAATTTTTATGATAATTCTTTCATTTCTATATTTGATTTGTAATTCTAAAAAAATCCTCCTGCATTTTATACATCATTGGTTTGTTTGCTGGTACTTGTCCAAAAATACTTCTGTATTTTATATGCCATTGGTTTCTTTGCTAGTAATTCTACAAAAATTGTTTTGTATTTAATACACCACTGGTTTGTTTGTTAATACTTGTCTAAAACATCCTTCTGCATTTTATACAACATTGATTTGTTTGTTGGTACTTGGCCAAAAACCCTTTTGCATTTTATGCACCATTGGTTTCTTTGCTAGTAATTCTCTAAAAATGCTCCTGAATTTTATATGTCATTTGTTTGCTTACTTGTACTTCTTCATTTCATACATCACTAGCAGTATAGCCCGGCATTGCTCAGGTGTAATGAAAGCTTTAAAACTAATCCACGGTCCTGGAGCTCAGACTTTTTGGACGTTGGTACAAAAGACTAAAAAGCAATAGTTGTTTCCAGTTAAAGCAAAACCGTAGACTGAAAGAAAAATGAATGGATGTAAGTCAAATTTTGATTTCCTGTTATCGATATCAAATTTTCTGCACTATTGTAAGAACTGCAACCTTGAAAGTTTTGAATATCATTTCTTATGTCTTTGTCTATGAGTGTATCAAATTTGATTAAAATCGGACCACTTCTTCTATAACCCGATTTTTTTTAGTATCGATTTTTGATATTTATTGGGGGTACCTCGGCACAAAACCTAGCTAAGAACACTTGCAGACACTTACAGTACAACTGTGTAAATTTTCAAGAAAATGGGTTCAGCCGTTTTGGAGTCTATAGGTAATGGACACACACACAGACACATACACACACAGAGACAAAGTTCCATTTATAAATAAGTTTAGATTTGTTTGTTTTTTGGTACTAGAATAACATCTATGTACCTCAGTTTACCTCATTCATCCCCTTCAGAATGAAATATGCATATTCATATGTTATTAAATTATGATCACAAATCAAAATAATATAAAAATAAATAAATATAAATAAGAATATATATTCAGTTGAATTTTTGAATATTTTTAGCCTTTTCTTAAATATACTTTCCTTCGTTATTGTTGCATGAAATAGAGATTTAGAAATAGGGTAAATATTTTAATGTATACTATGTATTTCGTGAGAATATCATAGAATGTTTTCACATATATTCTTTAAATTTACTTCTAATTTTTTAAAGAGGACGTTACAGAAGGCATGTGTTGCCCATCATTTGATGTCATGATTTTCTATTTAGTGAAGGAAGATATTTAGATGCCATTGGCTTCAAATAAAAAAAAAAAGGATGTTTTCCGAATTTCTTTTTTATCCTTTTCTATGAATTTGTTGCCTTTTCTTTGAGGCCCACTGATAAATGGTGAAAATTTTCCTTTGGGTTAAATTCTTTTAAAAAGATGCTTAAATGCCTACAGCTTTCATAAAAGCCTTTAAAAAAGGCTTTTTTATACTTATATCTCAGAAACTTCAAGAAGGGAATATCATTAAAAAATGATAACTTGATTATTAGATTTTCTCATTCTAAGATGAATTTTCACTGCCTTGAACATTTTGTTGAATGAACATTATTTTTATATATTTCGCTTCTAGTCACATTAGGAAAAATGAAGTTTTTAATTATTAATTTCCTTTACAATTGAATCTGACTTTGAGATCATATTTTCATATTTCATATTTTCAGTTCATTTTGAAGATTGTCAAACTCAGTTTGATACTTGACATGGAAATAATTCAGGTGGGAAGCGCGAGAAAAGAAGTTGTTGGAGTAGAATTACGGTTACATCTTATTTGTTTAACTGTAAAAGGGTGGGACCTAGTTGCTAATCTAGTATCTCGTGTAAATTCGTGCTTAGGTGGCACCAGTGAACTAAGCTCATTGGAGCAGTAGCCATGAAAGTACTTGTAGAAGAGGCACAGGGAAGCCACATCACGCCGGTGAGAGAGCGGCTGTAGCCGGTCTGCCAAGTCAGTATCAACCATGTTACAGATCCTCCTTTGTATTTTGTCAAGAAGCCCAAGGAGTGCAGCAGGGGCACCCGACCAGATATGGCAGCAATATTCAATACATGGGCGGATGGTAGATTTGTATATGTGCAGAATAGATTCAGGTGGGAAAAACTTCCGGGCCCTGCACAGGGAGCTGACTTTCATAGCAGCAGATTTGGCAATAGATTTGATATAGTCATTCCATTTGAGGTCCGCCGAAAGTGTAAGGCCAAGGAGACGTAGTATTTTACTCTCTGGGAGGCTAGCCAGTCCCATGCTAATGGGAGGTAATGCGATAGTCTATGGTGGTTAGTTAGAGATAACAGCTTTGTTTTGGAGGCATTGAAATTTACCAGCCATTTCCTACCCCAGGCCACTACGGATTGGAGGTCCCTTTCAAGTACGGCAGCGAGGTTCACTTTGTCATCCACACCTGGTTTCTGATCGATGCGAGAGTAGATTGTTGTGTCATCGGCATACATGCCAACTTGGGATTTAATGGTGTCGGGGAGATCATTAATGTAGATCAGAAAGAGCGTGGGACCTAGGAGTTGGAAGAAAAAACTATAGATGGAGAATTGTACTTAATGATAACAACTTTACTGATCTAATTAGTTTAATCATAGTTAATCTCAGAACTGTAATATATGTTAAATCCAGTAATTTTAAAAATTGCTTTATATTTTTCCTTTCTCATTCCATCTAGTCAGCAAAATCTGTCTAAATCCTATGAGTCTCTAAAACTCTGATGATCTTTCTTTGAAAATAATAGTGAAATATATAAATATAAAAAGTAACTTTTAAAGGCTACAATATATAGCCTCCATCTAAGTAAATCCAAAGAATATATTAAGAAAAGTTTAAAAATATTAGTGTGTTCTGAAAAGTCCTCAACACAACCAAAAAAGATTCCGCCTTGTGATATGTGGTCAATTGTTCACATTTTGGTAAGTGAATTAGATCAAATTGTAGATATTATGTAGTGTGTAAAGAAAGCAACTATAGTTAAAACCCTATATAATGATGGCAGCTTTGGTAACCTAATTAGTTATGACTTAATGCATGTTATGTTAAAATTAGAAATGTTGAGACATTACTTTGTATTTTTATTCCTGTCGTCTGAAGAAGATCAGTTCAATTCATCTCAGTGCTGTGATTTTCTGAAACTGTGATGATGTGGAAAGAGAGAAAAGAACAACACTAAAAAAAGACTTCTGAAGGTCACCATATGATGTTCTATAAACTTAAGTGTTGGGATCAGCTTGCATACAATTTATTAGTATCTTTTGTTTATTTTTGTAGGATTCTAGTCATTTTGTGAACAGCTAAGTATTTTACTAATTTTGCATATTTAAAATATTCCTTTAGTTTTAGTAATAAAAAAAAGTTCTGTTTTAAAATGTTGCAAATCTGAGTTAAAAATCTTGTAGATGATAATCAGTTGCTGATAAATGAATCATTAGTTTTGGTTTCAACCAGAAAACTCAGCAAATTTTGGCTTGATGTGGTAATTGCAAAATATCTTATTTCAAGATGGCCTCTTCTCTGATCTCCAATTTGTAAAGAGTCAAAAAAAATTACTTGTTAGGATATGAATATTTTTGTTTAGTTTTTCCAAGTGATGAAGTTCAATATTTTTTATGGTTCTTGGGCTAATATATGTAAGTCATTTAAGTCAGATCTGAAGGAAAAAAATTGATTTAATGTGGCAGGCTGACATTAATCAACTGTTAAAAACGAATGTTAAGATAACACAAAAAATGGTGGGCATAAAAAAGCAAAAACCTTTTTGGCTTGGCCAAAAACAGACACTTTAATGTGGCATGTAATGTCGGGATATTTATTGTAGAATCAATGTTGGATGTTTAGATGGAGATAAGAAATAAGACCATACATTTTCTGTTGATGGTCATCATTATATTCACTAAATGAATGTTCATATAAGTAGCAATTGGTGTCTTACACTGGAGATTAAGTGATAGTAAGTTTTCTGAAAACTTTAACGTTGTTTTATATATTCTGTAAAAGAATAGTTTCTTAAAGATTTATAAATTATTTTAATAATGTGGTTGTATAAATCACCCACCCTCTCTCTCTCAATATATATGGAAAGATATAAATACCAGTAATAACAAACTTCTTAAAATAAAGCACACCAAAATTCCTCTTCCCAAATAATATTCCTGACCAAACTAAAACACATAAAACATTAGTCAACCATAATTTTTCCAACTTTATCATTGATAAAAAATAAAATTATTCTTACAAAGAGTACACAACACCAATAATAAAAATACCACACTAGTGATAGCAATGTAGTGTATGAATTTTAATGCCAGTACAAGACTGTGTTTCTTCTCACAAATCAATTATCTGTCTTGAACACACTACCACCTTTTTGAATAGATGCTTTACATATCACTTATCAAACCAAAGTGACATAAAAAATTCTCAACCATTAATTTACAAAACCCCTTAAGGAAAACATGATTGAAAATACAGAATTCTATAAATCACAATATCAAAATCATATCGCTATTCGAGATACACTAGATATCCAAACATTTCTCTCCTACCATCAACCTTACATTATTTAATAGTGGAGGAAATGGAGTATTGAAAGTTTTTGAAAATAGAAAGATGCACATGCAATTTCTTGAAATGAATGCTTCTTTTAAAAAGCAAATCAAAATGAATTACTACATAATAGACAAAACATGAGAAAAAAAATAACAACAGCAGAGACATAAGCACTCTTGAAAATGGCTGGCAGAAATGGCTGAAAGTGCTTGGAATGATAAAAAATTATGGACAAATTTTTAAATTCCTTATGTCCAAGAAAACAGAAAAATGTTAGCATGCTCAAAAAAATTAATAAAGAATTAATTAATATTGGCCATATTTAATAAAGATGTTTGAAAGAGGGGTTGCTACCCAATTATACATTAATATATTTATCTATCTATCTATCTATCTATCTATCTATCTCTCTCTCTCTGTATATATATATATATATCAGCATGCAGTGTGGAGTATGAAGAATCCAAAGGAGTATCCTGTACATACAGTGGTAGGATAACTCTCTGAGAGAGCTCTAAACTTATTTGCATATAAATACATATAGAGCAAATATAAGAAAAATTCAGGCAGACACATTATCTCATGGTGAATTGGAAGTGTAGGCCTATTTCAGGCGAACCATCATCAGCTTCTGTCTTTATTTAAGAAAGGAAAGATGGAAGCTGATGATCGTTCACCTGAAATAGGCCTATACTTTCGATTGACCATGAGATAACGTGTCTGCCTTATTTTTCTATATATATATATATATATATATATATATATATATATATATATTATATTACACATTGAGTGCTGGTGCTAATAACATAGTGCTTGATGTATAATAACAGACCTATAATTTATACTAATAATAAATACATGTTTTCACACAGCATAATGCTAAGTTTGTGCACAATGCACTTGTCAGGTCATTTTATATATTTTATAGGTCATATATATTTTATAGAGCATTGAGGCTTCTCTGCAGTTTCAGGCATAAAGAAGCAGAAAAATGGCTAAGTTCTTTGTTAACAGTGTTTCAAAGAAACAGACGTGTATAAGGAAAGCAGCAAATAAAAAAAATGTGAAGAACTCTAGAAGGTTTAAGCTTTGTCAGATTGAAGGTGTTGGGTTCTCTGGAAATCTGCTTGAACCAATGTTTTTTGTGAAGCACTAGCACAAGATTACATGTGTGATTATACTAAAGGTTGCCTTCAATTTGCTTGGATTTTATTAAAGTTTAATTTGATTTTGATTTAGTTTTTCTTTCTCCATTATTAATTTTCATGTACTGTCTAAGAGATTATTTTAAAGGTTGGATGATGAGTTTAGCTGTTTAGAGTATTTTAACATAATGTTCATTAATCTGGTAAAATCTTCAATCTGGCACCCTGCAAGATTTACATTAATGTTATTCAACCTGTACCACATCTACAGTATACAATTTTCAGGTAAATCGCTTGAAACATTACAGCAATAGAATCTTTGATGATCAATAGTAGGAAATTTTTAATTTTTATGATAATTCTTTCATTTCTATATTTGATTTGTAATTCTAAAAAAAATCCTCCTGCATTTTATACATCATTGGTTTGTTTGCTGGTACTTGTCCAAAAATACTTCTGTATTTTATATGCCATTGGTTTCTTTGCTAGTAATTCTACAAAAATTGTTTTGTATTTAATACACCACTGGTTTGTTTGTTAATACTTGTCTAAAACATCCTTCTGCATTTTATACAACATTGATTTGTTTGTTGGTACTTGGCCAAAAACCCTTTTGCATTTTATGCACCATTGGTTTCTTTGCTAGTAATTCTCTAAAAATGCTCCTGAATTTTATATGTCATTTGTTTGCTTACTTGTACTTCTTCATTTCATACATCACTAGCAGTATAGCCCGGCATTGCTCAGGTGTAATGAAAGCTTTAAAACTAATCCACGGTCCTGGAGCTCAGACTTTTTGGACGTTGGTACAAAAGACTAAAAAGCAATAGTTGTTTCCAGTTAAAGCAAAACCGTAGACTGAAAGAAAAATGAATGGATGTAAGTCAAATTTTGATTTCCTGTTATCGATATCAAATTTTCTGCACTATTGTAAGAACTGCAACCTTGAAAGTTTTGAATATCATTTCTTATGTCTTTGTCTATGAGTGTATCAAATTTGATTAAAATCGGACCACTTCTTCTATAACCCGATTTTTTTTAGTATCGATTTTTGATATTTATTGGGGGTACCTCGGCACAAAACCTAGCTAAGAACACTTGCAGACACTTACAGTACAACTGTGTAAATTTTCAAGAAAATGGGTTCAGCCGTTTTGGAGTCTATAGGTAATGGACACACACACAGACACATACACACACAGAGACAAAGTTCCATTTATAAATAAGTTTAGATTTGTTTGTTTTTTGGTACTAGAATAACATCTATGTACCTCAGTTTACCTCATTCATCCCCTTCAGAATGAAATATGCATATTCATATGTTATTAAATTATGATCACAAATCAAAATAATATAAAAATAAATAAATATAAATAAGAATATATATTCAGTTGAATTTTTGAATATTTTTAGCCTTTTCTTAAATATACTTTCCTTCGTTATTGTTGCATGAAATAGAGATTTAGAAATAGGGTAAATATTTTAATGTATACTATGTATTTCGTGAGAATATCATAGAATGTTTTCACATATATTCTTTAAATTTACTTCTAATTTTTTAAAGAGGACGTTACAGAAGGCATGTGTTGCCCATCATTTGATGTCATGATTTTCTATTTAGTGAAGGAAGATATTTAGATGCCATTGGCTTCAAATAAAAAAAAAAAGGATGTTTTCCGAATTTCTTTTTTATCCTTTTCTATGAATTTGTTGCCTTTTCTTTGAGGCCCACTGATAAATGGTGAAAATTTTCCTTTGGGTTAAATTCTTTTAAAAAGATGCTTAAATGCCTACAGCTTTCATAAAAGCCTTTAAAAAAGGCTTTTTTATACTTATATCTCAGAAACTTCAAGAAGGGAATATCATTAAAAAATGATAACTTGATTATTAGATTTTCTCATTCTAAGATGAATTTTCACTGCCTTGAACATTTTGTTGAATGAACATTATTTTTATATATTTCGCTTCTAGTCACATTAGGAAAAATGAAGTTTTTAATTATTAATTTCCTTTACAATTGAATCTGACTTTGAGATCATATTTTCATATTTCATATTTTCAGTTCATTTTGAAGATTGTCAAACTCAGTTTGATACTTGACATGGAAATAATTCATTATAACTAAACAAAAAAAGACTTCTTGTCAAAGTATGACTGACTGATCAAAGTCTTTTAAGAGTTTTAATAATTTTTTAAGAAGATTCATATATTTTATTGATGTGATTATTTTTCTAAACAAAAGCTGAATTATTTGAAGCCAAAAAACTACTTTTGAATAATAAAAGAATGACTTTTTAAAAAAAATAATTTCATTCCAAGCAAGGTGATAATGAAACAAAGAGGCACGGGATTACTGGGAATGAAATAGAATGAAAAGAATTAAAAAAGGATAAAGGACAATAAAAGCACAAGTTTCAGGAATATGGGATGACAGGGAAGCAAGAAACTGGAATAGTGCTCCACAGTTGCAAGTGTGTGAAAAGAAACTATTAAAATAGAACTTACGGTTGCATCTAGCTGTGTCAATAGTAAAATGACGGCCTAATAACCAATCTAGTAGCATGCTTAAATTTATACAGTCAAGATATTTAGGAGGAAAGCTCAATAGAACAACTGCCATGAAAATATTTATAGAAAAGTCAGTGGGAAACTACAGCAAGGTATTTGTAAAAAGACTCAGGGCAAGATGCCAGGTCAGGATCAATAACATTGCTGACATATCCATTGAGTTTCCAGTTTTTTGTGATGTCTTTTCATTCTCTTTTGCTCCTGACATCCCCTTGTTTCTTAGCTGCATTATCAACTTGCTTGGGGTGAATTGATTAAAAGAAATGAATAAGAACTTGGGAAATGCGATGATGGTATCTGGAACATAACAGAAGAAAAGGAAGGCTATTTTCAACTTTGTCAAAGCCATAGAACTGATTTTCTAAAAAGAATTACAGAGTTTTACATAAAATAAAAGACTAAGCATGCCTGTCATGGTCCACTTTGTATTTGCCATTGGCAGCACTACTAGTTGATCTACATATGTTTGAAATAATTTACCTAATTTTGAAAGATTATCTATCAGATAAGGATCAGATCTGAGGTTTCAATGGGTTAATGAAGCAAATGAGAAAACCTGTGATGGTGATCCTCTTATTGAGAACTGACAAAAAAGAATAGGTTCTGCATGAATCTTTGAGATGAGGAAAGTACCTGAATGATGAATTATACACTTGAGGAAGGCTTAAGAACATAGCAGCTGAAATGCAGTCATAAAAATAGTAAATGATGAGGATACATTAAATAATATGCGAAAAAGCACATTATTAAATTCAAAACAGTCACATAAGTTCAAAACAGAAAATTCTTTTTTTAATCAATTGACCTCAATCAGAGTTATAATGCCACAAAAATGCAAAGGACGGCTCAGAGTAAAAGCAAGAACTTTAGATGGAACTGGAAACCCGCAATAAACCGCTACTCCTGTGTAAAAAAAAGCGTCAAGAAGTATGAACTGAATAATAAGCAAACTTATCTACACCTATTATGACGATTAACTCAAACTGAATTCCTTAGTTTTATTATTACTGTCACATTATTTCAGTTGTTGCATTCTTCAGCCTGCTGCAAATGCTATGTTATATTTTATAACTGTTGTAACCCTGAAAGGTTACTGTGTGAGTAATAACTAAAATGGAGGTTGGGAATAATAGTATATCAACAAGTACAAGACTTGCAGACTGCATGAAGTAAATACACTGCTAGTGAACTTATTCTTCTTCTATGTGCCATATCCCTTCAGGACGTAGGCAATCATAGCCTTCCACGTCTCTCTAACCCTTGTAGCTCTTAGCTTGCTTTCTTCTGTTACCCCACCCAAACCCCACTCTGTCATCTACCTGCTCAGGTCCTTCAAATATATTAACCACTGATTCCCTCTGTCTCTCTTTCCCTCTATCTGATCTGTGAGTATCAGATTCTCAAAGCCTTCTTTCCTCATCACATGTCCCAGGAACTTCAGCTGTCTTTTCCTGATGCTCAGTATTAATTTCTTTTTTCGTTTCCATCTTTTCTAAAACCTCATCATTGCTCACATGTTTGATACATGATATTTGCAGTGTCCTTCTGTAAAACCACATTTCAATTGCTTCAAGTTTTTCCTTCGTCTTTGAGATCACATAGCAATCCAGTACTCTCTTCTTTGTTTCTAGCAAAATTTTCCTGTCTCTTAATACTCTGCTCAGCTTCTAAAATGTGTCCTTGGCCATGCTAATTTGCCTTCGGATATCAGTGTTGCACTTTTTGTTTTCCATTAGAACACTTCCCAAGTACTCAAATTTTTGTACTTGCTTGATTTTAGTATCCCCAGCTGCCAGTCAGTATAATCACTCACCCTTTTTCCAATAGTGTCCACATATTTAAAAGGATAGGAACATCTCATTACTTTGTATAGTAATAGAATGTGCAACAATAACTTTACATAATGTTTAAGCCAATCTCTTCAGTCAATATGATCTTGTAGAGTGTTCCTCGTTTCAACCCTACAGCTCTTTTTCTACACATGAAATATAGCAAGCTTATTGCTATTCTACTCCTATTTCTGTGGCAAATTTTCCTTAGTTCTACCTTTTTCAAACCTCTACAACTAAAACCCTTCATGCTACATACACAGGGTCAAATCATCCTTATTCCCTTTGTATTTCATTTTTAAGAATAATATTCCACTAAACCAACTTCTTTCTAAGAACTACTATTTTATGAAATGTCCACCCAAGAGGATTTATCCTCATTCACTACAATGTTAATCTCTTCCAGTCTTGGGTCAACTCTTAACAAACCTACCTATCCTCATAATCTGAACAAGGGTCATTGAAAAACTTCTCAGCTTCACCCAGAAAAAAAGCTATAGCTGAACATTTTTTATTCTGGCAACACACTACCCCTTCTTGTAAAACTCGAAAAAACTAATTGAAATTTCTGTCTTAATTTATGTGCTGGTGAGGCCTGTACAAAAGTGAGAGGTGTGTGACAAATCTAAAAATGGGAAAACAGAGATCCAAGCAGTCACAAAGTATCGGCAAAAGAAAGGTATGACACCCGAGGAAATCCAGGGGGACATGGCTGTAGACTTCCTTTCTTATATAACTATGATGGGGTGGGCTCTAAAATTTAAGCATGTCAGGAACAACACAGAAGATGAACATTATTTAACTTGCCCAAAAACGTCAAGCTCTTATGAAAAAGTTGATAGCATTCACCATAGATGTCTTACTGTCCAGTATAGAGTTAAGTCCATACAGTTTAGTTCTAGTTTGGTTCATATTATTTTAACTGAGATCTTGGTAAATGAGCAAGATAAGTCTCAAGAATGCTGATTCCAGATCAAAATCTGAAAAGAGTTGTCATTTCCAGGCTGAGTGTGAGAATTTCTACCACAGATTAGTAACTCAAAATGAAACCTGGGTTCACCACTTTGAACCTGATTCAAAGATGGAAAACAAATGGTGGAAACACCCTGATTCATTCCCAAAGAAGTTCAACCAGACAGCATCAGTTGGTAAGTTGATGGCTTCCGTTTTTCTTTTTTTGAATTCGGAAGGTATAATCATGATACACCACCTTGAAAAGAGAAAAACTATTGATGGACAGTTCTCTGCATTGGAATAAAGACAACTGAAAGAATCAATCAACTTAAAACTTAAAGGAAACTTGGGGAAGTTGTGGTCTTGCTCAATGATAATGTATCAATTCACACTGCTCAGGTTGCAATAGGTGAATCAGCCAACTGTGGTTTTGAATTACTACCCCGTTCCCCTTACTCACCAGACTTAATTCCATCTAACTTGTTCCTTTTTTCTGAACTCAGATCCCACCTGTGTGGTTTCAAATCTTGAAAACAATGATAAATTTTTAGAGGACCATCACTCCAACCCATTTCTGTGAAGTAATTGTGATGCTTAAGCATTACTGAATCAAGTGCATTGATGTCAAGAGGGATCATATTGAAAAAGTTTTTGAATGACCCTCAGACTTCCTTCTCTTACTTCCACACAACATCATTCAGTAATCCTCTACCTTTAGTGGCTCTTAGATTGATCACTTGATTTGCTGTTTTACAGTTTATCAACCTTTTCTGATTTAAAATCAGAAAATATTTTTTTAGTTGTAAGATTTTGGCAATGAGCAGGAAGGAATAACAATGATTTTACTGATACAAGTCTTACTAATTAACCTATAGCTGGGGTGGATTTAGACCTTTTCCAAGGATATTTGCATGTAATCCATTTTAAAGAACCTAACTGGAATTAGAACTAAGGTAACCAATCTTCAATTCTGTGTAGTGGCTTGTGGGCCTGGTATTTTGTGAATGTTTTGTTAAGAATATATAGTGGATTCTTTTAGTTTAATTTGTCCTTGTGATGCCACTTTTGTTCATTCCACTGATCCAGAGTTCAGATCAATAGTTCAGATCAATCAGTGTATAATAAAGATGACAGTATTATAATGATAATCAGCTTTGAAGATTTACATGACAAATCTAAATATGTAACAACAAAAGCAATTCATACTCAGTATGAGAAATATCAAATATAATCTGAGTTTTGTGACTATAGAAATAGTGTACCCTTTCAGGGCCTGTTTTTTTTAACTTTGAATAGAATTTTTTTCTTTCAGAAAAATCCACATTGTCAGTGCAACTATTTTACAATCCCCGAAAGCCCTTTCTCTATTCAAGGACATTCATTGAATTTACTCAAGTTTCAGTGCAGAATTTAACTCTGAAGGGGGTTTCATTTGCCAATGACTTTTGAAAGAATGGACCCGTTAACTATGTCAGGCAACAAAATGGATATTGATTAAGGAATTTAAAGTGAAACTCAAAGAACTATTTAAAGATGTGAAGAGAAGGAGAAATCTTAACCAAAACCGTCCTCTTTAAATTCCTATTGAAATAATCCTCATCCAATCAATATTTGAGTTCCAAATAACAAATCAAAATATGACAGGACAACATTGGTGCATTGAAATAATATTTCGAATAATTATTTCATCAGTAACATTTTCATTAATGCTTGACAATTGACAATCCTTCTTCATTTTCAATGTATTTTTATCGTAAAATCTTTTGCAATAAATTTACATCACACATGTAATAGCTCTATCCTGTCAGTAATGCTAGAATGAATTTCTGACCATTAAATATCCTTTCTTTTCTGGTTTTAAATGCATTTTTAAATCTTTAGCAGCACATTTATATTCTACATATACATCTATTGCACTTCTCGATTTGGATCTCTCTTTTGTCTTCTTGTTTTCCAGTCAACTTTGAACTTGAAAAGTTTAAATGCAATGTCAGTGATTATATTGTATCTTCTTAATTCTTGTTCTTGTATTGTTCTCTCTCCTTAATAATATATTTTTTCTCATATTTCCTAACACACAGTAATCTCTTGCATCTTAGTGCTTTCTTGCCTTACTTGGGGTAAATTGATAAAAAAAACTTATAATAGTTTTGGGAATTTCAACAACTACTTAGGATAGGAAGACGTGGAAGGCCATGATTGCCTACGTCCTTGAAGAGACATGTCATATGGAAGAAGAAGTCTTCTGCTCGTATTTTCTCCTGATGGCTGACTACATTTTTTTCTGTACAACTTCAAGATCAAGAGCTGAAATTTTTCATTTTTTTTTTTTGCTAAACATTGAAAAACTTAAACTTTAATAATTTGTTTTTTTACTGCCAGTACTATTTTAATAGTGAAAAGAAAGGAATATAGCTAGAAATAGAGAAAGATGAGAGAGTAATTGAATAAACATTAAAATCAAACTAATAAAACAAATGAAAACTTTTTTCTCTCTATATTGACTTGGTTCTGTGAAAGTTGGTTCACTGTGTCATGTGAGGCAATTTTTCTCTCCAGAATCTATCATACATATTTATAAGTCAACCATTCCCCCATGCTTAGAATGTTGCTGCCACATATGGTCTAATCCCCCTGTTATTTATCTAAAGCTCCTTGATAAAATCCAAAGATCAATCAGCAATATTATTAGTCTTGATCAGGCATCTTGACTTCAGTCACTTTTCTACTACTGTAAGATTGCCTTCCTGTGCTTTTTCTATAAATACTTTTATAGTAATAGTTTGGATGATCTCTTTGCTATGGTACTTGGGCCTTTTGAATTTAAGTGCAGTACTAGACTGGCATTGTGGCACAATGGATATTGGCTCGGAATGAGAAATCGGGGAACCGAGTTCAAATTCCAGTTGAATTGCTTGCATTCACTTACGTGCAAATACCCTTGAGAAAGGTATTAATCTGTCTCTTCCCTCCAGTTATGGGTTAAATAATAGGACAGATTGGGTTCTATAGCCTTGGTCGACAACCAGTCTACCGCAGAAAGCAATGGCAACCTACTGTGGGATAATCTTCTGCCCAGTCAGTCATGTCTCTTTTGAGACATGATCGCCAAAGCGTGTAACTGACTGAATAGACTGGCATCAAGATCTCATCAATTTATTGTTGAGTTGGCTAGAAGTAAATGTAAGTTCTATGTTAACAGTCTCTTATCTTGCACTTCTCACTTGTAGATCTCCCTTCTGGCTCCATGCTTTCCAGCAAACCTCGACCTTCAAAAACATAAATGCAATGTCAATCACTATCTTCTGCTCTTCTGATTACTATTTTGTTCTCACTTATATAATAATGTTTCTACATCTAATTCTTTCATACCCAATAACCCCTCATGTCTGGTGACTTAACTGCCTTGCATGGGCTGAATAAAAAAATGTAGACCCACATTTTGCTGTTATCCAACTATAATTTGAATCTAGTCATCGGATTAAGGTTTTTATTAAGAACTATTTTTAGTATAATGTCAGTAAGTTTTCTCAGAATTTCAAAGTGTATTGAATCTAAATACAAAACATAATGTGTCACCTTCATTATTAGTATATATAAAGTCATTTATAAGTGAATGACTTTTGTATGTCATCACTGAAAATGAATATTACTGTTGTTGTTGCAATTAATTAGGTAGAAACCACATAATAGTTGCATTGTCCACACTCCTGAACCAACACAAGCAAAAAGAATTTTACACCATTGGTTTGTTGTCTTTGCTGAATCATATAAAGTAATGACAAGCAGAAATTGACCACAAAGAGTCAGTCAGTTAAGTGTCATACATAATTCACGCTTAGACAATCATGTTTCTAAAGAGACATGACTGATTGCGCAGAAAATTTTCCCACAGTAAGTTGCCATTAATTTCTGCAGTAAACTGGTTATCAACCCAGTCTATAGAACCCAATCTGTTCTGCTGTTTAATCCATAGCTGGAAGGAGACAAGATGGATTAATACCTTTCCCAAGGATAATTGCATGCAAGTGAATGCAATAAATTCAACTGGAATTTGAACTCGGCTCTCTGATTTCTCTTTCTGAGCTGATATTCATTGCACCACAACACACATTTTCAAAGGGTATCCAATATATAAACATATGCCTGATATAGTCCTGCCTGTTGATTCCATGTATATATTATTGTATTATTAAAGAATATGCTTTAAATCCAAATCAAAGTATACACTATTTAGATTCAAAATAAACTAGGCCACTGGAGTTAGGAGATCAGAGATTTCATCTGTACAGGTAATGCAATGGTTATTCAAATAAGAAATTGATTCTTAGACACAAAATCTTAATGCTAAATACAAATCTGAATGTAAATGATTTAAAATTTCATAACATGATGGAAAATATTAAAAGGTATCTGTTGAAAAGATTGTTTACATTAGTTCTCTTTAAAGGAATAATACATTTTTCTAGTATCAAGTCATTGTTTAGATATGCATATTTATTCATTTATGTGTGTGGGAAGCTATAATATTTACTTTTCCATGTAATGATTATCTAAAATATGTTCTGTATAAAACTATTTTCTTAGATCGATGGTTAAAAGTGGATTTGGGTGAATGAAGCCAGTAAGTCTTAACAAAGGCTGTCCTTCTTCAAATTTCATCAAATGGTACTGCAGAATCATAAGCAAAAAACTGTACCAGTTAACAAAAACCACATCACTTGACGTCTTTCAACAGCAGCAAGAATAAAAATGAATAGCCCATGTCACACAAAAATAAAAATGACATCAAGATATTCATATTTCACGCAACTTTAAAAAAAAGATTAGGGAAGAGAATCATCATCAATATTGAAAAGAACAATAGGAGTGGCCTGGTTTATTTTGAAAAGAACAATAGGAGTAACTTGATTTGAGAAACTTATTTTCCTTAAAAATCATTTTAAGAAAAAGTAGCACTAGCTTCTTGGTCAATAAATTCATATTTTTTCTTATAAGAAAATGGCTAATATTCCGTCAGTCAGTTAAATGCCATACTTTGGGTAAATATATCTCAAAAGAGACGTGACTGACTGGCAGAAAATTATCCCGAAGTAAGTTGCCATTGCTTTCTGTAGTAGACTGGTTACCAGCCAAGGCTACAGAATCTAATCTGTCTTGTTATTTAACCCATAACTGGAGGGAAGAGATGGATTAATACCTTTCCCAGTGGTATTTTGCATAAGTGAATGCAAGGAATTCAACTGGAATTCAAACTCGGCAACCTGATTTGTTGTTTCGAGTTGATATCCACTGTACTATGACGCACATCCATATAAATATTACCACTACCATTAAAATCCTGTTATTTGCTTTAACACAATCTGTTTAACATAGGTATACATCTTTATGCAAAAGCATTTGATAAAGTACAGCACAAAAGATTGCTCTGAAAAATTACAACAAAATTATGGAAAGAGGACTTAGAAAATTTAACTTTTACAAGACATATTGAAGTAAGAAGGAGCAAAGAGAGATGGTAACCTACTGAATTTAGGTCAAGGGATAACAGATCAAGAACAATCAAGGATGATAAAGAGTCAAATATTGGTTAGAGCTACAAGAGACAGGAAATTATGTGGGGGCCATATCTGCTTATATCTTGAAAGAATACAGCACATGAAAGAAGAATTTTTATTATCTGCATCATCATTTTTGAAAAGATGTGTTTTACTCCTTTTCTTTCTATAACCATTATTTTGTCAGACATACATGCAAAAGGGTGCATCTTTAATCATTTCAATTCTAACCTCTACAAGTCTAAGGTCAGCCGTTATCTATCCTACATATCCTCATGCTATGTACATTTTATTTCTTTTTATAAGCCACATTCAGTAACCCTACTGTGAGTGATTCTTAGGCCTTGTATTAGGTGAATTGTATTATTTAAATGTATATAGTTTTGTATATATTTCATGGACTTAAATTATGGTTTTTGATGCTATATTTTTAGGGAGCCTTTGGTTTTTCACTTGTACTTCTATCTGATTTTTAGGTCTTTTTGCTCTTTTTTTCAAGAAGTGATTATTGATGTTGAAATTACACTTCCAGCTTCAACAGACAGCCAATTTCTGTGGAAAGCCACATAGCATGTGGGAATTGATTCAACTCAGAAACTATCATCAGTTTCAGTCTCATGAACCTCATGTTGATAAATTTGCATTACACTGTGCAGTCAGATATATTTGTTCATGTGTGTGCATGTTCACACATCATTTGTTAAGTTCTTTAATTAACAGGGACAGACTGACTTCGATCTGTCACTATACATTCCAATGATTGTTTTTATTGCAAATCAATGAATAAGGCTTTTGTTTCAAAGGCAATCCTCATGGGCTTCACTACAGACTTTTTTCAACCGTCTTAGAAAAACATTACGATAGTCTTGAAGCTAGTATTTCATGCCAAGGAAAAAAGGTTGCTTCATCATTAGCGCTGTAATTCTCTTAATACCTTAGGGGATTTTTTTTTCTCAAAATCATTTCAGTAATAAATTAATAGTTTATTTGATGTTTGCTATCTACCCATGAACATAATGTATAATTTTTATTTATTTCAAGAATTTAATGATGAAAAATTATATCACCATGGGAATTATTTAAACATATTTAATTCATGATGTTAAAAAATAATTTTCAATATTTTAGCCATTATAAATTCAACCTTTATCTATACTTCAAATATGAGGTATTGTAACTATTTATACTACATTGTTCAGACGGTTATCTTGATCTTTATTTTCATATTCACAACATTTTGGCTGTTGTAAGCTCTGGAATTTGTCAGGTGATATACATTGGACACATGGCCCGGTGAATGTAAACATGGGTTACAGTAATCCTGTAACTTGACTCAGTGTTGTAAGTTCAATACCTAGCCACAGCAAAGAGGAAAACACTTGGAGGTTTGAGTTACTGAGATATCCAGTAAAAAGCATGGTATGTGGAATGAGAACAATCTATCTCAGTGGACAAAATAAAGGATTTGGTTTGAAATACAACATATATCACCTGAAGAAGTTCTGAGCATACAATGGCTGAAACATTGTGAGCATGATAATAAAGATGCGGACAACAGTCCAAACATTGTAAATAGTGTAAATAATTACATACTGACAGTATATTTCAAGCAATGAATTTCACTACAAAGAAAATCTATTTTTTCAATGATAATGAATTCTAACTAAAAAGAATGAGTGACTTACCATGAAGATTCCATCAGATGCATGAAATTAAACTGATTGTGCTTGTGCAGGTAAGTGTTGGTGATAAAAAGAAATTGGCAAGTTGTGTTCAAATTCTATCTATATTCCTTGCATTCACTTTCACACAAATAATGTTATTAATCAATCTCTACTTCAATTAAATAATTCCCATGGTGATATAATTTTTCATCATTAAATTCTTGAAATAAACAAAAATTATACATTATGTTCATGGGTAGATAGCAAACATCAAATAAACTATTAATTTATTACTGAAATGATTTTGAGAAAAAAAAATCCCCTAAGGTATTAAGAGAATTACAGAGCTAATGATGAAGCAACCTTTTTTCCTTGGCATGAAATACTAGCCTCAAGACTATCGTAATGTTTTTCTAAGACGGTTGAAAAAAGTCTGTAGTGAAGCCCATGAGGATTGCCTTTGAAACAAAAGCCTTGGGTAAATAGCAGAGGTGACTTTTCTCTTTTTCTCTGAATTGCCACCCAGTTAATGAAAATGAAAATTCTAAATTCAAAACCAACCTGAAGAGAGATGAGATGTGCTTTGTAGGTTATTTATATAATAGACATACGAGTACTGTTATAGATGCTGCACATGTGGTATTCATTGATCTTAATGAGTTACAGGACTTGTGACATGAGGTGTTGACTGCATAAAAGCAAAAAAAGAACAAAGAACTCTGCCAAAAGCATGAAAAATAATTTCATTTCTTGCTCGAAATCTTTTTTTTATATAATCATGTATCCCCAAGCAAGGCATTTTACTGCCACTGTTGAGAAGAGGGTTACATAAAAGGTAAGTTATGAGAAAGAGTGACAGGTTATAGGGATGTCAGGAAGAGGGTAGGAGAAGGATGGGAAAATTTATGAGAGTGGAATGGACAAAGAAAGGAGCATGAGAGAGAGAGATGATGCAAGTTAGTGTGATAGGAGATGACTATTGAGTTTACATTTGAATTCTTGAAGATTGTAGCTGTCAGAAAAGCAAATAAATGGAAGGGAATTCCACAGGTGGGAAGCTGCTGAAGTAGAATTTGCATTTACAATTTATTGGTTTCACAGTAAAAGGGTGGGACCTAGTTGCTAATCTTGTGGCTCAAGTAAATTCATGTATAGTGGGTACCAGTGAGCTAAGTTCATCTGAGAAGCCATGAAAGTATTTGTAGAAGAGATACAGGGAAGGTACATTGCGCTGGTGAGAAAGTGACTGTATCTGAGCTGCCAACTTGGGATCAATCACATTACAGATTTGTTTGATTTTATCAAGGACCCCAAGATGGATAGCAGGAGCACCCGACCAGATATGGCAGCAGTATTCAATGCATGGGCAGATGGTAGATTTGTATATGTGCAGGATTGTTTCAGATGGGAAAAACTTCCTGAGAACTGACCTTCTTAGCAGCGGATTTAGCTGTGGATTCTATATAGTAAATGCCCAGAAGAGATATGATAATTTATGTACAGCATCTTACTTTAACAGTGAAACCATTTTTGAATGAGACTTCTTATTATAATCCATATAGTTTTGAACAATTCTGTTGAGTATTATTGATATTAACTATTAAGGATTCAAGCAGTTTAACTGCTAGGTAATATCAATCCTTCTATATGACAGTGAAGGCTGGTTAGTAACCTCATAAATAGAACCTACAGGGATGCAATTCTTCAGGAAGATCCTGACAATATTATAGACCAAAGATTTCCAAACTTTTTAGAATTGCCAACCGCTATTCATGACCATAGCTTATGGCAATCCACTCAAATTTACTGGGCAAAAACATATGAAAAATATAAAAAATATTATATGAATACGTGAAAATTGATTTCTTTTTCATGATGAGAAATAGTTAAATTAAGAGCATGACCAACTTTGGTTCATTAAGCTCATCAAAACAACATACTAATTCTAAGTCTGGCAATGAAAGCCTGAGGCTTGAACTATCTCAACAGATAAGCATTTAATCATAGCCAATGCATAATTCTAGTGTAACTTTTAATGACCCACTAACATTCCTCTTGTGACCCACTGTTAGGAAAACACTGCCATAGATCATAGGAAATTTAAGGAAAATGGAAGCAAAAAAAGACGCTATACATACAATCGGAAAAAAAAAAAACAGGAAATTTCTGTGGAAAACAACTTGGAAAATTAGACACTCACAAGACATAGTGAAGGCATGAGAGAGACAGGATAGCAGCTAGTAATTTACTTCAGCTTGTGTATGGAGCATGTGTATATGATATAACAAGAAGTGGAAGGGATAGTAAGGAGACAAAAACTGCTTAGAACTACAAAAGATGGGAAGTTGTGATGAGACATAACCACCCATGTCCTGAAGGGACATGTCACATAGAAGAAGAAAGCATTGAAGAAGGAAGAAAATTGAACAAAGCTGTATCTATGAACCAAGCAGAAAATTTTATAAATATGTCCAATGTGGCTTTCAAAATGTTATAGATTTCTTTACAATAATGATTGAAGAACAACGCAGTCTATAAAATTTTCCAAAAAAAGATATGTCATATGTATTAATGCAAGGTTCAGCACAGTGCATTGGTTTGAAACTTATAGCTGTCACCACTTTTCTTTAGTTTATTGTGGTTAATGGTATAAAAGGAGTTTAATAAAGAACCGCCTACATTCCAATAAAGATTCTATATTCTATATAAAAGCTGAAGAATGGATTAATTAGACTGTGCTGACACTAAAACTAGAAGAATGAATTCAAATTTCAAAACCATCCTTTTTATCAGTTTTCACTGTTCACTTAAGTATACTTCAAGAAGTTATTATTAAGACTCATATGTGCAATTTTCAGTTGATATATCAGTCAGTTAAATGCCATACGTGATACATGCTTTGGCGATCATGTCTCTTTAAAGACATAACTGACTGGGCAGAATATTATCCCGCAGTAGGTTGCCATTACTTTCTGCGGTAGACTGGTTGCCAGCCAAGGCTATAGAACCCAATCTGTCCTGTTATTTAACCCATAACTGGAGGGAAGAGATGGATTAATACCTTTCCCAAGGGTATTTGTGCATAAGTGAATTCAAGGAATTCAACTGGAATTTGAACTCGGCTCCCCGATTTCTCATTCTGAGCCGATATCCACTGTGCCACAATGCACAATTGATATATACCAAACTTTAAATAACAGGTTTCATTAATTCTTTATAAAAATCTGAATGAAATGGTGTTTTTCATGGCTATTACTCAATGCTAAGCAGCTTAATATTTATATAATTTATATTATTTGTAAATCCAAGTTATCATTAACATTAATTGTTATTATAGCAGGATCACAGATATGTCACTTCCACTGGGGAAATAAAGGGCAGATAAATAAAAATGAAACTACACAGTCATTAGTTGATAGACAGGCTTTTTTATGAGTTATTTAAAAAAAACTAAAAAATGAGAGACCAGTTTAACTGCAAATAACCTTATCATTTCAGTGGGGACATTTTGATACTGTCATAACAAAAATCATGTTCAATATCCTTTTTTTGTTGTGCGTGATTAGAATGTGCATAAACATGCTGAAATCAGGTTGTTATGTGTTTGTTCTGGATCAGCCTTTACAAAAATGTCATGGGAACTGGTAATAGGCAGGATCAAATTCTTACAAATTTTCATAAAAGTGATAGAGCAAAAGATATATTTTTCAGCTGAAAAGTGTAGACACTATGTTTTCTACTTCAGTATTTTCACTGCACATCTCTGAACAATGAAAAGAATATTAATCCAAGCATACTTATTAATTAAACATTAATTGGTGAGTTCTGTGTTCTTAGCAAATATGAACAGGAAGCAAATACCTGTATAATATTTGAGAGTTTAAGCTCATATTGATAAAGAGATCACAGAAATCTGCAAACTTATTATGGGTCATCAACACTCTATTATTTTCAACTTGACAGAAAGGCTTATTTTTTTGAAGATTAAAGATTTTGTTCTCAAAGCCAGCCAGACACAAAGAACAAATCAGAAACAGATGGCTGACCACAGACAACCCACATGCAATATTTCACTAATCACTCTCCAAAACAACTTCAGACAGTTATTACTCTCAATGTTGGATTTAACAATGCTCTGTAGTAAAGCAATTGGTTACTGGAATGTTGAAATGTGATAGGTTGTACACAGGCGAAACTTTACCTACTTAACCCCACACTTCCTATTGCAAGTTCCAACCTGTCCAGTGCAGTCTCCACCATTCTACATTTTATTTTCTGGAACAGATTAATTCTCAGCAAAATGAACAATTTAGTGCTTGTGCTGTCTGTTTCTAATCAGGTTGCCTGTTCTTCAAAGTTGTATCAAAGTATCCATCTGAATGCTATTCCCTTTGTTCTTGATGGATAAACATGCTTGCATCCTCACCATTATCTGCCCAACCTTTGATTGCTTTTCTGTTGTTAGAATTACATTCAAGGAATATTTACAATAGATTTTCACAATATTTTATACTTGATGGCAGGCAAGGATATCAACTCTCACTAAAATTTCTTATTACGGTTTTTAAGAGTGTAATAATTTCTTTATGTTAGATAGTTTCATTGATGCATTTTCTACAACTTACCTAATTTCTGCAGGTTATTTAACACCAAAAAAATATTTTTAGATTCTAAGAATTTTTTTTCAGTTAATAATGATACAAATTTTACTTATTAATCTATAGCTGGGGGTGGGAAAATATGGTAGGTTTATACTTTTCCCAAGGATATTTGCATTTAGGCAAATATAACAGGGTTTGGAACTTAGCTTTCATTAATAATTCAAAGCCATTATTTATTACACAACCCACACATCCAAGCTCACAGCACCTGCTTTTCCCAAGCAGTCCCATCTTGGTAATGATCAGGCACGATGTTGTTTAATCTTGGTGATCATACATTGTAAAATTTTAATTCATTACATATATGTTAGTAACATACAAAACATATAGATTAATAATTAATATCCAGTAATAATACCCTATTTAAATTCCAACACTAGGAATGAAAGTTGATATTATTATTATTCCCAAAGTTTAGTCTACATTAACCCATTATAGTATGGCGGAAAACTTATGGCCACACCACATTGAAAAAAGTTAAGCAACATTGAGCCTGGTGAGTACCTAGATTGGTGACTATTTGGAAATACCAGGTGCATATATAGATGGTGCTATGAAAAATGGCTTAGAATTGCAAACTGAAGATCTGAGTTTCCATTTCCATTGAGGTTGTTATTTTCATTTATATGCAACTTATCATCATAATCTTTCAACCAACCATTGATTGGTTGACAATCCCACCCCACACAGCATGGTCAGGCATTGCTCTACTCAGATCCGTGCTGTGAGTGGATGACATGGACATCTCTTGATGGCTGATAGAGACATGCATTGCTGATCCAACATCTGGGTGTTTTTATATACAAGACACCGTCTCAAGGAAGGTTGCCAACTAAGGCTCAAGACTACTTCCAAGCCACCAATGACTCCCAAATGGTCCCATCTAACTAATTTCACTCACCAGGCTAGAGTCAACTTGTGATATGATTTTTTCTGCATGCTGGGATCACCTTCTCCAGACCAAGAACATCAAGATGTCACCTTTCTGACAAATCAATCTAAAAATATTTTCTGGTGTTAAGCAAACGATCTAACCACTTGGCCAAACATGCAAATACTGTTGGGAAAGGTATGAATCCATCTCTTCCCTCCCCAGCACTTATATTCCTAAACCATTATTATCTCAAAAAAACATCCTTACAATTTAAAAATATTTTCTGGCTTTAAATAACCTGCAAAGTGTTGATAAGCTGTAAAAAATGAATCAACCAATTAAAATAATATGCCACAGAGGACAGATACTCATTGAATCTTTATAAGATGGAAGTAGTTTTCTGCAGATTTCCAGGTCTTTGACTCAAAACACATAATTATGTGTACATTATCATGTATAGAGATATATGAAAGAATTAGTATACATTAATTCCAGTCGAACATTTCTTATTACTTAAAATCTTATATTTAGCAAATTCATGTTCTTGGGTATACATCTCTGTTTTGTTAACAATGTAAATATATATCTGCTAACCTGTACAATCTAAAATCTATACAGCTGACAGTATAGATATTTCTGAATGAGTCTGGCATGCATATGAATGTCCTTATCTGATGAGGCTAAAAATATGACTAATGCCATAAATTTCTAAAATCCATTAGAGGATTCAACTAAAACATGCAGCACCAATGGTCTGCTAGATTAGTTTATAAGAAAATATTGTACAGTTTCATTAGGCGCAATGAAAAGAGTACTGAACTATTAAGTAATTGGTCTTCTTATATGGCAGTGAATGCTGGATAATCTTTTCACAGAAGAAGGGACGTGAGGCAAAATAAATGTTGTTCTACAGAAGATGGTAAGAATAACATGGACTGGACATATGAGCAAAGATGAAATTTTAGGGGAAATGGAAATCAAAAAGGACACTTATACTTAGAATCAGACTAAGAAAGTTCAAATTTATAGGTCACATGTGTTGTGGTGCAGTGGATATCGGCTCGGAACGAGAAATCGGGGAACCGAGTTCGAATTCCAGTTGAATTCATTGCATTCACTTACATGCAAATACCCTTGGGAAAGGTATTAATCTGGCTCTTCCTTCCAGTTATGGGTTAAATAACAGGATAGATTGGGTTCTATAGCCTTGGCTGGCAACCAGTTTACTGCAGAAAGCAATGGCAACCTACTACAGGAAAATCTTCTGCCCAGTCAATCATGTCTCTTTCGAGACATGATCGTCCAAGCATGTTTCACATATGGCACTTAACTGACTGAATGGGGAAAGTAAGCTTGGAAAGTTTGACACACAGAAGATACTGAATGCAAGATGGACAGTGAGCTTGTGTAAATGATTGGCAGAAAAGGGATTAGATTAGAGCAATAGCAAAAAATCAAGCCTTCCTTAGAGCTGCAAAAGATAGGAAGTTATTGCAGGTCATGATCACCCATGCCTAAAATGACATTGAAGCTATAGGGAGATGGTTAATATTTATTGAACTGGCCTTGTATCATACATAACCAAACTTCCTACAACTTAGGATTATTCTTCACTGTCATCAGAAGGTTGTACATTGGAATGTGTGGATTTATGGAAGAATACAAGTATACCTTTTGCATGTTTGAATAGAAATTTATTGATAGAAAAGAATAACATGAATTGATAGAAGTTAAACGTTCCAAGAGAAATAGTATTATGAGGTTAAGGTATCAAGAGAGTTTGTAGTAGTCCTTGAACAAGTGAGTGTATGTATACATAGACAGGAATGTATATGCGTATATGTATGTGTGAGCGTTATCTTTGAGTAGGAGTGTCTTTGAAGTTATCACTCAGTCTTAAAAGGTTCAGTGCAGTTATCAAGTAGATGGGTGAACGATGAAAAGGAAGAAGGTGAGAGGTGAGAGAGGCAATAATAATAATGATTGCTTGACGTTTGTCAAAGGTACATCTTAATTGCTCATCATCTTAACTCTCTAATGAGAACTGATTTTGCTTGTCTTTTTATTTCATTTTGGGGCCCATAAACGTCATCTGAGAATTCACTCCCGGATGTGATTCTGGCCTTTACATTGGACAACAAACCTCACATCAAGGTGTGAAATTTTGTGAGTTTTGTGTGTGTTAAGCAAAGTTTGTAAATTCGAGAATATTTATTTCTAACAATGAGTCAGATTTGATTTTTAAATCTAGAATTTGTTTTGTTCACTACAACATGACCCTTAGAAGAAAAAGAAGGCATCTTGATAATGATGTTATAATTTTTCTTGTATTCATTTTTCTTTTCTTTTAAAATCAAAATATGCATCCAGATTTCAAGAAATTAACTGATACTACATCATGTTGAGTAACTGGCATTGTTGTCTGGCCAGTGATGCTATCTGATTTTAAATGATGCCTTTCTTGCAAAGATGATAAAATTTGTTCCTTTTACTTGAATAGTTGTTATGAAAAACTGAATCATTTTCTCTCTTTTAATTTTGCCTCTGGATAAAGAATAAGAAGAAAAATAATTCTCACTTCCCTTAAGATCAATAAAACTATAATAGCTTCAATAATCATTGAGATTTTTAACTTGAGGAACATAAATCATTGATCAGTGTCCAGATACATAAATGTGCACCAATTACTAAGCAACTCACCATGTCTAAGATTTTTGGTTGTTAGCTTCTTGTCTGTTCTTGGAAGAAGCCTGGAGCATAAAGTTACCTATATTTAGGAATTGATTAGTTAAAATGCTATTTTGAATCATGTCAGTCATATATTTTTCAAAGTCCTTCTTAGACAGCATTATGCATATTAATGACTGGATAATGGTAAATCTGAACAACTTCCAGAACTATTATATTTATCAATATTTATCATAAAAGATTATTTGTTATAACTTTTAATATTAGTTTCAACCTTTGAACCTAAGAGTTGCTTTTCACATTATGGGTGGGTGTAGTCAAAGTTCTTTATTATTTTTCTTTCATACGTCTCATTTCTGTTGCTTCAGTTATATTAGATATAACAGACTATGAATCTCTAAAATTAAATATTGTCATTATTTTTCATTCTTGTCTAGTCTTTCAACTTTTCTCTATTGCTTCTTTTATTGCAAGAAAATACAATGTAGAGTTTTTGGCAAAAGGAACAGCTCAAATTACTAATTGAAGATACCAAAACAAAACAAGTACAAAATTTAAATATCTGGGAAGGATTTTAACAGGGGTTGGAAAATGTGACACTGAAATCTTGAAATCTTGGGATAGTTAAAAATGCCTTCCAAAAGCTAAGCAATGTATTAAGAAAAAGAAAAGATGAATTGGAAACAAAGAAAGAGAACTAAACTTTTATGTAATATTAGTCCTCCTATATACAGATGTACATTGTGGTACAGTGAATATCAGCTCAAAGTCACTGGTGCTTCCTCAACAGGTGTTTACTCGTGCAACCAGATTGGCAACTGGGTCCCACCCATTCACAGTTAGGTTAGCCAAATGCAGATGACAATTCTACTCCTGCAGCTTCTTCTCTTGCACTTCCCGCCTGAGGAACTCGCTCCCATATTCTTGCTTTCCTGGTGGCTACAACCTCCAGAAATTTAAATGCAATGTCAATACTCATCTATTAACCACTGGGCTCTAGTTCTCTCCCCACCCCCGTATATCCTTCCCTTTCTCTCCACCTATATATCTGTCATCGCACCTGCATTCTCAGCTTTCTATTGCTCCTTTCTAACTAGTTTGTATTCCTCACTTTTTCTAATTAATCTTTTTACAGTTATGTAGCCCCCAGCTCATCAGTGGCATTTCTGCCTTGCTCGGGGTGAAATGATGAAAAAAAAAAAAGAACAAGAAATTGGAAAGCTGAGTTCAAATTCCAGTTAAATTCATTGCATTCACTTATATGCAAATATGCTTGGGAAAGGTATTCATCCAGGTTTTCTCTATCCAGTTATGGGTTAAACAACAAGACAGATTGGGTTCTGTAGCCTTGGTTGGAAACCAGTCTATCGCAGAAATAAATGACAACCTTCTGTTGGAAAATTTTCTGCCTAGTCAGTCATGGATTGAAAGTGACATAATTGCTCAAGCATATATCACATATGGCACTTGACTGATATTTATCTCACCTAGAGGATAAAGGGGTTTGCATAGGGGCAACACCCTTACCCATAAAAATAGACATTAAAGAAGTATCAACAACCCCCTTGTCGATGACATAATGTTGTCAATGGCCTGTGGTCAGCTGAGAGTGATAGATTTAGGACAAGGAGTCCTCCTATATAGTAGTGAATGCTATACAATCTCCTGAAGAAGAGCTTTGAAAGAATAGAAATGTGGTTCTACAGAAGAATGCTGAGTATTCCATAGACTGAACATGTGAGTAACAACAAAGTTTTGAAGAAAACAAGATGACTTATACTTAACTAGCAGTATAGCCCGGCGTTGCTTGGGTGTAATGAAAGCTTTAAAACTAATCTATGGTCCTGGAGCTCAGACTCTTTGGACATTGTCACAAAAGACTAAAAAGCAATAGTTGTTTCCAGTTAAAGTGAAACCATAGATTGAAAGGAAAATGAATGGATGTAAGTCAAATTTTGATTTCCTTGTATCTATATCAAATAAGTTTTTTTTGTTGTAAACTGAATTTTGAAGGCTAAATAAGTCCTCTGAGTAAATGGTATCATGACTGAGACTAAGAACTACAATTATACCTATTTAGAGTCAAACCCGATGCAAAAACTAAAATAAAAGGGCTGAAAAACTGATTTTGATCAGACCTGATAAGATATTGGGGTATCGATTTCCAATATCAGAGTCAAATAAGTCATCCAAGAATAAACTAACCTAAATGAGTCCATGAAAACTTATCGTATTCATCGGGAGTAAAATTGGAGAAAATGAGCCATATTGATGGCTGAATATCGGTTTTTGATCACATTCGATAGAATATCGGGGTATCATCAATTTTCTGCACTATTGTAAGAACTGCATCCTTGAAACTTCTGAATATCATTTCTTATGTCTCTGTCTATGAGTGTATCAAATTTGATTAAAATTGGACCACTCCTTCTATAACCTGATTTTTTTTATTATTGATTTTCGATATTTATTGGGGGTACCTCGACACAAAACCTAGCTAAGAATACTCGCAGACTCTTATAGTACAACTATGTAAATTTTCAAGAAAATTGGTTCAGCCATTTTGGAGTCTATAGATAATGGACACACGCACGCACACACGCACACACACATACACACTCACACACAGACAAAGTTCCATTTATAAATAAGTTTAGATTTAGATTTAGATACCTAGAGAGCTTGAGTAAATGGGTGGTATGGCAAGGTTTAGAAGAGATAACAAAAACACAAATTTTGTTAAGATTATAAGAAGGGGAAATTGTGGAGAGCCATGATCACCAACATCCTGAAAGAACATGGCACATAGAAGTAAAAGCAGCATCAGCAACAGATGAAGCATTGTCATTACTATTACTTTTACTTTTAGTTTTTAATTCTTGTTATTTCTGTTGCTTTTTTGCTTAACTTTAAAAGCTTTTGTTCTTTGACTTTTAAATACTGTAGATCCGAAATAAAGTATAAGTTTTCAGCAAGATTCTTTATTTCTCATCAATGCTGCTTAACATCAATAAAGTCAATAATATTTTTTTAGAGACCTTCAAGATGGATATTGATTGGATAATTGTAACTATGAAGGACCTAAAAAAACAAATTTATAAATAAAAAAGTTGAAAGGTTATATGTCTTTAATTTAGTATGTGTTAGGAATTGTTTGGAGATATAAAATTTCAGTATTTTATTTTACTAATTTTTAGTTTACTAACATTCACTCAAAATGAGGTTGAAGAGCCACCCTATATATAGGGTTACTGAATATGTTATGTGATAAGAATGTAAGACTAGAAAATATCAAATGAAGATTATGAGGATATAGAAAATAGGTAATGATTAATCTTAAGCTGAAGTGTTTAAGGTTGTAGATTTGAGGAATCATTCCACATGGGAATCTTTTCCAGAAACTAACAGTTCTTAGAAAAAAAAAACTGTCTGAGTAGAAATTTCTTCTGACGATTAGAATATTGAGGGAATGAAGGTGGCTTCAACCACTGGATGTAGTATTATAAGTCTTATCTGTAAATATCTGAACTAATAAAACTGAAAAATGAAGCTTATTTAATCATTTGCCATACAGTAACAGAGTGGCAATATGCTTGTAACATTGTATCTTTGGCTGTAATGTATTCACTTAATGACTATGTTGTTCTTTAACCTGAGAATTCTTCTTATATTATTGTGTGGAGTAGGTAAAGCACTCCTCCATGCACTGACCTCAGTAAGTTTATTTATCATTTACAGGTCATTTTTCACAGTCCATCAATGGCTTATCTTGGGCTGACTTCTCTTTCTCTGGTCTGTTAGAATCCATTCACTGGTTTGATTTACAAATCCAGAAAGCCCGTTAGCCGGAAGACTTGTCACAATCAGTGGATTGTTGACACTGGAAACTGCTGTGATCTATCCCATGACTTCTTTGTTTGACATGTGGTTATTCTATATGATACCCAGGATTTTCTGTAAGCCTTTAGAGTGAAAACTTACAATTTCTTCCTTTAGGTGATTGGAAAGTTCCTCACTTTGAAAGACACCGGGAAGATATTTTTTCTTTGTTTACATTTGCTTTATCTTTGGTTTGTTCCTAAAATGTCTTACCTTTGGTTTCTTGTTTACCATCTTGAATGACACTTTGCTTTTCATTTCTGATTCCCTGGAGTTTATGATGAAACAGAATTTTGTTGCATTATTTGTTTGTTTGTCTGTTAATACCTTTTTTTTTAATTGATATCGGCTAAACTGAGATGAATGTTGCACATGAGCAAATAGTTAAAGAAGCTTAAGTTGTACCAGTCTTCTCAGGGAGAATAAGCATTCAATATAGATTTTACTTGTGCTTAAATACTAATCTCTGGAATCTGTGTGAAATATGCAACTATCTTTGTTACAAGGTTGATGTCTTTAGATAAATCCATTGAAACTAAAGAGAACGAAATAGAGATATTAAAAATTGTGCTGCTTCCCACATTTGAGTATGCAAAGTCAGCTTACCTTGAAAATCAGCTTTTGAAATCTAAGCTTTGTATTGAACACTGATTCCAGATGCCAATATTAAATCGGGAGTCATGTTAACAACAAGTAAACTCCTTATACAAAGCTCTGTTCTATTTTCATTTTTTTTATTATATTTTGTTTAATCTTTTTGTTTTTTTACTTATTTTGAGTTTTTCATTTTTTGTCTGTCTTTCTTAATTTTTCTCTTTCTTTGTTTTCCTTTCTTTTAAAATATTTTCCTTTTTTTTCATTGAACTTCACCAAATCTTTTCCAATTTTCTGATTTTTTTGGAGGATGGAAGAATATTATGTCACTTTGGCATTTATTTTCTTCTTTGACATGTTTATATTTTTTCTTAGCACATCCCTGTCATTCTCATTTTCTTAATTTTCAATGCTTCCTATTTTGCTGTTCATTTTGCTTTGTTTCATTGTGACACTCTTTTTGCTGGCTGGTTGTGACACTTGTTCTCGTCAACGGCACCAATGGTGACACTGCCACCCAGCTGGCCGGTTGGTTTGGTTGCTCACTGGTTCAAAAACGGATCTCACTGCGATGATGTCGAAATGGCACTCACTGTGTGGACACTTTCAGGCTGTTGTTGCTGGTCGTGATGATCTTGTCAGAAAAGCTGGTTTTCAAGACATCTATTGCAACAACGGACCACTGCCCACATTGTGATTTGATCTCAGAAAGCCGCGTTGTGCAAATCCAGTAGCCATCTTTTCACCAGAACCAGACCAGACACTTGTGTACACTTGTGGTTAAAAATAAACACATCACCAAAAACAAAAATAAATTAAAAAATTAAAAAATAAGGTCGAACACGCCTGGAGTGTTATGAAGAATGTCTTTATATAAAAAAGGCTGTTGTTGCTGGTCGTGATGATCTTGTCAGAAAAGCTGGTTTTCAAGACGTCTATTGCAACATCGGACCACTGCCCACATTGTGATTTGATCTCAGAAAGCCGCGTTGTGCAAATCCAGTAGCCATCTTTTCACCAGAACCATACTAGACACTTGTGTACACTTGTGGTTAAAAATAAACACATCACCAAAAACAAAAATAAATTAAAAAATTAAAAAATAAGGTCGAACACGCCTGGAGTGTTATGAAGAATGTCTTTATATAAAAAAGAAAAAACAATTATTAGTCACAGGAGCAGATAATACAGTTGTCAGAATGCCAGTTTACAATGAAGAGAGAGAGTTCGTTTAAAAATATCAGAGCTTTCAATCCTTAAATAAAAATGTCTTTTCTAAGTTTCGTTAAAGTAAACAGAGCTCTCCAAATTTTCACTAAAGTATTTTCACATATTCTCTATAATCAGGGCTATCAATTCTTTATGCAACTTCTAAAATAACAAAGTCCTTTCGGGTTCTTATCAGAGTTTAACAGATTTTAGCAAAGTAGAGCGAAGGAGGAATCAGAAATTTCAATTCTTCCCTGATTTAAAAAAAACAATAATGCTCTTTTGGGATTCCTATCTAGGGTGCATGACTCAAAATTAACTCTTTAAGTTGTTCGGTGGTAGGGTTCATTCAACATTAACTCTTTAGTCATAAGTTCTGTGGTAGGCAACTGGCCATGGGCCATGGCTCCCCCAGTCAGGAACCCTTTTCCACAGTTGTTACATTTCAACCCACAAAAACTACTCTCCAGCCAACAACTACTACTAACAACTACTGATTTTTCTTGCCAAGTTCGGATGTTTACATCATCTTTAGATTTTTCAATTCCCACAATTTTCTGTTCTCAGGAACATCTGTTGGGGGATCTAACCTTACTTGACTTCATCAAGTAAATCCTGACATTTTATTACGACTGTGACCATTTTGTCAAATTTCCACCTAGCGCAAAATAATCCGTATCATATATAAAAAAGAAAGAAAACTTTATTTCCTTCTCTCTCTTTCAAATTGTCAGCTAATTTGTCTATTCCCCGGATTTTACAAGTACATGATAGTATTAAAATATTTTTTTTATTCCCAGGATTTTACAAGTATATGATAGTATTAAAATAGTTTTTTTACCTAGGCTCACATCACAAATTACAATAAAGCACAACTAATAATACCACTAATACTAATTCCTCTCTCTCCATTGTATTAAACCAAACAAAAAAAAATATACCAGTGGGAGATAGTGTCACACATTGTTATCATTTTTAGTTCAGTTTTTTTGTCATCATTCTTTGTTTTCTTTCTCATCATTCTTTAATTCGGTTTCTTTCTCATTGTTATTTAGTTCAGTTTCTTTCTCATCGTTCTTTAATTCAGTTTCTTTCTCATCATTCTTAACTTTACCCTTGCTCCTTTTCTATCATTCTTTCCATATCTTATTTCTCTGTTAATAATATCTAAATCATATCTCTGTGATTTATCTTTCCATGAACTAGCTAACAAGAAAGAATAGGTACTTCACTTTGTTTTCATTTTTATTATTATTGAATGACTCTCTTCCTCTTTAGTTCTTCGTCCTTCAATGATCTTCTTAACAAAATCAATCTGTCTTCTGCTTCCTTTTGGTTCCTTTGGGAAGTCATGACTAAGTGATAATAACTATGATTCATAGTGAGAAATTTAGAAAGTTATTTGATTGTAGGAAACCAAACTGATGTACAAATTTATTTTCTTTAAGCTGGTGAGTTTTTTTTTTTAACATGTGATTAAAATCATTAACTTTGTGTATTAACTCATTATTAACTCGGAGATGTGTGTTGTGGTAGAGTGGATATCGGCTCGGAACGAGAAACCAGGTAGCCGAGTTCGAATTCCAGTTGAATCTATTGTATTCACTTATGCCCAACTACCCTTGGGAAAGGTATTAATCCATCTCTTCCCTCCAGTTATGGGTTAAATAACAGGAGAGATTGGGTTCTAAAGCCTTGGTCAGCAACCAGTCTACCATAGAAAGCAATGGCAACCTACTGCGGGATAATCTTCTGCCCAGTCAGTCATGTCTGTTTCGAGACATGATCACCCAAGCATTTATCACGTATGGCACTTAACTGACTGATTAACTCATTTCCTAGTTCATGTTTAATTACTTTTATCTTTTCTTCCATTTGTTCATTCTTTTATTTTTAAAAAGTTTATTTTTTCCTTTTCTTTTTTCTTTAACTTTGCCCACAACTTGCATTTTTTTCTTTATTTTGCATTTTTTTGTTTTTGTTTTTAGTCATACATTATTTATTCTTTCTTTTGTTCTTTAAATATTTTTCTCTTTTTAAAACTCTTTTTCATCATTTTCATCTTTCTTTTCATCTTTTTTATTTCTATATTTAATATTTGTTTCTTTTTTTCACTCTCTCTCTCTCTTTTATTCATCAGTTTTCTGTTTGATTATTATTTCTCACTTTATTCAGTCAGTCAGTTCTGCCATACATGATAGACGATTGGGTGATCATGTCTTGAAAGAAACATGACTGACTGGGCAGAAGATTATCCTACAGTAGGTTGCCATTGCTTTCTGCAGTAGACTGGTTGCCAGCCAAGGCTATAGAACCCAATCTGTTTTGTTATTTACGTGTTATTTAAACCGTAACTAGAAGAAATAGATGAATTAATACTTTTCCCAAGGAGATTTGTATGTAAGTGAATGCAACGAATTCAACTGGAATTCAAACTTGGCTCCCCAATTCATTCTCAATTAAATATTTTTTTGTTTCTTTCTTCCTCTTTTATTTGTCTGTTTTTTATTTATTTCATCATTTTCACTTTTTTTTATTATTCTCTATTTAATTTTTATGTTACTTCTTTCTTTCCTTTTTCTTTCCTCTCTTTCTTTTTTATTTGTGACTTTCTTACTTCTTCATTTTATCTTTCTTTTCTCTCTCCATTTACTCACTATTTCATACATATTTATATTCTTACTTTCTTTTTCCCCCCAAGTATTTTTATTTGTGTCTTTTCTTTCTACACTTCCTTGGTAAACAGGTTACTAATCTTACTTTTTACTTGATTATTTGAGCAGATGCTAATGTGACATGGGTAAAAGTGTTCACCAAAGATCTTTTTGATAAATATTTATGATTCATTCTTTAGGCTGGTAAGATTTTATTTGAACAAGATGCAAATATGTTTGTATCTTTGGTGTGTGAACATATGCAAAAGAATCTCTAGTTTTCAGTTTATAGAAATTGAAACCCAATACCCTCCATCTAAGACTTGTTCTTTTCACTCTATTTTTTTTTTATATATGGCTGAGTATTAATAAATAAATAAATGGATGAGACAAATGAATAAAAGCAGACAATACTTTGTACAAGAACATGTGCAAATAAATGCCTGACATTAGACACTTTTTATTGTTATCACACTTTTTATTTTTGCTGTTGCTGCTGATTGTTTTTTGTTTTCTTGGGTTTTTTTTTCATCCTCAAGTGTTGGAAACTGAAACAAAATGAAAAGAGAAATGGGTAGATATTTCATTTGATTCAATTCACCACCACCATCACCACAAACAACAGCAACAACAACAACAACAAAAAATGCTTTTTTCTCTCTTTCTTTCTCAAATTATTTTATTTTAGCTTTACTTACAGTCAACTGTTTTTCAGAAATAGATGGCTGCTTAGTAATTTTTAAAAGATTTTCTTTTTTAGTACAGAATTTATTTGTTTTATTTAATTCTATTTGGTGACACAGAAACAATTTGAACACTAATGTAAACATTCTCAACTTTACAAGCATCTACCTTTCTGTATATTTTGCAGAGGTATTTAATATAAATTATAAAAAAATAGAAAACTTTTGTTATTTTTTAGGAACTGAACAATTCTTTTGACTGTTTCTAACAAGTGAAAAATAAAAATATTAACAAGAAGAAAACCTGAACTGTTTCTCTATCTGATTTGCTCTCATTTTATGGAGATTATTTTTTCTTAGAACCTTCTATAAATGTATTGATATGAATTTATCATATCAAATGTTTGCATGCTTAAACATTAGCATCTATCAGTGCTGAATCAATCAATTCATCCTCTGTATATAATGTCTGGCTGTTCATGAACACCTTCCTATTGGTGGTTAAACCTAATTGTAAAAAAATTTGTGCGGGTTAACTTGAAAGAGAAAATTCAGATAATGTGTCTACTGCCATTTACTGTATTTCAAGGTGTATAATATACACTTTTTTCAAATCAAGTTTAATACCAATAAATAATTATCCACCTCTCATGTACACAGGTTGAATTTCAAAGCAAGCATTACTAGGTCAACAGAATTTTCCAAGTATGAATGCTAAAGTCACAAATTTTCAGAATGCAAAGATTCTGATGATGATAAGCTTTACCTCAGCAGTTGCATTTTCCTACCTACATTATTTTATTTTTTGTGATTTAACATGTTCAAGCACAAAAGGATTCTGTAAAGTTCTCAACCAAACCACTTAACTAGATCTGGCAGCCAATAAAACATTATGTTTTGAAGACTTTCTTTGTCAGGTCATTGAATTTTAAGCACACTTTGTATTTTGTTTTTATTCTTTCAAAATGTTTTCCTTGAAAATCCAATTGTGTATTATATGCAAAAATATATTACACAATATGAAGTATTTCCTTTCAAAAATTGATAGAATGTGCTGCAGAATTTGAAAGATATAAGATGGGAAATATTGATCAGAAAGCAAGTTTAGAATTATAATTCAGGAAGACCATACATTATTTGGTCGTTTTACAAAAGCGTAATGAAACTGTTTTTATTAGTTTTATTATATTTTATCACAAGAGTCTGCTTCAATATATTTTTCATTATTACTGTTATTTTACTACTAGTTTTACATCTTATTTTTGTTACTTTTTATCAAAACACATTGGGTTAATACACCCTTTATTATTACTATAATATAATTACTAGTCTTACATCACTCAAGGTCAATTCACTTTTCATTATTAGCACTGTTTTATTACTAGTTTTATGCAATATTATTGTTGTTGCTTTTTATCTTGATATCCTTGATTGTTACTTAATTCTACCACAACTGTTTTGACCAGTAGTCATTTTATTAGTACAAGTTTTACTCATCTTATTGTTGCTTTTTATTCTAGCACCTTGAATCAGTACACTTTTCATTATTACTATTATTTTATGGTAGGTTTATTATTATTAGCATTATAATATTAACATTATTATATTATTATTGTTATTATTATTATTTTACTATTATTTGATTTGAGTTTTACTCTATTTTATTATAATTTCTTTTTATTACAACATTCTGGGTCAATGCACTCTTCATTGCCCCATATTAATAAAATTTCAATAGTTTCAATAAACAAAATGTACAATAGAATGTTTGGGTATCGTAATTCAAATACATAAATAAAAAACAAGAAAAAGTAAAAAGTCTAAACCTTGAAATTCCCCAACCCCAACCTTCTTAAAAACCTTTGTTTTAGATCATACCATTTATGATGGGTTGCCGAAAAGATCTTAGGTTTGACTAAGAAATCCTTTCTCACAAAAGAAAAATTATGTTTGGCTATTTGGAAAGTGGGTCAAACTGAGAACTTTTGAGCATCCCTACAAATGTTTTTACTCAAGCTGCCATCAGAAATTGCTTTATAAGACTATGATTGATTTTGATAATTACAATTAAGATTTAATGAATGATAAAGAATGATATTAATGAGTTATGAATTAACTTACTCAATAATGTCATGTCATACATTTGGACATTTTGTCTGTTTGAAAAAAAGAAAAACAACAGTTACACAGAATTAGCTTTCAACATTAGTTATATATATAAAAAAATCAAGTAACACACTGACTTCTTTATTAGAGGCAATGCAAAATATACTAAAAGATGCATATGTTGTGTGACAGTAGATGTTTCAAAACATAAACTCAAAACTCCATTCTCTTCCTTAAGTTAAGCATGATGAGAAATCTATTCATAGAATATCTTCACATTAGTTTATCAATTATTCTTCTTCAAGGAAATCACAGTTGTAGAGAACTGCATAAATACATATTCAGATGATATCACCTGGTTTGACACTCCACCCACGTCTATTGAACTGGTGTAGAGGCTCATCCCTTGTTCCCTGTTTAGAATGTGGTTTCTGGCTTTCTCTTTCCAATCTTTTCATTCTTTTCTTTTTTATTTTTTTCAATTGGAGTAGATAGACTAAACTATTGCCCAGTTTGACACTCCACCCACGTCTATTGAACAGGTGTAGAGACTCATCCCTTGTTTCCTTGTTTAGGATGTGGTTTTCAGCTTTCTCATTTCCAATCTTTTCACTCTTACATAGACCCCTGCACATCAGTGGCATTACCGCCTTGCTCGGGGTGATATGATTAAAAAAAAAATAATAATAACTGTTCGATATAGACTTAACTAAAATTCAAAGAAGAAAAAAATCATAATTTTAAAAGTCTACTTAAGATCTGACTTGAGTTTTTTAAGGTTATTTTCATTAAACCATTCCTTTTATCTTCTCCTTATTAAAATCTGCTAGGCACATAATAATGAAAGTGGGTGTGGAAAATGTGGTACTCACAGGACAGATTGAAGGCAAGAAGAACAGGAGAGAAAATGTATCTTTCCTCCTGAGTTTGAGCAAATGGATGGCAGAACAGAGTTTAGGAGAGATGACTAAAATCCATAATTTATTAAGAGTTGCAAAGGACAGGAAATTGTGGAGAGCCATGATCACCAACATCTTGATGGGATGAAGTACATACAAGAAGATCATATCTCTACAATTATCAGAGCAGATAGACTCACCTATCATCTAGTTCATATGCCTCCTCCATTTTTTTTTTTTTAACAAGAGCAGAGGTTTATCCAACATTTTCTGTTTGGGATTGGGGTTAGGGTTCCTTCAATTGTCTACTTCTTTTGTTTCTACCTGAAACCACAAATTTTATTCAATAGTTTTTTCCTTGTCCAATATGAGTAGATAGATTTGTATATTGTCTATTTTGTACTCCTTCCCAGTCTTTTGAACAGCGTATAGGATACAGGATGTAGCAGGTCATTCTTTGTTTCTTGTTTAGAGTGGGCTTTCTGTCCCTTCTAAAGTTTACTTTAACTCCATACTTTTAACATCTCTGCCTAATTAAATCTTCACTTCTTCAAGTCTAGAATTAGCTATCATTTCTGTTAAGTTGCCCTTTTTTATGCTAATACAACTTTACACAATAGCCCACTACTTTGAATGGCCCTTTGGCTTAGCATTGGGTGGACATTAGTGAAAAATATATCAGTTTAAGAATATGAATATTTAGTTCTATGCTCTTCCTTCTTTTGACCTTGATATGCTATTTATTTCAACATTTCTCATGGTATTTGTTTGTATGTACTAAACATTTATTCTTTACACTAAAAATCTAATTTATTTGGGATTTCTGTTATTTGCAATTTCTTCCTGTGGTCAGGCCTGAAGGCTTCTTCACAATGTTGGCATTTCAGACAAAGTCTAGTAAGAAATAAATTTCATCTGAATTAAAAGTTTTTTGTTTTTTTCTTTTGCTCTAGAAATTTCAGCATCATGTTCAGACTATTATTATTACACCCGTCATTGTGTTCATAAAATTTCTAGATGCATCACTCATAACTATTTACAACAGCAATGATAAGTTGTGCTAAACCCATTTCCCTTTTCTTGATAAATAGCTTTTTAATAACATATAACACTCAACATTCAACAGTGTTTATTTAATCAAATATCATTAATATAAAATATATAGAAATGGTAGTTAATATCTGCCTTTTGATGATGACATGTCATTAGCTCATAGATTGGCTGAGTTTCAACCAATCATTTTATTTCACGTGTGCACTCTACATTAGTTGTTAGAACAGACTGTGTCTTTTGCATGTGTGCACAGTTTAAACATACTGCATCTTTAGGGACAAAAGAAGTGTTTTTTACTTAAAATTGCTAGAAAAATCACGAGTAAAACCCATCTGCCTTCTACTTCCCTTGATAGAAATTGAGGAATATTTCTTTGTCCAGCCTCACAGTTCTAGGTGATGTCATGCATTGCTATCTTGGCAATTATCTTCATAATTAAGCTGATTTTGTGAATATGCGCCACATTTGCAGATTTCTCTCTCTTTTCTAGTCTTATTTCATTTTTTTATTATTCTTTCTTTCGTCATTAAAATATTGCGTTGTCTGGAAAGTTCATGCTGATTTTTAAAGGAAATTAGAACACAAAATAAATTATTCCATTAAGTATTTATTCAACCAAACCTGAATCATATTGTTGCTCCATCTTTTCTTCAACTTTAAGATTCTGTTTTTTTTTAGAATTTCAATGGTTTCTTAGCAAAGAACTCATTAAGATGTTTTTTTATGTTACCCAAAGAATTAAAATTTTTACCATTGAGGTTATTTTGCAACAACCTGAATAAATAAAAATTCAAAGAAAAATGTTTGGTGAAGCTGGCGTATTGGGCAACACATGTCAGCCAAGCTGCAACAATTTTTGTTTGGTTGGCAAAGAAACTTAAGGTTTGGCAATATTCTGATGGAAAGCAGCACCTGTTCCCCAATTCTGGGCATTTTTCTTGAATTGCTGTCTTTAATTCATCCAGTTGTGTGTAAGTAGTACTTTTCTGAATTGACTGTTTACTTAGTATAAGCTCATATTACATGATTTCTTTTCAATCCCACCAGATGCAGATCATGACTTTCTTTGGATGAAGATCTGCTTTTGAAGTGATTAAAGTTGGCTCATATTTCTTATTCTAGAATTGTTTTTACTGAACATTGTTGTAAATGATTAACTTTTCATCACCTGTCACAATTTGCTTAAAAAAGGCTGCATTTTCTTTGCATTTATACAGCAAATCACATATAGAGACATTATCCAAAGGAATATTTTCACTCAAATCATCTTGTACCCAAACATTGTAGTGATTTGTGTATCCAAGCTTTGCTAATTGCTCATCGATATTGGATTTTAATAAATTTAGTGATTCTGCTAATTTCCATGTTAGGTAATGCACGTTATTTGCAATCAATATCTTGATTTGGTCATCTTCTGTAGTGTGTGTGAACTGAGTGTTCTTCAGCTGAGTGCTGTCAGCTAAAGCACCTTCACCATACATAGTACATATCTTTTTTGTTGTTGCAATATATTTTTACCTTTGCAGTAATAGAAAAGCATCAAGTGTCTCAAATACAACTGATAATATTCCATTTTCATAAGGATGCAAAATTCACACTAGTTTGACTTTTAATGATTTCATCCTCAAGCAAGGCAATAAAGTCACTAAAACACAGTGGGGTTAGTGAATCTGAAAGAATAAGAAAAAACATTATTAAGGAGCAAGAACAATAAAAGAAAATAGAAAAAATTAAGAAAACAGTAGATAATGATTGATATTGCATTTAAATTTTTGAAGAGCAAAGTTGACTAAAAAGGAAGAAGTCAGAAGAGAGTTTCTCAGGTGAGAAGTGTGAGAAAAGAAAATGTTAGCAAATAACTTATGCCAGTATCCAACCAATTCACGTATAAAAAGATGAAATTTTGATGCCAATCTAATACTGCACTTAAATTCATAAACTCTCAATACCATAGAGCAAATTTCATTGGAATAATTAACCAATAAGTATTTATAGAAAATGTACAGCAAAGTGACATTAGGGCAGTGGGAAAGTGACTGAAGCTGGGATGCCAGGTCATGACCAATAACATTTCAGATTCTTCTTTCTGTCCCATAATATGATAAATAAAAAATGCAAATATAACTGTTATTATGGTATAGATGTATTATTTGGGTAGCAGATTTTCATATACAATGGAAAGATGTGGTGCATTTATGAATTTATTTTGTTTTTATTTAAATAATTCCAAAGAATGAACTGGACTAAATGTTTGGGTAAAAAAAGCTGAAAATAGTAGTTATATAGAAATAATTCAAATGCTTAATCTTAGAATATTAAAAAAAAAGTTCTTTGATTGTGGGATTTTGGTTACGTATATTTGAATTGACATATTGACTGAATTTTTTGTATCTCATTCATGAGTTTCAAAATGTCATAAAATGAAAGCGATGTCAAATTGTAAACTTTATATGAGTTTTTCTCACTAAAAGAGCAGCATGACTTTCAGCTGGAGCTGTAAACATTGGTGATAAATGCAAAGTAATTATTCTCTGAATGTACAAATGTCATGGATGATGAATTGGGTGCAAGAAATTGAAATGCAAATTAGGCTCTCATGTGAGCAAAAATCATTTTACTGTCTTGAGTAATTTTTTCACAATTTATATGACATGAAGGTAATTTAAAATATCAACAAAATATTGTAATAAAAACAAGAAAAATTAGGATACTTGTTCAAATAACTGATTTCTTATTCTGCAAATTCTTTGATTAGTTGACCAGAGATGTCGTTCATCCCCGAAATTTAATTCCTTTTTGTCTTCTGTGAATCAACTTTGGAAATCAGTTAATATACATGATGGAATTTTGGAAGGTAAAAATTCCAAAGATAGTGGAATTTATGAGTTCTATTATAAAGAAACAAAATCTTGAAAATATTTAGAAATGATCAAAAGAATGTGCTTGTGATCTGGAAGCTTTATTATGCTTAAAATTTTGGCTATTTCTTAGTTAACATGTATGCTACATTCTGGTAATAACTCATAAATAATTGACTATTCTGTTGGCTTGTTAAGAAAAACAAAAAAGACATATCAGAGATAGTGTTTGTTTTTACGATGAAAGGCATGCAAACAACATTACTAATACCTCATAAATAATAGACTTTTCTACAAGATAACCACAAAAGTTCCGTCTGTTTTTAAAGGAAAAAAAGAAAATGCTTCACAGTCTGTGTAACTTATATTTAGTCTTCGAAGTAATTGCCATCAGCATCCAGCACCTTCTGCAAACGTGTCTCCAGCTGTTCAATGCCCTTGCGGTAGAACTCAGGGGGTTTTGACACAAAGAAGTCCGTGAGGGCTTTGTGCAAGTTTGCTTCATTGGTGAAGGATTTCCCATGAAGATGATTATCCAGGGAGTGGAAAATGTGGTAATTGGATGGTGCAAGATCAGGTGAAAAAGGTGGATGGCACAAAGTCTCCCACCTAAGTTGCTGTATGGCATCCCGGCATTGTCATAGAGGCAAAGTACACCTTTGTGATTCACCTGTGATGGCTCCTTCTGGCACAATGCCTGTTGTACATGTTTCAATTGCTTTGAGGATAGCTCTTCAGTGACTGTTTGGCCTATTAGTAGCAGTTCATCATGAACTACTTGACGACCTGTCTACCAGACACAAAGCATAATCTTGCATGGGTGCATAGGCAGTCTTGCAGTGTGAGGGACAGCATCCTGAGGAGACAATCAATGTCTGGAATGCTTAGAAGTTTCATACAGAACCCACTTTTCAACACTGGTAAGCACTCGATTGAATAAGGATGCTGTACGGTGGCGAGAAAACAGCGATACACAGGATGCCACACGCTGTTCCTTGTGGACTTCCAACAGTGTTTGTGGAATTCACTTGCTCAGTTTGAACATCTTAGGCGGTGCAGGTGAAGTCTGTTTCATCAGAAACGTTGAACTGTCTTGCAAGTTCACCAGACATTCAACTACTTTTCTCTTCAATGGCCACCTTCAGGACTCCGTCATTCAAGATCTGTGGTCATCCACTGCGAGGCTAATCAAGAAGAGACAAATCTCCTGACTTGAATTTTTGAAACCAATGCCTTGCAGTACGTTCATCTACAGCACTATCCCCAAATGCTTGACATATGCGGCGACTTGATGCAGCTGCTGATAAGACCACTTTGAAGTCATAAAGCAAACATCCCCGAACAACATCTCTAGATACTGCGATCTTTCTCACAGCTGTCTGGCTTATAAGTGATGGCCAGGCATGGTGCACATTTTTTTTATAACCTCTGATGTTCTTACTTCTGGCTGTCCAAATTTGAAAACAATTGCTACACGCATTTCGTATATATTTCAACTTTATTCAGTGACTAATCAAAAAATGGACAGAACTTTTTTGGTTACCTTGTACTTTGATTATATATATATATATATATATATATATATATATATATATATATATAAAGAGGTTCAACAATACATATTAAGCTAATCCACAGACTGTTACTTCTGTAGTGAGCAGAGTATCTTCATTGAATGCTCCACGGTTGTGGTTTTATGGTGTAGTAAACTAGCAGATGTGGTCAACTTTGTAAGTTAGAAAGGTGTGTGTTTCTCCCTAGTTCTAGAGAACAGTGATTAAACCCAGGTAAAAGTCAAGATTTCATAGGCTAATTTTCAGAGCAGCAGTTTCTTCTTACTTGGGAAATGTCTCAAAGCTTACTCTGCCATCCATCTCACTAGGTCAGTTATGCGTCTTTGGCAGATGCATAATAGTATCCGAAACAAAAGTGAAGAGGATAAGACAAAGAGAAAAAGATTTAAACATCATGGCTTACTCTCTCAGTTTTCTTCAGGTTAGAATGAATGAAAGAAAAAACTGTATGTAAGAAAATATGTATTAAGATCTCTGATGATAAGTGGGCTCCATAGATCAAATTACCTTACCACATCTGTGGACAGAGACTGTCTGTGTGTGTGTTTGTTTGTTTGTTTGATATATATATATATATATATATATATACACACACACATACATATATATATATATATATATATATATATATATATATATATGGACTTTAACAAATTAAGGACTATCTTTAATACTCAAACCGTGTTCCCAAAAGAACCCAACAATAATAATTGGAAAACTATATTTGAAATAATGTGAGCTGTCCTATTTATCTAAAAATTCTGTCATTTATAAATTTAAATGCTGCTGCAAAGTGGTTTATATAGGACGGACCAATCTCAGATTAGAAACACGTGCTTCACAGCATGTCCCTGCTAACATTTGTTCTGGCAATCATGGACATCACATAAGAACTACACAATCCATCAGCTATTGGACAATATTTGCCTGATAGTCAGGACTGTGCCTCAATGTACAAAGACACTTGGTTTTCTGTCCTTAATAGCAATTGTACCATTTACCATTTATGTGTGCTGGAAGCGATCTATTTGAAGCTCCATCGTCCTAACTTGTGCCAACAGAAAAAACATTTTATTCATTCTTTAAGACTATTGGAGGGACTGTGAGTTTTCTTTTTTTCCATTTTATTAACTCTTGTGGAGGTAGTGTTTACACCTCCCTTACATTTTAATTATATCTGATAAAATTTAATTTTAAACGAGTTCCATCTTTCCCTTCATTAGTAATTATTTGTATTTCCATGTCCCATTCATTACTATTAACAACTGCCAAAGGTTACCTATGAATAAGTGTTGGCCAAAAGATATCTAAGGTCCTAATAAAGACATCCTGTTTGTTAATGTCCATTATTCGTTTCTGTGGGTACAAATCCTTGTTTGTATATATATATATATATATATATATATATATATATATATATAGTCATCTGCAGACAGTCTTGTTTTTCTGTATCACAGCTCATCAGTACAGTTAAATATTTGATTGTTTCTAGCCTTGATTGAAACCTGACCAGCTTGACATCAGTCAGTGATTCTAACCTGTAAGCTATGGATGCTTGGTAGAGGAACGTGGATTTGAGCGTGTTTTATACACAATGTAAATAAGGGAAAAATCTCACCACTAAGCTGAGATTGTTCAAATTTATTACTGAATGAATGATATATAAATGTGTGAGTAGCTTCTGTTTTTAAAATCTACCATTTCTCCATAGTGCTCAATCAATATATATATATATATGTTGTGCAATATGTTGTTGTCTAAATTCAACAAAAATATTATTAGACATATCTCATTTTAACAGATATATTTACCACAATGGCACAAAAATATTTTGAAATATTAAAGAGTAAAGGCATTCAGTAAAATTGCCAATGGCTTCAACCATGGTCTCCAGACAACTTTGGAATCTCTTACAGTTCTTCTGAATATTCTTCTTTTTAAGTTGGTAAATGTTTCTCTAATCCTTGCCTTCCATTCATCTTTGGTGTTACAAGTCTTGTTGGTCTCTCACTCCTCTCCCCTTCATCACACATCAAGGGGGTTGCAATCTTGGGACTTAGGTGGTCAGATGATGCAGGTGCAAAAATTGTTTGATAGCTTGGCTTTGGTTTTCTTGCTTGAGTGGGATAGTGCAGAATCCTGCTGCCAGAGATAGGTCTTCTAGCATCCACCCTCTTGATCTAGGGCAATACTACCTCTTCAAAGCAGTTAATGTAAGCTTCTGTGTTGAGTCTGAAATCTTTGCTAACAAATGTAGGAGTTCTTTTCTTAGCAGAATGATCAGAGTGAGTTTTCTAAGTAACCATACCTTCGTAATCACCATTAGACTCATCTTACTCTTTCTGAATCCTTTGCACAGTTCCCAGATTGACACCCAAACACTCAATGTTCATATAATGGATCTTCCAAGCAGTACAGAATGCCATTTTCAAATTTCTGGTTGAGTGGATTGCATCATGGGGCTCTTTTTCTTACAGGTGGTTTATGACTGACCCAACTTACTCTGTAATCAACAAATTAAAAAAAAATAATGTGCATGCATATAATTAAAAATATAAAATGACGACAATTTATCCATTGCACCCTGTCTATATATATATATATATATAAACTTATTTATAAATGTAACTTTGTCTGTGTGTGTGTGTGTGTGTGTCTGTTACCTATAGACTCCGGAATCTGCGAGTGTTCTTAGCTAGTTTTTGTGTCGAGGTGCCCCCGATAAATATCGAAAATCGATAATCGAAAAAATCGGGTTATAGAAGGAGTGGTCCGATTTGAATCAAATGTGATACACTTATAGACAAAGGCATAAGAAACGATATTCAGAAGTTTCAAGGTTGCAGTTCTTACAATAGTGCAGAAAATCGATAATATATATATATATAAAAGGCAAGATGTTTGTGTGTGTCTGTTTATCTGCCTGTATGTCCTTTATACAAATCCACAATTTTTATCCGATTCTCACCAAACTTCACACAAATATTCTTTAGGCTGAGTCTGAGCTCCAGGACCATGGATTAGTTTTAAAGCTTTCATTACACCCAAGCAATGCCGGGCTATACTGCTAGTATAGGGGAATAGAGTCAAGGAAAAAAGGCAAAAAAGATGAGGAAAAAAGTTGGTTAGCACATAAATTCCTCGAGGTCAAACCCCTAAGTGAATCTCCATTCTGATTAGCCAAACAAACACACACACACACACACACACACACATGCACAAAAAAAAACACCCACATACATTCACAGTAAACCGAAAGTATTTGTCATTTAAATGTAAATCGTCTGCACAACCACACCAGCATTGCCTGATGATGAGAATTAATCTCAAAACATAGAAATTTACATGTAGCAATGAAAAATTGACATAACCATATAATTATATATATATATATATATATATATATATATATATATATATATAATACTGATGCTATCACTGAAACTAGGATTAGTCTGAAGAATTTCCTTTCTGGTAAAAAAACATATCACTTGGGATTTCTCTATTTTTTTATTTAGTTACCTTTCATTATTCTGATATATAGATTTGTACATTATATATTCCAAAAGCTGAGAAGTACATCATACCAATATTGATAGAGAAAAAAAGAATAAATGACAATATTATTAATTGCTGACAAAAATAATCTTACCTTTATTTTTGAAAACAAAAATATTTTCTTCCATAATTTTGTATAGAAATATTTTTATGAAAGAAACATACCACTATTCTGTGAGCTTCATTATTTTAGATGAAATTATTTGTCTTTTCATTTCTTTTTCTTGTCATCTTCTATCATGAATTTTTCTAAACTTTTACTACAAAAATAAATTTCATAAATTCTGAACATGTAACTTTGAAAAATCATTTCACACAAGACTCCTGCTGATATTAATAGCTATTCAAGTAAAGCTAACTTTAAATTTTATATGTAATTGAAATTTGGTTAATTCTAAAGTTTTTTTTCCTTATTTACTCATTTGAAAATAATTATTATATAAGTAATAAAGAGAATATATATATTAAATAATTGTAGTTGATTGTTTTTAATCATCTTTGGCGATCAATGCAAACACAGTTTATAAATGTAACTTTGTCTGTGTGTGTGTGTGTGTGTGTGTGTGTGTGTGTGTGTGTGTGTGTGTGTGTGTGTGTGTGTCTGTTACCTATAGACTCCGAAACGGCTGAACCGATTTTCTTGAAAATTCACACAGTTGTACTATAATTGTCTGCGAGTGTTCTTAGCTAGGTTTGTGTCGAGGTACCCCCGATAAATATCGGAAATCTATAATAAAAAAAATCGGGTTATAGGCGGAGTGGTCTGATTTTAATCAAATTTGATACACTCATAAACAAAGACATAAGAAACGAAAATCAGAACTTTCAAGGTTACAGTTCTTACAATAGTGCAGAAAATCGATAATATATATATAAAAGGCAAGATGTTTGTGTGTGTGTCTGTTTATCTGTCTGCATGTCTGTATTTTTTCAGCCCTTTTATTTTAGTTTTTGTTTTGGATTTGGCTCTAAGTAGGTATAATTGTAGTTCTTAGTCTCAGCCATGATACCATTTACTCAGAGGACTTATTTAGCCTTCAAAATTCAGTTTACAATGAAAAAACTTATTTGATATTAATACCAGGAAATCAAAATTTGACTTACATCCATTCATTTTTCTTTCAGTCTACAGTTTCACTTTAACTGGAAACAACTATTGCTTTTTAGTCTTTTGTGCCAACGTCCAAAGAGTCTGAGCATGGATTAGTTTTAAAGCTTTCATTACACTCGAGCAACGCTGGGCTATACTGCTAGTTCTTTTATAAAATCATGTAAATTTCTGATATGATCTATATACAAAATGCCGAAGATGTTTCTATAGCACCTCATTTCAGAATGCTGTGATTCTTTATTGTAATTCTCTTGTTAACGTCTAAGATTCACACATGTACAGAAAGATTAAACAAGCTCATGCACACAACAGCCTAATATTTGATTTCAGGCAGATATTCTTGACTTTCCAAGTGTTACTTAGTTCTGCAAGTGTGCTCCTTTTATTCTATAGCCCTATTTACAGATAACTGGGCCAAGATATTTGAATTTGCCATTTCAGATTAATTCTTGTATAGCATGTGTAAGCAGGTAGTCAATACTGGAAATATATTTTATTCAAAATTCTGTCTCTGCCACTGCTATGCCAATCATTATCATCGGCTTCCTGAAGTCCAGTTGTTTTATTTTTCTCTTTTTTAATAATGATTTTTATCATATTCTTACACTCTTAGTAATTCTTGTGTTTTAGTGGCTTTATCATCTTGCTTTAAATGAAATGATTAAGAAAAAAATTCAACAAAAAAACTGTATATTTTCTTTTGAAAATATGGATTCATGCCTTTCCTAAAGGCATGTGTATAAAAGGAAATACGGCTGACCAGAGCAACTCACTGATACCAATTTCTGCACTGATAACTGACTACTACCTGCATATGCATTTGTTACTACTAGATGAAAGATAAATTTGTTAGAAATTAATAATAGCAACAATACTTCATCAAAGAATTAAAAAAAATATATTATTCCATTTTATTACTGCTAGATATTAATAAACAGTAATAAGATAAAAGATAAACTATTATATCTCATGACATATAAGACTCCAAGGCTAAGAAAAAGGGTAAAAAAAATATTTCCAAGATTTTATATACAATATCCAAATTTATGGATCAAAATTATCCTTCTTTGCATAGGTAACCACAGGCAGCAATTTTTATTGTTACAAAAATGGCTGACAGCTCCAAGGTGTTTATGATGCTAGGTGGTGAAAAGACTATCTTTTTTCATAAAGCAGAACCCAACAATAATCACTGGAAAACTATATTTGAAATAATGTAATTCTTGGTAGTATAGGTATACTAGATTTGCATAGAGTTCAAAATGGTGGCTTGATTAAGACATCATATGCATACATAATTTAAAGGTGGTTTTCTTTCTTTGAACATGACGTGTATTCATATTGAGTACTTCACAGTTTTGTCTCGCTTTCTTTTCTTATCTCATAAAATCTGGTCAGGTACCCAAACAATTACTCTTGCTAAATATCAATAATTCATATCATTAATTCTGAGATTTATAGAAATCAAGCCAAACTTACAAGACACTCTATTGCCTGCAAATTACAAACTCAAATTCAGCTATGTCTGTAATGCTTTTAAATGACATAAAATATCTTTATCACTTATATTTCTATTCATTTTTCTTTATTGTTTTTAATTGGCAAAGACAACAAATTTGAAAAAGTGTGTAGAGGAAATACTGATGTCCTTTAGTCTTTTGCATAAAATATCTCTGCTTATAGATTTATTTAATCAATCATTTTAAAAATTGTTAACTTACTTTTTTCATAATTATTTCACCCCAAGCAAGACAGAAATGTCACTGGTGTGCATAAGAGTGAAAAAGATACAGGGGATGTCAAAGATAAGAAATGGATGGGAATCAGGTAGATAAAAGATGGCAATTGACATTGCTTAATGGTGAAGATAAATACTTGAACTTTTGCAGTAAGGATTTTTTAAGTCGAAATTAAATGAAGTGATAAAAATTGAACAGAAAGAATGTGTTTCCATGACAATATGTAAGATATAACCCTTGAGAATTCTTTCTTACTTTTGAACTATTTATTTTTACTTGCATGCATACATATGATATGAAATGCTAGCAAAAATTTAAAGAGGATATGACAATATGAAAAAATATCTTTCCAAATATCAAATTTCACTGTCTTTTTTGGAAAGGACTTCTGTTAGCAAGCATTCTGTTACATAAAAATAGCTAGCAGAAAAATAGGCACATGAAATTCTCAACATTCTTGTTTAGCTTCCTTTGTGTGTGTGAGTCTGTGTGTGTATATATATATATATATATATATATATAGAGAGAGAGAGAGAGAGAGAAAGAGAAACTCTTTGTACTTATTGACATTCTATCTACACTCTGATATCAAGCACTTCACAATAAAAGTCATGCTTGCCAAAATGCATTTCATCAGTAAAATCACTGAAAAACAACAAACTTGGCACTAAGCATTATCACAATTAAACACACACACACACACACACACACACATATATATAGAAATAAAGAGAATAAAATAACTTATGTTAACCTAAGATACATTGGCTAAGATGAGTTTTTTCTTGTAATTTTATTCATATTTTCCTTTTACAGATACATTGTGGTAGTTATATCTGAAATTTCAATGGCTGAAATTTGAACTTGAAATATCAATCCCACATTCTGCACCAATAACCACTATACTCAAAGGCACATTGGAATAGCAGAAGGTGTTTTTAGAATATTAAGAAGCTAGAAAATTTTGTTAGAAATAAAGAAAAGACTGCTGAATTGTTATGTAGTCCACCTTCATGGCAGGGAATTCTAGGCATTCTCCTCACAGATGAAATCAACAGAGGGGTTCAGTAAGAAACATCCCTAATGAGAATGTGTAAAAAGATAGACAGAGCAGGGACTGAAAAGAATGAGCTAAAGAAAAATCTACAGAAGATAAGTAGTTGTGGAGAGTCATGATCACTCATATCCTGAAGTAACATGGTGCAAAAATGAAGATTTACTGTATTATGCTTGCATCCAAAACTATGCATATATAGAGAGAGCGTGAGAGGGAAAGAAAAAAATCAATTTAACTTTTGAAAATCATAGAATTGTAAAACCTGTATATTAATTTTTTTTTAAAACTTTAATTGTATTTTCAACTTCTTCTTCACACACACACACACACACATATATATATATAAAACATAGTGATGATCCACATATACTGTCTTAATATGTATAGGAAAAACTATTAAAAAGTTGTAAGTTTAAAAATGTATTTTTTTGACAGTATTTGTTTATTTCTATTATTATATTTTATATTTCAGACCGTCCTCGGCCCTTCATCAAAAACAAATGATTTTAAAATTTAAATTAGAAACGTATTTCACAAGAGCGTCTTAAATTTTAAATTTTAGAGCATTTTAAATTTTAAAATCATTTGTTTCTGATGAAGGACTGAGGGCGGTCTGAAATATAAAATATAATAATAGAAATAAACAAATACTGTCAAAAAAATACATTTTTAAACTTACAACTTTTTAATAGTTTTTCCTATATATATATATATATATATATATATATATAGATAGATAGTCATCAGCAGACAAATCTGTTTCACTGTATCACAGCTCATCAGTAAGGTTAGACAGCCGATTGCTTTGACCCAGGATTGAAACCCAACTGAACAGGCATCAGTCATTCTGGTCACTTGAAGATTGTGATAGCATGAAACTTAAGTAGTAGTTCAAACTTTGTTTCTTTCTGAAGTATAATGCTGGGAAGCATATTTGCTCTATCTTGGAAACCTAGGCATAGAGTACTTTTGTTACTGTTTATATCATTGTCTGTCTATTTATATATAATTTATGCACAAACATGACAAGGTCCTGGAAAATTCTCAGCCTGACCAAGAAATCTTTACTGACAAAATCTTACATTTGATTAATTGGTCATATTTTAGAAAATGGTTTCACTGAAAATGATTCAACACACATTGCAAGTATATACATGAAAATTAAATCACTGACACATTATAAGAATATAACACTATAAAAAATTATAAGAACATCATGAAATTACTGTTAATGTTTTTTCTATAGTTTGTAAAGGTTGATTTGAATATACTTCATCACCTGAGTTCAAATTTACAATTAAAATGCATTTCATTTTGTCTAGCAACTATGAAATCTGTGTATCTAATGATGAAAAGCTTCCTACACAATTCTCTGAAAATTTCATATATTTTCTTGATTGCATAATGAAAAAGGTTTTATTTGGAACAAAACTGGGTAACAGTTTACTTCCAAATCCCTACCAAAATTGCAAAGTCTTCTACATATCTTAGAAACATCTCCACATTCCATTAGGCAGATATGATCTCCAAATAGAAGTCTGATCTGCAGAATGTGTTCGGGGCAAATAAAAACAGTTTCAAACTTGGTAACTGACTTCTGCAGCATTTTTTGCTGTGATCTTTGATGAGGAACACTTAATAGGGTTCCTTGTAGGTTTGATAAAAGTTTGTTTTTTTATGTCTTTCATGAGTTTTGAAAATGTCATAAAATGGAAGCCATATTTTTTCTTTTGCCTTATTTGAGTTCTAATGAAAGGGAATTTGTTTTCTTTGATCAGTGGTATGATCTATCCTTTCCTTTTATCAATCAAATATACCACCTGATCAAAAGACAAGGTGTTATAGTTCTAACTGAATGAACAAAGATTATACTCCCTGTTGTATAATTATAACATAAATGATCTTTGATTAAATGCAACATCAGTTACACCCCTCTCTATTCTTAAATCTCATTTTTTTATTTTATTTTTTCCTAACTGGTATCTTAATATTTTCTTTCTCTCTCAGTAACCTGTTGCATCTTAGTAGCATTATTACCTTGCTTGGGATGAAATGGTTAAAAAAAAATTTAAAAATGCATAATAATTGATTAGTCTGACATCATGGTATAAGCAGATAGTTGGTGGCAATGGCACATTTTGCAATTTCTTATTTCTGCCAGTCTTCATTGTTCAATTATTTGGGGATTTCATTAATTACTTCTATTGACTCAAGCATTTTGACCTGATTTGTTGAAACCATTCTTATTACAAAAACAGTTAATTTTCGTTTTAAGTGCCGACGGCTTTTCCCCTTCAAAATTATCCAATATTATTTCTGTGCAAATGTATATGCTGAACTCAAATCAACAATTAGTTAATGAAGAAACCTACCTTTTTTTATTTGAAAGTCCATAAAAAAAGTAAACTATATCTCGCACTTTTTCTCTCCCATAACTCTCACAAAGTAATGTAATTAACTGCAGAATGGCGTACTGCGTAGGACAACAAATTTCAGTCAATTTTTGGTCGATTCTCTTCCTTTACTGAAACTTCTGGTGATGTACTTCCTGTAATGAAAGTAATAAGCATAGAAATACAATAGCGCATTACTTTCATTACAGGAAGTACATTGAAAGAATATAAAGGAGCAAGAACAATAACAAAAAATAAAAAAAATTAAGAAAACAGTAGATAATGATTGGCATTGCATTTAAATACGCAGTACATATCTTTTTTGATGCTTGCAAGGTATTTTTGCCTTTGAAGTAATAGAAAAGCATCAAGTGTCTCAAATACAACTGATAATATTCCATTTTCATAAGGATGCAAAATTCACACTAGTTTGACTTTTAATGATTTCATCCTCAAGCAAGGCAATAAAGTCACCTAAACACAGTGGGGTTAGTGAATCTGAAAGAATAAGAAAAAACATTATTAAGGAGCAAGAACAATAAAAGAAAATAGAAAAAATTAAGAAAACAGTAGATAATGATTGATATTGCATTTAAATTTTTGAAGAGCAAAGTTGACTAAAAAGGAAGAAGTCAGAAGAGAGTTTCTCAGGTGAGAAGTGTGAGAAAAGAAAATGTTAGCAAATAACTTATGCCAGTATCCAACCAATTCACGTATAAAAAGATGAAATTTTGATGCCAATCTAATACTGCACTTAAATTCATAAACTCTCAATACCATAGAGCAAATTTCATTGGAATAATTAACCAATAAGTATTTATAGAAAATGTACAGCAAAGTGACATTAGGGCAGTGGGAAAGTGACTGAAGCTGGGATGCCAGGTCATGACCAATAACATTTCAGATTCTTCTTTCTGTCCCATAATATGATAAATAAAAAATGCAAATATAACTGTTATTATGGTATAGATGTGTTATTTGGGTAGCAGATTTTCATATACAATGGAAAGATGTGGTGCATTTATGAATTTATTTTGTTTTTATTTAAATAATTCCAAAGAATGAACTGGCCTAAATGTTTGGATAAAAAAATCTGAAAATAGTAGTTATATAGAAATAATTCAAATGCTTAATCTTAGAATATTAAAAAAAAAAGTTCTTTGATTGTGGTATTTTGGTTACGTATATTTGAATTGACATATTGAATGAATTTTTTGTATCTCATTCATGAGTTTCAAAATGTCATAAAATGAAAGCGATGTCAAATTGTAAACTCTATGTGAATTTTTTATACCCAAAAGAGTGGCCTGACTTTCAGGAAAAGCTGTAAACATAGGTGATAAAAGCAAAATAATTATTCTTCGAATTTACAAATGTCATGTATGATGAATTGGGTGCGAGAAATTGAAATGCAAATTAGGCTCTCAGGTGAGCAAAAATCATTTTACCGCCTTCAGTAATTTTCTCACAAGTTATATAACATGAAGGTAATTTAAAACATATCAACAAAACATTGTAATAAAAACAAGACAAACTAGGATACTGATTCAATTGACTGATGTCTGATTCTGTATATTCTTAAATTAGTTGACCAGAATAAATATCTTTGATGTCTTTCATCCCCAGAAATTGAATCCCTTTTTGTCTTCTGTGAATTGACTCTACAAATCAGTTACTATAAATGATAGAAGTTGTAAGACTTTTGAACCTAACAGTTTATTTTGTTTTTTATGTAATCATTTCACCCCAGGCAAGATAGAGCTGTCACTGGGGCAAAATGCATTACAAAGAGAGAGAGAAGAAACAGGGAACAGGGGATGCAAAAGAAGGGATGAAGGATGGGATTTGAGGAAGTGAATGGGATTTAGAAAGGTAGAAGATAGCAACTGACATTGCATTTAAAGTTTTGGAGATTGTAACTATCAGGGAAGCAAGTAAATGGCAAAGAGTCAACAGATGGGAAGTGCAAGAAAAGAAACTGTTGGAATAATTATGGTTGAATTTGACTATTTTGACGGTAAAATGGTGGGACTTTGATGCCAATCTAGTAGCACAAGTAAATTCATTTGGTAGAGACTCTAAGAAAAAAAGCTTGTCAGAGCAGAAGCCATAAAAATATTTGTAGAAAAGACAAAGGGAAGCCACATCCTGTCGATGAGAAAGACTGAAGGCCAGCTGCCAAGACAGGATCAGCTATATTTTGGATTTTGTCAAGAACCTCAAGATAGATAGCAGGAGCACCCAACCAGTTAGGGCAAAAAAAGATGTTGGAATTTATGAGTTTTATAATAAAGAACTAAAATTTTTGAAAATATTATTAAGAAAAGATTAAATGAGTGTTCATGTGATATGGAAACTTTATTATTCTAATAATTTTGATTATTTCTTAGTTAGTTTGCATGTATGTTACTCCTTGCAATAACTCATAAATAATGGACTATTCTGCTTGATTGTTAAGAAAGATAGAAAAGACATATGAGAGACAGTGTTTGGTTTTAGTGAGAAAAAGAAAAATATCTCTACCAATATTGCAAAGCCTTCTACAAATCTCAGAAACAACTTCAGATTCCTACAGGCAGATATGATCCCCAATTTGAACCCTGATCTGCAGAATGTGGTCTGGGCAAATGAAAACAATTTCAAACTTGGTGACTGACTCCTGCAGCATTTTTTGCTATGATCATTGATAAGGAACACTTAATAGTGTTGCATGAAGGTTTGGTGAGAGAAAAATTATTGTCAGGGGTGGGTTTATTTTCTGTAATCTATGCTGTCAAGGTATTGTTAATGGAATTTTGACAGCATTCAAATACCAAGAGATATGAGAACACAGCTTGCTTCCAGAGCTGCCAATAAACAAATAGAGTATAAAGGAAAAAGTTGATGTTTCAGCAAGACAATTTAAGTTGTCATTTAACAAAGACAACTGTTTTATAATTTAGCAAACATGGTAATGAAGTAACTTGCCTGGTTTCAGACCTCAATGTATCTCAGTCAGTGTAATATGTACACTGACAACACCTAAAGTTCTTGTAATGACAAAAATATACAGGTGTTGGTGTAAAAGAAAGTTTTATTTACATGAGAATACAAGGTTCGCATATAGAGTCCTTTTAAAGTCTCAGTAAACAGAAATAACTCTCTCAAAGGGGAGAGTGACAAAACATGGGGAGACCACTCTTGATTATTCATAACAGTTCCATTGCTGAGGAACTAAAACTGACTATAATGGATGCATGAGAGAAAAGACTTTAATCTATGTGCTGTAAATTGGCAAGAAATAAATATGGATAGTTAAAAATTATTGTCTTTTGGTTTTATTGGTTTTATAATTAATGAATATTATTTTCATACTGAAGGCAAATGGGGTAGAAAAACAATGTATAACCTACCAAGTAAGCTTCAGTAAATGGATGAAAGAACTAAGTTTTTAGTAAAGGTAACAAAAAGATAAAATTTATTAATAGAACTACAAAGGACAGGAAATATAGAGAGCCACCATCACTAACATTCTAAAGAGACACAAAACATAGAAGAACAACAACAATAAGAAGGACACTCTTCTGAAATGTAGAATAATAATAAAAATTTAATGATGATAGCAATACTTCTTAATTAATTTGTTTTTCTGTGCAGATCAAATTTTAATAACAGACATGATTGTTGCTGGTGGTATATGTGCATTTGCAACAGTTCTTTGAGGAAAGTTTAAAAACCTGTTGCCTATATTGACAAACTATTGTATTACTTGTCATACTCAAGACAATATTTGTAACTGTGTTTATACTGTCTTGACCTATGCTGGTGAATCCTGGACTTTGAAAGCTGAGATAAAGGTTTGGTGCAAAATTATCATTGTATGATCAGGTGGATAGGATATATGAAGCCTGTTAACTTGACTTCAATCTATGAATGTCTGGACATTCATACTCTGGATTTTATTTTTGACTACCCAAAGACAATGATGGATTGGACATATGCAGCAAAACAGTTAATGGCTGAGGCAGTGTGTTGAGCCGAGACTTGAGGGAAGTCATGACGAATTGCAGCCAAAGAAAACTTAAAGAGAAACTGTCAATAACAATCTCATTGAGACATAGTTCTAGGCAGAGAAGTTTGAAGTAAATTTCCAAAATAGATCTGCCCGGTTCACACTTCTCCCCAGTCTTTTAAACAGGAGCAAAAGCTTATTCTTTGTTTCCAGCTTAAAAATAGGTTTTTTGACTCTTTCTAAAATTTTCTCATTCTCTTTCACTCTCAATAGCCCCTTTGCATCTTTGTGGCATTATCTCCTTGCTTGGGATGAATTGATTAAAATAAATTTTATATCAAGGAATGTAGAAGAGCAAGTGATACAAAATACCAAACTTTACCTGAAAAACACCTGACAACTAATTGGCCAAAATGTTGTGAAGGAAAATCACTCATTATCAATTTCTTTCAATGTTAAAAACAAAGTTTATAACAATTCTTAAATTTAATTTACATTTCATTTCTGTTAGTTTTTCATTACAAGGCTTTGGTCAATTTTTTATGACTGTTAATTAATCAGCTTGGTTTAGTGATAACAATGAAACTCTCATGAGGATTTGAGCTCATATTCTTTAATTTGAGAACCTGTCTTAAAGACAGGTTACCAGTATTTGATCTAAATCTAAACTTATTTATAAATGGAACTTTGTCTGTGTGTGTCCGTTACCTATAGACTTCAAAACGGCTGAACCAATTATAGACAAAGACATAAGAAACGATAATCAGAAGTTTCAAGGTTGCAGTTCTTACAATAGTGCAGAAAATCGATAATATATATATATATATATATATAAAAGGCAAGATGTTTGTGTGTGTGTCTGTTTATCTGCCCATATGTCTCTATTTATTTCAGCCCTTTTATTTTAGTTTTTGCTTCGGGTTTGGCTCTAAGTAGGTATAATTGTAGTTCTTAGTCTCAGCCATGATACCATTTCCTCAGAGGACTTATTTAACCTTCAAAATTCAGTTTACAACGAAAAAAACTTATTCGATATTGATACCAGGAAATCAAAATTTGACTTACTTCCATTCATTTTTCTTTCAGTCTACAGTTTCGCTTTAACTGGAAACAACTATTGCTTTTTAGTCTTTCATGCCAACGTCCAAAGAGTTTGAGCTCTAGGACCATGGATTAGTTTTAAAGCTTTCATTACACCCGAGCAACACCAGGCTATACTGCTAGCCAAGCAATAAGAACAGTAGGTATCATTCAACATAGTCATCATGCTTTCATTTAATCAACACGGTGAACCATTTCTGCCTTCCATCAGCCTGGTTGATGCTAAATTCTATGAGAGCAATTCACTACACCTTTGTGGACTTACATGTTCCACTGACATAAAATGGGGTGACTATATATAATCATTTGCTTTGTCTATTGCAAGGAAAGTTTGTTAACTGTGTTCTGCCAGAAAATTTTTTTCATGAGAACCCACTATGCATTAAATACTGATGCTATATCTGGTCTAGAGCTTCTGCTGTATTTTTTAATATTCTTGACTAAATTCAAAGGAGGATCTTCAGTATAATTGATCCTGATTTAGAATCTTGACTTCAATCAATATCTCACCAATGTCAGGTGGATACCCTCTGTCTTCTCTAGAAATATTATCATGCCAACTTCATTGACAAGCTTTTTTTCTTCTGCTGCCATGATTACATGAATTTAATTTTGCTACAAGTTTGGTAAGTAACAGCCACCATTTTTCTGTTGAAATAATTAAATGCAACCACCAATTCTATTCTAATGTTTTTTGCATTTCCAACTCTCTTTTATTTTCTTAATTTCCTGATAAATACAATCCTCAAAAAATGCAATTCAACTTCAATCAATATTTTCTATCTTCTTGAACCCTGTTCATTTTTTTGTCCTTCCCTATTCTCAGCCTTTTCATTCTTTTTCACTTTCACTCCCTGCGTACATGTCACATTACCACCTTGCTTGGGTTGAAATCATAAAAAATATATTGCTATGCTTATTTTTACTTTAGTATTCATTATTCATCCATTATGTTACTCATGCCTTTCAAATAAATTGGGAAGAGTAAGTTTATTAAAGTTTTACAATTAAGAAAACCTACTCTTCTCTATTTATTGAAATTCCATAATGGCAAACAATGCGTGTCGCAAAAATTAATTGTTTATTAAATTTGATTCTTTATATTCTGTAACCTTATTGTTTTTCTATCTTCAGAAAAATGGACCCCTAACTTTCATTTCAATTTGCTCCTTTTATTAAATTTTTAGAGATTAAAAACAGTTCATCTTTCATTTGATAATTTCTTTAGTTGACAGACAAGAGAGTCAAATTCTATTTACACTTGAAGAATTAGAATTAACATTTTTCATATCTATTTTTTGCAGTAAGAAATAAGAAATATACAACTTTTTTTTTTTTTTTTTTTTAATCATATCACCCCGAGCAAGGCGGTAACGCCACTGATGTGCAGGGGGCTACATAGGAGTGAAAAGATTGGAAAAGAGAAAACCGGAAACCGCATCCTAAACAGGAAACAAGGGATGAGCCTCTTCACCTATTCAGTAGACGTGGGTGGAGTGTGAACCGGGCGATAGTTCAGTCTATCTACTCCAATTGAAAAAAAAAAGTGAGAAGATTGGAAAAGAGAAAACCGGAAACCGCATCCTAAACAGGAAACAAGGGATGAGCCTCTTCACCTGTTCAATAGACGTGGGTGGAGTGTGAACCGGGCTGTGAACAACTACAGAAATATTTACAAATCATTAATTATCCATCATCTATGTAAGTAAGGGAGCTAACATTTGTTTTTTTGTGTGTGAACAACTACAGAAATATTTACAAATCATTAATTATCCATCATCTATGTAAGTAAGGGAGCTAACATTTGTTTTTTTTTTCTGACTATACTAAGTTACTGTATTGATTTGGTTACCATAGATCTATGTTTTGCTCTTCTTCAATTTCCACTATGCCCCCATGATATGGCTCTTGCTTCTTGGCGCACGTTGAAATTATGAGAATTAAGAGACCTCTCCTGCATTATTTGAGTCACCCTGTTTATTAAAATTCCACTGTAAAGAAATCTTGTTCTGAAAAGTCAGTGTTTATTGAACTTATTTTGTGTACTTGTAGCATATCGTATTACCTTATAGTTAGTATACCTTTGGGGAGAAAAAGTACCGGTTTTTATTTGAACCCTGTCTATTTACTAAATCTTTTACTATAACCCCACCTCTTACTTGATACCTTCATTATTGAAGAAACAATTTTTATTTGCACTCGCTGTATTAAAAGATGTGAACATAGCATAATAATTCCCAGCACAGAAAGTGGAATCATGTGCTGGGTTCAAATTCAGGCCAAGTTTGTTACATACACTTTTTCATATATACTCTTGGGTAAGGCATGAATCCACCTTTTCTAACATCTTGGGTATAACGATAAACTATATCTGGTAGAAAGGCCTCTGATTGGCAGGTTTTGAGAAGCACCAAACTACATCTTAATTACTTGTTGTTCCCTTTTGACCCTGACCCAGGGAGGTCCCAACTATTCAGAAATAGTGAACCCTGAAACTAGGGTCAAAATAATATAAAAGTATAAATAAATAGTAAAATTTTCCAGCAACAGATTTGAAAAGTAAAAAAATTAAATCACCAAAGCTCCCAAGGAAACTCAGTTTTGGAATTAAATGATCCATGTGAAGCTAATATGCTGTTAAACGAACCAAACCAAACATTTCGCCAGCTATAGGTATACCAGCCGGCAGATTGCACTGTCTAGCCTTGGTTGGTAACCAGTCTAAGAGGAGGAAAACTTTGAATTCAAAACCATTTTAACATAGAGCTGGCAAGTACACTCTATAAAAACCTACTTGCTAGAGGAACCATGGAAGTAACTCATAGCATAGTGAAGCCCTACTATGAGGAAGGATGAGGCAGTATTACATCTAACAGTCTTCAAATTAGTGGTGGTATAGCAAAAGCAACAGAAATAAGAATATAGAAATATTGGTAGAAAATAGTCATAAGTAATTGGTAATGCTTCATTTACAGGGTGAAATAGGTAATTTTGCACATGTATATTTGTTTCTGATTTTAGTAAAGTCAGTTAAACACTGTTTCTGAGAAAAAGAGCAACTTGATACAATTCATTCTACCAGAAATTTGGAAATGGCTTGCTGTACTGCTTGGAATATATGCCAGAATCTCTATTATAAGCATTTTAAACTGTTTGGGTGTCAATCTGAAGACTGCAGAAGATTAAGAAAGAGTTGGATAAGTCTAATAATGTTTATGGTGTTTAAAGTTATCACTAGTGATGGCACTATGCCTCCATTCATCTTCCCATAAGGCCCCAGACTCAACATGGAGGACTAAATCACATTCTGTGAGGAGGTAGTACTACCCTGAGTCAAGAGGGTGGCTAGTGGGAGACCTTATGTCTGGTAACAGGACTCTGCACCATGTCACACAGGGAGGAGAACCCAGATAATTTCTGCAGCCAGATCATTCCTTACATCTGGCCACCTAACTCCTCAGACTACAATCCCTTTGATTGTTAGATGCAAGGTGCAGTTTGGAGTGAAAGAGAATGAAAATACTTTAAAATGAATAAAAAAAACCACCCTAATCATAAAACAAGATATGAACCTCTACTTCTGTTCAAATATGATAGGGAAACCTATTTACTTCTATACAGGAAAAAATATGGTAAATAAAATTTCAGAGTTGAGGTAGAGACATTACAAGTATAAAGTTGAAATAGACTTTAGAAGAAACTGGAAACCCAATCCTGAACAGGAAACAAGGGAAACACCTCTACTCCTGTTCAAAAGACCAAGGAGTAGTGTGAACCAGACAAAAGGTTATTTGGTAAAATGTTCATTAGTCACTACATGTTGATGATATCATACGTAAAATGTATATTGCTTCTCACTTGTTTATAATTTCACACACTAATATCTTAACTGATCATTTTCACATTCAAAGCTGCTGACCCATTTTTAACAATATCTGTAATTTTCTATCTTTCTCAGCTTTTGTATGTTCTGCTGTAATTGTACGAAGAGTTTTCGGTGAGGCTTAAATCTGAAGAAAATAGTTATTGATTAAAAACAGTTTTGTTCTGACAACATCAAAGTAATTCTGTGGTCCATTTGCTTGGAAAATTAAGGCTTGCATCATTTTAAGTCCGTCTTGAAAAGAAATTAATTTTTTTTTTGTTCTTCCCAAATTACTACTGCTTCTTAAAAAGAAGAAAGAATGAAAATGGTTTTACGAGAATTGGTTTTGTCCAGACTTTTATTTATTATGAGGGATTTTATGAATGATTTAAATATTTGTCTTTTTGATATTTGGTAGACACTCTGCTAGATTAGAGAAATGGCATTTATATTTGTATGAGATTGAACATGTGAACTCTCACAGACCAATTAAATAATAAAATAGGATCAATCCTTCCTGATCTTGTGCCTGACTTATTTAGACAATAAGTAAATATGTATTACCTAGTTCATGATCGCCCAACTGTGTTTCACATATGGCACTTAACTGACTGGCATTTTAGGATCACAAGATCAAGAATTTTGACAATAACAAATATTTTTAGACATGTATTTTCATCTATTGCTATGACTTTATTTAATAGTTGAATTGACATTTGTCTCACTAATGTTGTCACTTGTCACTAATACTTGGTCTTTAGCTAGGATATATAAATGGTTAGCAGTTGACTAATGGCTCAAGTTGATGAATCAGATTGAAATTGTTTTGATACAAATGCATTCATGGGAAACAAATGTTAGCTAATTGATGCCAGAAATATTTAATTATAAGCTTCTCCACATATTTAATTAATGATGACTAAATAACTAAATGTTGCCTGTATAATATATTTTATAAGTTCTCAATAACTTTTAAATCATGTTCATTAATAGTTTCCTCTTGGAATGAGTTGAAAAATGTTGAGTGTTCTACTGAGAAAAATGCCTCTCCATTCCCCAGCAAATGTCCAGAGGTGAATTCGTCATAGTCAGTTTTTTTTTTTCCAATCATTTTGTTTATTATATATCTGTGTCCATTGTTGTGTAATTTAAAAACCTGCTTGTTCACATGGCTGCTTTTAATCAAGCATGATGTTTGGAAGTACTTCAGAAAACAGAGGCAAAATTTATCTTCTACTTATATATGACATAATCCTTCAAGATTTTGGCAATCGTTGCTCTCCACAATCTTCTGTTTTTTTGTAGTTCTTAATAAATTTTGTTGTTTTGTTATTTCTCCTTAAACTTTTCTGTTATCTATTTACTCAAACTTGTTAGGTAGAGTATACATCTTTTTCCCCTGTGTCTCTTGCCTGTAATATATCCTGTAAGTATTATATATTCCAAGCCTTCTTTCTTCATTATGTACCCTAGAAATTTCAACTGTCTCTTCCTGATGTTAAGTATAAGAGTCCTTTTTGTTTTCATTTTCTCTGAAACTTCTTAGTTGCTCACATGCTTAATCCATGTTATTCTCAGTATCCTTCTGTATAACCACATTTTTGTTGTTCCAAGTCTCTTCTTCATCTGTGAGAATATTGTCCAGCTCTCACTGTCATATAGGAAGACTGATATTACTTAGTATTTCAGTATTCTTTCTTTGTTTTTAACAAGAATGTTCTTTTTCTTAATACTTTGCTTAGATTTTTGAAAACAACTTTTGCTATCACAAAGATACATCGGAAAACGTTTATTTTAATGTTACATGGTTTTTATTTTAATTCTCTGATGAATCTTAATTTTTCAGCTAATAGTTGAATAAGCTTAAATCAATAGAAATTCTTCTATCACATTGTTAAATATGTCAGCTTAAAAGCTTTAACAAAATATTGCAATAACAGTCATAAATATGAATGCTGGTCATTATTTTAAGAATTAATCTGTACAAATGTAAATATTTGCCATTGACAACTTTATCCATTTCACTGAAATAGACATTAAACACTTCCATCTTCTTTTCTTTCATTCATTTTTTTACTGAAATCAAGTAGCATCTTTTATATATCCCTTCTATTTTTACACTTTATTAAAAAAAAGAGTAGTCCATTATTTATGAGGTATTGGCAGGACATAATGGTTGTGCTAACTAATGGAAGAATACTAGAACTGTAATTAGATGATAATGGCCAAGAAATGGATTTGCTAAGAATAAAGAAAAGAAATTGAAGAAATATTTAAGATAAGACATTTTATAGCAGAAACTTTAATGACAGTCAAAATCTGATTTTAAAATTTTTATCACAAACCTCTTTCTTTCATAAGGTAATAAGTTTATATAAGATTTTATAAAAATATGAGGCATGTGTCCTTTTGTATCAGACAAAATTTCTGTATTTGTTTAATGTAATTCAATGCAACCCATTCTATCTCAATTGTCATTTATAATGTTGTTTCTCATCTGACTTCATAATTGTAGGATTTTGCTTGAGGATGTCTTCTGTACATTAACTTCATTAAGTGTGTCTATTAAGTTTTCTGAAACAAGTTACACCATCACATTCTTCTGGCAAACCATCTGCAAATTCTGTCTAATTTCTTGGCTATTTAATAACAACAAAGAATTGAATGTCTGCTCAGAAAATTCTGCTACTTTGCTTTGACGTCTGTCTTTTGTTATTTCTTCTGTTTGCCTACTCCACCTTGACTAATGAATTAAATTACAAAAGAGGTAAAAAAAATGGCTGAATACTTTCACTTTTAAAATAAATTGTTTCTTTGTAATTGCCATTATGGGAATGTATTAAACAATTATTAATGTGACTGCATTTGTATTGTCAACATAAACTTACCTGAGGCCTGATTCAGTGAATTTTACTGGCTGTTCAACTCTCTTAATATTTAATCAATAATTTCTATACTTTTATCCTTTGCTTATATTGATCTTTTTAGATATTAGCTGAAATGAAAATGACAAAAGAGTGGGATTTTCAAATTACTGATTGGCAGTTTTATTTTATTGTATTTCTTTGAAGACTAAAGATAAATTGTCAGACACCAAAAGATACCAGACTAAAATTGTTCTTGACCTCTGGTCAAGAAACAAGAATACTGTCTGGTTCAAAATGTCTGTTCATTACAAGTGCTTCACTTAAGAAGTTGAGTTTTACCAATCATTTATATTTCTGGTTTAAAACTGATGTTGACCACTCTTTCTAATAATGACAACAATGCAATTTCTGATCGCATGCCACCATTTCCAACCAAAGGTTTCCTATATTTTTCACCTATTTTGAATTTCAGTAATAATTATCACCATTATAATTCAATCATTTTTCCACTGAGTTTTTTCTATAAATATTTCTATGGAAATTGTTCTAATGGGCTTTCATCTTTGGTACTAAATCTTTATAAATTTAAGTGCAAATCAGCAACTTGATCTCATCTTTTTATAGCTAAAGTTGTTAGAGGGAACTACAAATTCTATGTTAACAGTTTCTTTAGTGTTTGTCTATATTTTTGAGATGAGGGAGTATTTACAGTATTTACATTATTCGGACTATTAACCTCATCTGTTTTGCCATTTGTATGACATTTCAGTTGTGAGCTCCGACCTTCTTCAGGTGCTAGGAATTTTGAACCGAACACTTTATTACAGTCACTGGGATATATGAACTCCATTCCTTGCATAGTAGTGCCTCTTTTGGTAGTCATGAGTTATCTCCCTCTAACCCTGTCAGTTACTTGTTCGCCACTGCTGTAGCCTGGTATTGAACTTAAAACACTTTGGGTCATGTCACAGGAACTAACCAACATCTATATCCACTGGGCTATGTGTCCTTAATGTTCGAAATTCCTAGCACCTGAAGAAGGCTTGAGTGCACAACAGCCGAAACATTGTACAAATGGCAACAAAGATGAGGACTTTGAATAATGTAAATACTGTAACAGTTTCTTCTCTGGCACTTATGGCACAAAAAACTACTAGCTATCAGTTGTAAGAAGACAGAATGGATAATTGTCAGCAAGAGGAATAGCTGAAGATGTGGACTACACATTGCAGTTTTTAAAATTAAACAGATGCTGAATTTGAAATATCTAAAACATGTTCAGTCACTTTCTAGCCATGAAGAGATGACTTCCTTCTGTCTTTTCTATAAATATTCAATAGTAGTTGCTCGAATGAGCTCTATTCTTTGGTACCTTGTCCATATAAATTTAACCATATTACTAAATTACCAAATAGGTCTCATCATTTTACTGTTGAAATAGTTAAATGTAACTGTAAATTCTATTCCAATAGTTTCTTTCCTAGCACTTTTTGCCAATAGAACTCTCTTCTTGTTTCTTGATTTCCTGCTACTTATGACCTTCAAAAATTGTCAACATCTGTCTTCCTGAATCCTATTCTTTTATTGTCCTTTCTCTTTACTAATGTGCACTCATTGCCTTTCCCTTTCAGTAACCCCTAGCGTCTTAGTGGTAGTATGATCTTCTTTGAGGGGTAAATGATTAAAAAAAAATGATGCAAAAATAACACTGACAATAAAAGGCTCATTAGAATAGTGAAAGATGCCTTCCAAAACCTAAAGAAATTTTAAGAAAGAGAAAAAATTTAATGGAAAACAATCACAAAGGTGCTTGTAAAGATCTTATGGAACAACCAGCCAGTAATCAACTAGAATAGAAGTTGAGTCTAACTGACCAAAAAACCACCCAGAGCAAATTGGTAGGTCGTTTAAACAATAACCTGGGAGATTCCATTCTGTTACAGGCAAGTCCATTCTGTAAGCATTGATTGGCTGATAATTTCAGTGTGTATATTGAACTCCATAAATATTCAACACAATATCCACACTAAAATTATCAGCCAATCAATGCTTACAGAATGGCATTGCCTGTAACAGAATGGAATCTCCCAGGTTATTGTTTAAACGACCTACCAATTTGCTCTGGGTGGTTTTTTGGTCAGTTAGACTCAACTTCTATTCTAGTTGATTACTGGCTGGTTGTTCCATACGATCTTTACATGGCGCTGCGAACAGGATCGAATGATTGGCAAGAGCTACTTGTTGAAATTGGCATTCCAGCTGACTCTGCCAGGACTTATGTTGAAATCTTTGTAAGAGAAAGCATCACCAAGGATAGCCTTACTATGATAGATCAAGACATCCTCAAAGACTGAGGTATCACAACCATGGGGCCTGCACTGGCTATTTTAAAACTAGTCACATCAGTCCTTAAATTCTGGGCAATGAAGAAGAAACTTGATGCAACAGAGTGGTGGTTTTACAGGAAGATGCTGATAATATAATGAACAAAAGATATGAACTGAGGCAATTTTAAAGAAAATGAAAACAAGACATTTGATGTTAGAATCAGAAAAAAAACAGTTAACATTTATAAAACATATAATAAGGAAAGAGAGCTTAGCTAATTTGACACTCACAAGACATTGAAAGCAACAGAGATAGAAATATCAAATAGCCTATCTAACAAGCAGAACATGGTATGGATATTAAAAACAATAAACCTTGCTAAGAGCTAGAAAGAACAGAAAGTTGTGGAGAGCTCTATCACCAACCCCCTGAAGGGACACAGCATATAAAAGAGGAAGATTTTCAAATAAAACTTTTCTTCTATCACGCCACTGGTAATATTGGTTTAATGCAACTCTCATCTAAGAGGCCCATAATTCAGGTATTTGTGGGCAGTCTCTGAGATTTCTTCAGAAAAGCAGAAAAAAAAATAATGTTCTTCCCAAGGGGACTCTTGAACAGAGAGCTAAAATATTGATGCATCCTTTCTTCTTTTTATATACATTTTCACATAAAAGATTTCATTGCTTTGTGAAATAACCTGATCAAAAATTCAATAACTACTTAGGTATATCTCATGTAAAGGATATTAAAAACTGTTTTCCCATATTTCAGGAAAATACAATTTGTTATACAACTGTTGTCAAATTAAAGTTGTAGGGGAAAGCTGTCCAAATTATATGAATATCATGTTTTGATTTTTACTGTCAATTTTTGTGCATTATTTTCAGGGATATTTGAATTGTTCAAACCTAAAATTGCAGTCAGCAACTGCATATAAGGATGAGTGTGTATCATTCCAAAAAGTGTTAAAGCTCAAAGTTCTTTTATTGCTAATCTTTTTATCACATTTTAAAAGATCAATTGTAGAGATTTCTTCAGATAAACAGTCCTCAAGAAAGGAGAGAGTCATTATTGTTAGAATTAAATGATAGAAATTTCCAAATTAAAAAGTCCATCCCAGTTTGCTACAAATGAACTCTTCCTTTGAAAAAAAGAATCTGAAGATTTCTGTCTAAATAAGTGCTCTTGCAAACTGCTTTATCCATTGATGGTTGGGTTTGATTCAAAATACTATACCCTGTCCCAGTGTTGTAGGCACTCCACACAGGCAGTACCTCTTTGGTTACATCAAAATGGAAAAGGGAAGGATTCAGTCAGTTAGTTAAGTGCCATATGTGATACACACTTGGGCGATCATGTCTCGAAAGAAACATGACTGACTGGGCAGAAGATTATCCTGCAGTAGGTTGCCATTGCTTTCTGTGGTAGACTGGTTGCTGACCAAGGCTATAGAACCCAATCTGTCCTGCTATTTAACCCATAACTGGAAGGAAGAGACGGATTAATGCTTTTCCCAAGGGTATTTGCGTGTAAGTGAATGCAATGAATTCGGCTGGAATTTGAACTCAGCCCCCCGATTTCTCGTTCGGAGCCGATATCCAATGCTCTACAAATTAGGTTTTCTAATATACAATTTTCACCAGTTCAAACCTTTATAGCTAGGACTCACTATGCTACAAATCATACAAAAATTTTCTATATTCCATTTGTAAAGAAGTACTGCTCAAATTGATTTTTTTCCCCATGAACTGTTGCTTTGTGTAACAAACACTTGTGTGGCTACTTCCCTGAAAACAGCAAGGGTAAGTCACTATCTATTCTCTTTATCCTCATATTATTCACCTCCTTCTGCTTTCTCTTATATTCATATTGCACATCTCATTCAGCAATATTCTACTTTGAGTGGCTCTTCAGCCTTCAGTTGAGGATGTTGAGTATTTATTTTCAATTCTGTATATGTAGGATTCCTGTTTTAAACATGACCTTGTGCTCTTGGAGTGTGCCAATAAAAGCCATCTTTTAATAATTGCCTTGTAAGCCTCTTGCCTGTGGAACTTATTACTGGATTCCTGCTTCTTTGTCAATTATAATCTTCCAAAAATTTATATGCAGCATTGTCATCTTCTATCTCCTTGAAACCTGCTCTTTCTTTCACTCACAGTAACCCTTTGCATTGCCATGACATTATTGCTTTGCTTTAAGTGAAATGATTAAATGAAAAACAACACTTAATGCTACTGTGAACAAGGAACATTTTCTTAATATTCCTCCTGAAAAGTGTTGTTTGTTTACAAGTTCTTTCATGATTATTATTCTCATTGTTGTGCAAATGACTGATTTGTCTTTTTGTTGTTACTAAGTTTCAACTGGACATGAGAGGATCTGGAAACTACTTTTCTTCATAACAAATTGATTAGAAGAGGATTCTTGTATATGAAATCTACATGCTTACTTAGTATCTCAAAAGGAACAGTGAGAATTGGCTGAATTTGATTGGTTGGCTTGATTCAATAATTTTAAATGTAATTCAAAACAAATCAATAATTTTAATGGTAATTAAATACATTTAAATCCAAACTTCATAGAAAAATGGGAAAAGCTCTTTAGTTTAGGATCATGCACATCTGACGCCAGATGCCAAAGCTATAATTTACTCTTTGTAATAGACATTAGCTTGGAATGACCTTTGGGAATTTGTGGATGAGTCCGACGATTTCCTGTTGTTAATATTACTTTTATTATTTAAACAAAATCAAAATGTTGATATTTTTCAGATATAAAATGCCATTGTTCCATCAAATAGAAAAGTTGGAGTAAAAAAAAAGGGAATCAGCATTAAGCAGATTTATTGAGCATTAAATGACAGGCCTGCTTCTATTGCAGAAAAGAACTGAGGATGAAGAAAAATGCTTCTTTGGAAATGGAATTAGTCTGATTGCCATTGAAACTGTTATTAGAAAATCCATTTAAAAGATTGATTGGAGAAATCAAATTTAAACAGTTTCATAATCTTAACAGAATCTCATGAAAACATTAACAAAATAAGAATGTTCATTGTGTAATTTAAAAAATAATGTTACTCATTATGCATCAGAAACTAATGAGCCATTCACAAACCAGTTGAATTATTTTCATATTTCTGCATATCATAACAAATATTAATGGCACATGCCATTTCATGTGCTGTTATTTTAATAAGAGATGTGAGAGATAAAAATGACTTTATAAAATACATAATTCACTCAAACTCTTTGTTTTAGATTCCTTTTAGCTCAATTGAAATTACTTGTTCCTTTTCAATGTCACTCATCTCTGTGTCATGAACTCCTGCACAGTTAGTTAAGCCTCATTATGAGGGCAGGTATTGTCACAACATTAGGACTGAGTGCTTTTCAAACATCCAATTGAAAATGTTATAAACACTATAACAAAATTATTCTTGTCAATGTCATCAGTTATATTCATGGGTTATAGGCTAATTTTTAAAAAAACAGTTTTATTTTGAAAAATCAAATTAGAAGGTCAGTATTAAAAAAAGAAACTCAAATATGCAAAAATAGGTTCAATTTTATTTCTAGTAAATATCTAAAACTACTTGTAATTCACAAACATATTACAACTAAAACTCCTTGTACTTACTTGACAAATATATCCAGAAAATTATTTGACTAATCATGAAAATTTCACTTAGCATGAATTAAATATTAAGATAAAACATTTTATGGGAATTCTTCAAACATGTCATGCTACAAACAGGATTAAATATTACAACTGTTTTTGATGGTTCAAATTTTTAACATTAATTATACTTACTCTATTTAATCCTCAAATGGAACTGTATGAATATGTATATAGGTAGGCAGTGCCTAATAACCCTGAATAGGTAGGCAGCGCCTAACCCTGAATAGGTAGGCAGTGCCTAACCCTGAATAGGTAGGCAGTGCCTAACCCTGAATAGGTAGGCAGCGCCTAACCCTGAATAAAATAGATCAACAGCTACATTTTTCTTTCTGTGGCATAATATGGGCCTAATCGAACAAAATTATGAAGGTTACTTTTAGTATTATGCAGAAAATGCAAAATATTTTTGGTTTTTGTAGATTTACTGCATAAAGATCACAAGCTGCCTACCATGAGTAATTACTGAGGACACGTGCCTGATATATATATATATATATATATATACTTAATCGGTCTGTTATATTACATAAAGCACTATTTTATTATCACCAGCTTTCAATGTGATTATATATATATATATATATATATATATATCAGCATGCAGTGTGGATATAGAAGAATCCAAAGGAGTATCCTGTACATACAGTGGTAAGATAACTCTCTAAGAGAGCTCTAAATATTTATATATAAATGCATATAGAGCAAATATAAGAAAAATTAAGGCAGACACGTTATTTCATGGTAAATCGGAAGTATAGGCCTATTTCAGGTGAACCATCATCAGTTTACGTCTTTATTGTACAAAGGATTTTACACAAGTCTTATATATATATATGCAATACAGCAAGCCATTTCCAAATTTCTGGCAGAGTGAATTGTATCATGATGTGCTTTTTCTGACAGACATTGCCCAACTAACCTTACTATCCTGTGCATTTAATAAAATCAAAAACAATGTATATGCATGAAATTAAAAATATGAAATGCTGACAATTTACCTATCGCAACTTATATTTAGTTCTTGTTTGTTACTCAGGTAAAGATATTATATTCTGTTAAGGATATAACAGAAAAGAAAAATAATTGTCATCCCAAAAGTTCCTGATAGGAAATATTCTAAAATCAGATGACCTGCACCAGTGTCAGCTGGACTAATTTTTATACACACAGAAATTAAAAAAGTTACAGAAAATAGACTATTTGCCTTGTGTAGCCAATGTTCTTTGTCAAAACTGGCAGTAAATATAATGTCGTCGATTGTGCATTGATATAAAGTTTAAGAGTAGATTGTTCTCATGCTTATTGATGCCATTTCTGTTGACTTTTAAGGTATAGTAGGTCAAAATGACTAAATGTTTCCTTATAAGGAAATAACTAATATTACCTTTATTGTTACCATCTCTTGAGAACTTATCTTTATCATTACCCTCACTTGAGAACACCAGCAACAACTAAAGATCTATCTATCGCCCGGTTCACACTCCACCCATGTCTATTGAACAGGTTAAGAGGCTCATCCCTTGTTATCATTTAGGATGTGGTTTTCGGCTTTCTCTTTTCCAATCTTCTCACTTTGTTTTTTTATTTTTAATTGGAGTAGATAGACTAAAGTATCGCCTGGTTCACACTCCACCCATGTCTATTGAACAGGTTAAGAGGCTTATCCCTTGTTATCATTTAGGATGTGGTTTTCGGCTTTCTCTTTTCCAATCTTCTCACTTTGTTTTTTTATTTTTAATTGGAGTAGATAGACTAAACTATCGCCTGGTTCACACTCCACCCATGTCTATTGAACAGGTTAAGAGGCTTATCCCTTGTTATCATTTAGGATGTGGTTTCCGGCTTTCTTTTCCAATCTTTTCACTATTACGTAGCCCCCTGCACATCAGTGGCGTTACCGCCTTGCTCGGGGTGATACGATTAAAAAAAAAAACTCAAAGAGAAAATAATGACATAATCAAAATGTTGGCATTCAGTACAGTACTTCCAACTAAATGTTTGGAAAGAAATTTCCATCAATACTGGAAGAAGCAATAACAGTTACTGGGTTTGAAAAACCTATTTACCTGAAAATTTGTTTTAAAAGAAAGATTTTAAAAAATTTAACTGACAGTTGTACAAGGTGCTTAGTCAATAAATGCCAAATATTTCTTTGTTGGGATTAATATCATCATTACCATTGAGAAATTTAGTGTCATATTTTCATAGAACATGAAAGGGACACAGATATTTGTCATTGAAATTAAAAATAAAATTGTTGATTCTGTTTTCTGACTTGCTTTGAAGTAACAGAAATGTGATTCTACAAAAGGATATTGAGAATGCCATCGACTGAGCATGCAAGCAACGACAAAGTTTTCAAGAAAATAGAAACTAAAAAAACACTTACACGTAACATCAGAAAGAGATGGTTGAAATTTATGAAAAAAATAATAAAGAAAGAGGGCTTGAAAATTTGATACTCAAAGGACATATTGAAGGAAAAGAAAAAGAGTGTATAACCTTTCTAATAAACTAGAAGAACCGGGTTTATATGAGATGGCAGAAAGAAAAAAAAAATAGAAAGAGCTACAAAAGACAGATGATTGTGGAGAGCTATGACAGCCCACATTTTGGAGATGATGCAAATAAGAAGAAATGTTCAGTTAATTCCCACTTTAACTTTGTTCAGTTATTAGAAGAAATTAGCATATTTCATGAATCAAACAAGATAACTTTTTGTTATTGAAGTTTTTATACTCTTTGGGGGATAGGATGTGCATTGTGGTGCTTTGGATATTGGCTCGGAACAAGAAATCGGGGAGCTGAGTTCGAATTCCAGCTGAATTCATCGCTTTCACTTACACCCAAATACCCTTGCGAAAGGTATTAATCTGTCTCTTCCCTCCAGTTATGGGTTAAATAACAGGACAGGTTTGGTTCTATAGCCTTGGTCGGCAACCAGTCTACCGCAGAAAGCAATGGCAACCTACTGCGGGATAATCTTCTGCCTAGTCAGTCATGTCTCTTTCGAGACATGATTGCCCAAGCGTGTATCACGTATGGCAACTTAACTGACTGATTTCAGATATATAGTGTTGTATCACGTATGGTGCTTAACTGACTGAAAGAATGTATTGGTCATTGCATGAATTTTCATTGATCATTTAGTGGAGTTTTTCGTGGTAACTTGAGAGTCAGCTTCCATATGTTCAGAACCTTTCAAGTATATTCTTTGACAGACATCCACGTTACTTTTTCTGCTATGAAAAGCAATGACAGATTTTCACAAGTTTCTATTTGAAAACTGTTCTCACTCAATATTGTTATTGTTTTTACCATACTGATTTGACCATTGTATTCTCTGGCATTTTCCAGGTGTCAATTACATTTTATAGCTTTCAGATTACATTTTTTACATTTTGTAACCTTTAGAGAATTTTGAACAGAATAATTTATTAATAAGTATCACCCGGATATAAGAGACCCTGATATAAGAGAAATTGGGTATAAGAGAGATTTTCTCTGGTTCTAAATTAGAGCCTGTGGTAATGTATATAAAATAGACCAAACCCGGATATAAGATAACTTTTATCTGGTCCCGACAACTCTCTTATATCCGGGTTACACTGTATTGTCAAAAGCAAAGTGATTGCCCTGTAATTTAAGCAAATCAATTTAGCAGCTTTATTTTAACAACTGTGATGACCTCAAAGTTCTGGGCCAAGTTTCCCTTATTTCAACCACAAACAGACTTTGTGGAACCTTTCACACAAAGCAGAATGACTGTGTTTTCAGATTTCTGGATCCGTAGAGGGTGACCTTCTCACCTTTTTACTTTTTGATTACTTCAAGAAATTCTTGTAATGTCCAAGCTTCATCCAGCTTCCAGTCTATCACATTGAATTATGAGATTTGCAGTTTTGATTATAACACCAACTACAAGTTATTTCATGCATATCATTTTCTGATATATTTTGATCTGCAGGTACCAACAAAGAGTATATTTGCAGTGATACTTCTAGCATGAAACAGTGTTAAGGCTTCAGTTGATGCTATAAATCAATTCAAAATTTTTATTTCTTATGTTGGATTTCATAATCAAAGTCAGATTTCATAATTAACCTTTGGCTCTCAATTTGTTAATTAGTTGCTGCTGGATGCAGTTAATTGCAGATTACTGTGTTACGGAATTTGTTCTGAAGAAGGTATATAAATGCATGAATAGTGTGTTTTCTGATATTTCTGATATAAAACTTATTTATCAATTGAAATTTTGAAAAATAAACCAAACAAAAGTTTTGATGTATACTGATAGCTTTGTTCTTTGGATGAAGAATAAAAACAAAATTCTTGTCTTTAGACAAGAAATATCCAGAAAAAAATTTTGATGCTTATGAAATGATCATCATCAACACAAAGATCAGTACTGAATCATGACCTTCATGTAAGAATATAGAGAATAGTGCCAAGGAGGTGGAAGCAAATGTTTGCTGGATAAAGATTATATATCGGTTTGTCAGATAAATTGATTATTTTTTTTCATTTATTTTATCCTATTATTCATCTGAAAATCACTTCTAAAATATATTCTCCTCCACTGTCCACATTTCTTGCCAACATTCCACTAAATTTTCAATACATTGATGCTAGAAATCCTGGTCTTTTGACTTGAATTTATTGATCCATGTTTAAAAAAATGAATTTATCTGACAAATATATGTGTGTGTGTGTCAGATATATATATATATATATATATATATATATATATAATGGCTTACTGCTCATATTTGGGTATGTGTCTCTAGTGAGGGAGCTAGCCAATTCCTGTTGCAAATGCATGGTCAGGCACATGTGTTTGTTCAACAACCACAGAGTTCACCTTTGGTTTTTATTGCAACTATTGAGTTGAACCATATTTAAAAAGATGAATAAATGTATCTTACAACCCAATATATATGTATATATAATTGGGATGTTATAATGGTTCTAATAAGAAAAAAGTGTATATTTTAAATATAAGAGAAACTGCAAGTGTTCTTTTATAAAATATATTGTATTTTGTTTTTTATATTTTATATTCTGCTACACATTCCTTGGTTCGTGACCTTCATCAGGCAGAGAGTGGTCAGTCATCATCTTGTTGGTGTATGACAGTAGTTTACATCTTCTTGTACTTGTGATTGAATCTAAAAAATAATTTAGGATGGGTCAGATATTGGATGGAGGAAGGTTTTGCTTTTTATTTTTTGTTTCTTTTAATTTATTATTATGTATCATGTGTTGGTTAAATTTGGATGAGGTTCATATGTTTTTCAGGTTTTTTGGTTGGTATTTAAACCTGAAACATTAACCTCATTCATATTTAACCAATACATGATACAAGGGGTTACAAAATGTAACCAAAAATACGGTGTTTGTGATATTAGAGAAGAAAACACCTACACTTTTGAAACCCCACAAAGACATTCACAACAAACAAAATTTGAAATCCAACTCCAGAAATGTGGTATCTGCACTGAAATGCACAAAATGTAATAAGTCTTACATAGGGATCAGCCAAGCACTAAACAACAGAATTTCCCTTCACAAAAGCAACATTAAATTATCAGACATTATAAAACTCTCTGTATCACAACATATCTTCCAATGCAATCAAGGTAAATTTAAAATTATGCCATTATACCAGACAGATAATTATTCTCACCGACAAATACAAGAAAAAACTTCATAAACAAATTTAAACCAGCACTTAATAGATCATAACCCTCCATGCACACATGGACACACAACATGCAACAGGAATGACCAGATACACTAGTCAGACCACAGATATGTACACATACTTGCAAGAATGAACGCAATGACACACACACACAAAATTCTACACAACATAAGAAAAGTGTATATATGTAAATATGTCTGTGTGTGTCTATTTATCTAAATCTAAATTTGAATCTAAACTTATTTATAAATGGAACTTTGTCTGTGTGTGTGTGTGTGTATCCATTATCTATAGACTCCAAAACGGCTGAACCAACTTCCTTGAAAATTTACACAGTTGTACTATAAGTGTGTGCAAGTGTTCTTAGCTAGGTTTTGTGTTGAGGTACCCCCAATAAATATCGGAAATCTATAATAAAAAAAATCGGGTTATAGAAGGAGTGGTCTGATTTTAATCAAATTTGATACACTCATAGACAAAGACATAAGAAACAATATTCAAAAGTTGCAAGGTTGCAGTTCTTACAATAGTGCAGAAAACTTAATATTGATACCAGGAAATCAAAATTTGACTTACATCCATTCATTTTTCTTTCAGTCTACGGATTCGCTTTAACTGAAAACAACTATTGCTTTTTAGTCTTCCGTGCCAATGTTCAAAGAGTCTGAGTTCCAGGACCATGGATTAGTTTTCAAGCTTTCATTACACTCAAGCAATGCTGGGCTATACTGCTAGTATATAAATAAAAAAAAATAAAAAAATAAAAACAAAACCTTCCTTTGCTGAATATTTGATCCATTTTAAATCATCTTATTATCCCTTAAAGCAGAAAGAGATTCCCTAGTTGCTAATCTTGTGGCTCAAGTAAATTCATACCTAGGGGCACCAGAGAGCTAAGTTCATCAAAGCAGAATCTGTGAAAGTATTTGTAAAAGAGACACTGGGAAGCCATATTACACCGGTGAGAAAGTGACTGTATTTGAGCTGCCAAGTCGAGATCGATCACATTACAGATTCTTTATTGAATTTTGTCAAGGACACCTAGGTGAATAGCAGGGGCACTTGACCAGATAATCTATAGGCAATAAATACAAGAGAAGAAACTATTAGCATAGAACTTAAATTCACATCTAACAATTTATACTAAAATGATAATTTTTAACTACCAGTCTAGTATTATGCATAAATTAATGATGTCAAGATATCAAAAAGAAAAGCTTACCAGAACAATTGCTATGAAAATATTTATAGAAAAGGTGCAGAGATGTTATGGCCATGTGAGATAGCTGCAATTCAAAAAAATATGTCTTTATCTGATAAAGTTGAAGGACTTCAGATTAGTTTTATGGATTAGCATGTGGGTATTAATCACTGTTTTGTTGTGCTGAAAACCAATTTAAAATGTTCTTTATTTTGAGAAAATATTATCTAATATTAATATAACGAAATGGAGGAAAATGTCTGTTTGAAATGAACTAATTAGTTAGAAAGTATTTCTGCTGACATATTTATTTATGTCACTTAAATTGAGTGCAAATTATTAACAGTAGAGACAAAGTAAAGAAGGTTTGATAATATTTCTTGTTTATTTCTTTACATTTATTTTATCCTGTTTGCTTTAATAAAAATTATTGATTTAAATTCCCTAATCCTGGTTATTGTCATTCAAGTAGAGAAACAGTGAAAGAAGAAGGAATTTCGAGTGCAGGTATAAGAATAAAATGGGAGGGATTTACAACTGGATTGATTCCATTTTAGCTGAGAAACATGTTTTTTTTTTATTAATCATTAATTGCTTTTCAATTTTGAGTTCTTTTGAAGAAAAGTGTTTCCTTCTTCGATTTACTAATGAGCATGCACTTAATTAGTTTTACTTTGGGCCTTTTTACTTATTTGTTTTCTTTTAAAATGTGTCTTTATTTACTTGCAAGTTAGATTTCAATAGAAAATTTCTCTTTTGAGCCTTTTTCTGTTTCGCTTGATAAATGTCTGTTACAGACACACACACACACACACACACAATCTGCTTAATGATTATTTTGCATTTTTATTCTAATCAGGTAGCATTAAAATTCAGAATTATCATTGGCAAAGTGTGAGAAATGTTTTAACATTGAATCTTCAGTACTGAAACCTTTTAATATTGATTTTGACACTTGAGAAAAGAATGATCACATTTATGCACTAATCTAGAGTGGGTAGTCATCACAACAAATGTCCCATACTAAATTGACTGATCCATTTATAAAAAATATTGAATATAGAGGCATGACACAGTAATGCATTGCAGCTAGGATTGAGGAAGTGGCAAGCCAAGTTCAAATTCCAGTTGGGTTTGTTACAGTTACCTACATGCTAATACCCTTCAGAAATGTATGAATTTCTTTCTCCATCTATAGGTAAATAGCAGGACAAACTGGGTCCTGTAGCCTTGGGTTGTAAACAGTTTAGGAGAAGGACAGGTATGAATTCAAAACCCCAACTATGGGTTTTTTTTGTTTTTTTTTTTATCGTATCACCCCGAGCAAGGTGGTAATGCCACTGATGTGCAGGGGGCTACATAATAGTGAAAAGATTTGAAAAGAGAAAGCCGGAAACCACATCCTAAACAGGGAATAAGGGATGAGCCTCTTACCTGTTCAATAGACATGGGTAGAGTGTGAACCAGGCGATAGATAGATCTATCTACTCCAATTGGGTTAAATAGATTTATTAATAAGCAACTGACCAACCACATTAAGTGTGGCTCCATCACTGTAGACATGATTAAGCAGGGATGTTCCTCTAATGAGAGTAAAATGGCCCTGGTGCTAGACTTGAATTTGGACTATTATGAACTGGTAAAAATGACAACATTAGTACACTGTTATCAATAATGTAAGCACAGTTTCAGACTTGACATTTTTCAATAGAAACTATTTATGAAGCCAGGAATCAGTTTGATATTGCATTTATATAAGAATATATTAAATTGTATTTATATAATAAACAGGAAAACTCTTTTAAAATGATAAAAATATCAATACTATTAAATTCTGACAAATTTCATGTTTTGGGGAAAGTCGAATGAATGCTAATTTACAAGAGTACTTAAAAATAATTATTCATTGTTTTGTTTTAGCAGGCCAGTCAGTTTAAGGAACACCCCAAATTTCTTTTGTTTTTCTGTAGATCATAGAAATTTTGTTTTTTCTCAAAATACTTTAAATTTTTGATGTAAAAAGATGATTTTCTTTTCTATTGTCCAATGATAACTAACTTTCCGTCATGTTACATTGTTATATTGGCAACTGAATTTGTACTCAGTAAATTCTACTTAATTAAATTTCAAAATAATCCTCTAAAGATGAAATATTATTGCTAAAGATGAATTATATATACTTCTACACAGCCTTATGGAAAAGTTTTGGGTAGGAAATAAACCTCAGTACAAGAGTAATGATAAGAGTTGACTTTAGACGTTTAATTTCTTGAAAAGAAAAAACTGTTCAAAAAAAAGAATTTTGGAAATTTCAACTGACAATAATGATGACTGTTTGGTTCATAAATGACATATAATTCTTGTATGGAAACAGCTTTTCCCCATTAAGATTTCAGCAAAAGATAACAATTCACATGCTTTCTGTATTCATAAAATCTTTGAATAAGTCTTTAGAAAATCACAAGTAGATGCTGTGGATACCTGTATCGAGGCACAAAGATATATATTTTTACATAATGATTAGCTGTCTCTACTAGTTTATATATATATATATATATATATATATATATTACTATAGTCAACTGCAGACAGATCTGTTTCGCTGTATTACAGCTCATCAGTACGGCTTAGACTCCGGTTGCTTTCTAACCCAGGATTGAAACCCAACCAAATAAGCATCAGTCGGCAATTCTACCCCTAGGCCACGAGCATCTGGCAGAAGAAGGCAGGCTTTTTAGCACATATAAACATGCCCAATAGCTAGAGTGCTCCAATTCATTATCGAATGAGCGAATACCCTATAGGATAGCACTAGAGAATCACAAAGAGTTTTGCGAAGTAACAAAAAACACATCACTTGAAGACTTTCAACAGGAATGACAAAAATGGGTGACACAGCTAGCAAGACAAGAAAACAATGATATAATCAAGATGTTGACATTCCACACTACCTCAAACAAAAGTTTAGAAAGGAAATACCCGTCAATACCAGAAAGAATTATAACAACTACTGAAATGGAGAAATCTAATTTTCTGAAAAACTGTTTTAACAAGTTTTTAAAAAGTGCAGCTTAAAGTAATTATAACTATTCAGTTAGTGAATGATGAATATTTGCTTTTTGACAATAGCTAATTTCATCACGTGTATATATATATATATATATATGGCATGGTGGATTAATAGATAGCAGCTTGGATTGTGGAATCAGAGACTTGAGTTTGAATTTGTTGAGTTTGTTACTGATATATCCCGGGAAGGAATATCAGGAAAAGAATAGTGTAAGAACAATACTTAACACTGAAGATAGATTAGAAGAGATTTATTATACAACAGTACAATAAACCAATAGATGTACAAGAACAATCCATGAATAGTAACAGGAATAACGATTAAGTAGCAAATGTCTCTGCCTATGACGTATGTGTCTGTCTCGTGACGTATGCTGACGTATGCCCCCAGTTCGCTCTAGTCACAGTCTTTTATAGACTAGACCATATCCATTACGGGGTAGGATAGGATGTTCCTCTACAACAGTTACATAAACTTACATGCAAATATGCTTTGAGAAAAATATGAATCCATGGTTAAATAGCAGCACAGTCTGGTTTCTATAGCCCCAGGTGGCAAGCAGTCGAGAAGGACATTCAAAACCTAAGGAGGGTTATTTGGAGACCTTATGGCATACTATGTGCGTTGTGGCGCAGTGGACATTGGCTCGGAACGAGAAGCCGGGGAGCTGAGTTCAAATTCCAGTTGAATCCATTGCATTCACTTACGCGCAAATACCCTTGGGAAAGGTATTAATCCGTCTCTTCCTTCCAGTTATGGGTTAAATAGCAGGACAGATTGGGTTCTATAGCCTTGGTTGGCAACCAGTCTACTGCAGAAAGCAATGGCAACCTACTGCGGGATAATCTTCTGCCCAGTCAGTCATGTCTCTTTCGAGACATGATTGCCCAAGTGTGTATCACGTATGGCACTTAACTGATGGCATACTATGTGCCCAGTTCTCTGAATTCAGCTTCTTCTCTACCACTATAATCAAATATGTGTGAATAGTCTGGCTGCTCTGTTGTAAAAAAAAATATTGAATAGTAGGATAGTTCAGAATATATACAGGTTGATTTAAAAGTAACTCCATATTTCAAAATACTTATAATCTATTTATTAACTGTAATTTCTGCAAGAAATGGATATGAAAGAAAAGTGTTTTATTCCTCCTTTAAGTTCTTCTTAAGTCTTGGTTTGATATAGTGTACTTGCTCATTTCACCAACCCCCCGCCCAAAAAAGTCATAGGGTGTTACGTCAGGACTCCTGGCTTGCCACTTATACATAAAATAGGAAGTTACTTTTTAATCATCCTATAAATATATATATATATATTGAGGCAGCAGATAATTGTCTAAACATGTATTGTTAAATATAACAGACAATGAATGTTTATTATGTTTAATCATGAGCCATTCTACACATTGTATCTTTGATGGTGGAAGTCTTTATGTTAACGTCCCTGTAACCTCTCTGAAGATGGCTCATATGAGCCGAAAGCTTAGAACCAGCATAATAAAAAAAAATGTCCAAATGTTGGACAATTTTTGTTTTTATTTTCCCCTGAAATTAAATCCAAAATACGATGTTTAGAACAGCTCGTGATTAAACAAAATATTCATTCATTGCATGTTAAATTTAACAATATATGTTTAGAAAATATATATATATCTGTGTGTGACTTATTTTTCAAAAATATTTGTTGGCAAGTTCATTAGGTTTGTTTTGAAATTTAAAAAGTATTTTTATCATCTTACTTCTTTTAAGGAAATTATGAATTTTAATTTAAACAATGAAAATATTTAATCAGTAATCTAGAGGTTACTTCAGTCTTTATGTTTCTATTTAAGAATCAGTTATATTTTGGTCCATGACAAAATAAAGAGAATTTGTTCTGAGATTTTTTTTATACTGCAATTTTCTCCTTTATTTCTTCCAATATTGAAGTTTATAAGAATTAATTATCATTTTGGGGCTGATTTGTTTTTCAACCAAAAGAGTTCATTTTCATTATAAAAAGAGATTGATTTTTAAGCAAAGAGATTTCATTAAAATTTGTTGCTCATACTTCATTTTTTTTTTAATATTAAACATATAACATTTCAACAATAAAAGAGGAAGAGAAATAGAAAGGGATATTCATCTGTGTAGTGTTTGTGTATTAAAAAGTTTGACAGGATGACTTAATTTGAAATAATTTTAGCATTGCTTTTAATTAAGAAAAAAAACCTGAGGCCAGTCACCAATTGAAGATTATTTTTAAAAATGAGTTAGCTATAACAAAAAATAATATTAATAACTTTTAATAAATGAATGATATTTAGAAACAACTGTGATGAAAAAAATTAAAAACAGAAGCAGCAAGAGGCTGAATGAGGTCATGTAGTCTGTGCATATCAGATGCCAGAAACTTAGGATTTAAATCTAATGTCAAGTGTCCATGCATTTTCGTGGATGCAATTATGTTCCTTTTTCCAAATGTCTACAAGATTTGATTATATCAACTGACAGTAGTAGGACAAATTAATAATACATGATTTAATTTGGAGCTTACTCGTTGAGGAATAAAAGAAAAAAGAAATATGTAATTTTCATGAGATAAAATGAAACTTGACCCTTTCCCATTTGTAAGTCTCAATGATTTATTGAACACAATTCATAAAATCAGTTTAAATACTTGTCAAAAAATGAATAGATTATTTTTTATTTGATTTCAGAGAATGTTTCTCTAATTTATTTGAGGCTACCATCAATTGTTCTGTTATGCTATTTATTAGTGTGTGTGTGTGTGTATTCAAGTATTTGGCACAAGTGTTTAGGAATCATAACAGATTTTGATGGATTCATACATATTGGTGAAAAATGTTTTGATTCTTCTGTTTGGGCTTGGAAATAACATCTCAATAAAACTGAGTGTAGTGACAGATATGTGAAAGAAGTTTGTCACTTAACTGAGCAGGTTTATGCTGATTTGAAGTTACATGATGGCACTGTTATAATATTGTCACTCATCAGGGCTAAGAAAAAAAACTTCAAAGTCATCATGAATCTGCTCTGTCAAGTGACAAACTTCTTTGCATTAATCCATCAATACTTTATTTCTATTCCGATGTTAAGGGCTAAACATTATCTCAACTCAACAATATATATATATATAAAACTAGCAGTATAGCCCGGCATTGCTCGGGTGTAATGAAAGCTTTAAAACTAATCCATGGTCTTGGAGCTCAGACTAAAGAATATTTATGTGAAGTTTGGTGAGAATCGGATAAAAATTATGGATTTGAATAAAGGACATACAGAGAGATAAACAGACACACACACAAACATCTTGCATTTTATATATATATATATATATATATTATTGATTTTCTGCACTATTGTAAGAACTGCAACCTTGAAATTTCTGAATATTGTTTCTTATGTCTTTGTCTATGAGTGTATCAAATTTGATTCAAATTGGACCACTCCTTCTATAACCTGATTTTTTCGATTATCGATTTTTGATATTTATCGGGGGTACCTCGACACAAAACCTAGCTGAGAACACTTGCAGATGCTTATAGTACAATTGTGTAAATTTTCAAGAAAATTGGTTCAGCCATTTCAGAGTCTATAGGTAATGGACACACACACAGAGACACATACACATACAGAGACAAAGTTCGATCTATAAATAAGTTTAGATAGATGTATCTGTGTGCTTTCTAGCAGGATATGAACCTGAGTCATCCTTGTCAGGTTGCACCATCATTAGATCCAATGTGCTTTAAACCATCTTGGCTATGAAATGTGCTGATGTTCAAGCAAAGCTGATAATATAAGCATCTGCTAGAAATAAGAAATCTATCAACTTAATAAATAAGAATCCATCACTTCTTAAGAAATTGCTTTGTTTACATTAGGATACAAAATAGAGAAGATATGAAAGTTTAGAGAGTCTGAGAAAGATTTGTGTTTAAAAGCACTGTTCAACTTTGCTTGATCATCAATACACTTCATGGCTAAAGTGATCTAAAGCATGTCAAATATAACTAATTTTTCTCTGCTGCTATATATATATATATATATATATATATATATACACATATATATAGTCATTCACATTTTCAGTCCTGTTTTGCTGAATCACAGCTCATCAGTATGGCTAGACATCCAGTTACTTCCAGTTGGGATTGAAACATGAATGTCATCTATATACAAGCCTATTTTGCTGTATCACAGCTCATCAGTGTGGCTAGACACATCCACTTGCTTTTGGCCAAGATCAAAACTATATATATACTGACTGACGCGATTTCGGTCGGGTTTCAATCCTGGGTAAAAAAGCAATCGGAGTCTACCATACTGATGAGCTGTGATATGGCGAAACAGATCTGTCTGCGGATGACAATATATATGTCAGTGTTTCTGATATTTTACATATTAATATCTCCTACATTTTAATTCTATGTAAATAGTATTTTTTAATTTACCCGTTGTTTTGGTAAATATAATTTTGCCAAAAATTGAATTAATATATATATATATATATATATATATATATATATTCTAGTACAAACGCCTGAAGTGTTAGCTCATTGATAATTATCATTGAAAAGGCAATGCTATAAAACTTTTTCCCAAAAAAGTTAGCAAACCTCCTGCAGCCGCCATGAATGAAATTGCTTTTTTGTCCCCACTGGTCATATGTAGACAGTCTTAACTGAGTAACAAGAGGCATAGTATCTCCTATTAAACCTTCTTTGAAAATAAAAACTATTATTCTACTCTGGCACAGTGCCAAATTTTCTGGGTCCTCAAAGCCGCAACATAATACATGAAACTAACTTGCAAAAAACTACTACATTACTAGGTGTATGTATATGAGACTGATTAATAGACAAGGTTTAATAAAAAGAAATATTTCAAGGCCTCCTTTCCTCGGTGTTGTACCAGTAGTTTAAAAGATTTAACAGTCATATATTATTTCAATGAAGTTATTTTGAAAGCAGCAAGTGAAAGAAACATTTGAATTTTTTTTGGTGTATAAACAAATAGATTTATGACATCATTCTTGTTTTTGCTATTATTGATGAGTTTTAATCATTTCTTCTTGTCAGTTGCATCTGTTGTCACTGTCAAGATCTTATTTTCTTGCTTCACTGGGTGTAAAGATGATCTGCAAAAAAGAATCTGAAAAATTTGTTTATTACTTTTATAATCAATGTCAAAGAATTTTACAAAATTTAGAACTCCTCTAACTTGAAGCCTCACTTTAGTTTATCCCATTGATCTGACATATTGAATCTAGTCATCTTTTACCAGAATTGTTGCATTCACTTATGTCCAAATACTCTTGGGAAAGGTATGAATCCATCTATTCTCCCTCCAGCTATAGGCTAAATATCAGAACAAATTAGGTTCTATAGCCTTGATTGGCAACCAGTCTATTGCAAAAAGTAATAGAAACCTGCTGTGGGAAAATCTTCTACCTAGTCAGTCATGGATCAAAAGAGACATGATTGCCCAAACATGTATTGCATATGGCAAATTAACTGACTGATTTTGGCCAATACAGATTTCTTCATATGAAGAGTCTGTAAAATTGTAGCACATAAAAAAAGACAAGTAAAAGTGATTCGTTTTCCTTGTGCATCTGAAGAAAGCCATAGAATGACTTGACTGAATTTTATTTTAAAAGAAAAAAGAAAACAAAAAATTAAAGGTACATTAATCAAAAAATTGTTAAAAATCATAATTAAAAAAAAGAAAAGAGTGTTATTACTTACTAGCAGTATAGCTCGGTGTTTCTTGGGTGTAATAAAAGCTTTAAAACTAATCCATGGAGCTCAGACTCTTTGGACGTTGGCACGAAAGACTAAAAAGCAATAGCTGTTTCCAATTAAAGCGAAACCATAGACTGAAAGAAAAATGAATGAATCTAAGTCAAATTTTGATTTCCTGGTATCAATATCAAATAAGTTTGAAGGCTAAATAAGTCCTCTGAGTAAATGGTATCATAGCTGAGACTAAGAACTACAATTATACCTACTTAGAGCCAAACCCGAAGCAAAAACTAAAAAGGGCTGAAAAACTGATTTTAATCAGACCAGTAGGATATCAGGGTATCGATTTTTAATATCAGAGTCAAATAAGTCATCCAAGGATAGAACTGCAACCTTGAAACTTCTGAATATCATTTCTTATGTCTTTGTCTATGAGTGTATCAAATTTGATTAAAATCGGACCACTCCTATAACCCGATTTTTTTTATTATCGATTTTCAATATTTATCGGGGGTACCTTGACACAAAACCTAGCCAAGAACACTTGCAGATGCTTATAGTATAACTGTGTAAATTTTCAAGAAAATCAGTTCAGCCGTTTTGGAGTCTATAGGTAACGGGGACACACACACACACCGTTCCATTTATAAATAAGTTTAGATTTTTTAAACAGAACACTGCTCTCTTGTTGTTACTTGTGAGAATGAAGTAAAAAGTCAGGTCAGAATAAGTAGTCATAGATGACATTGATTTTTCCTGAATATTTCTCATGACCTTTTAAAGCATCATGAAGCCATACCAAGTGTAATTCCTCTTCTTGGAATCATTTTGGGGCAATGCATGTGACTTGTTATTGTTCTCCTCTCCATGTCACATGCAGCAGTTTGTATAGATTAGCTTGTACCAGCAGCCAATATTAATTGCAGGCTAAATCTATTAACACCTGAGAATGGATTATCTTGACAAGACTAAAGTGCTTCCATTGTTCTGCTATTGCCCTATTGTCAGAGAAAGAAGTGGATTAAATGTCTTTCACAAGAGCGTTAATACAAGGACAATGCCTACGTATTCCAACCAAATTTTGAATTTTTTTTTCTCTTTCCATTCTGAATGCTACTAACCATTTCATTCACATTCACATTTTCCAGAGTGTCATATGCAATAATTAGTAAAGAATAAATGAGATACATTCATCAAATATATGAATATGGATGTCTGGGTTGTGCAATGGATGGCAGCTCAGAATGAGAAAATTGGAGTGTCATCTATGAATTCCCGTTGGGTGTGTTACATTCACTTAGAGACGAATATCTTTTGGAAAGATATGAGGCTGTCACTTCAAATCCCTCAAGTATGGGTTAAATAGTAGGACACACTGGTCTCTTCAACCTTGGTTAGCAATCAGTCTAGATAGGAACACAACTCTTTATTCAGAATTCCATGTTTCTCTAGCAAAGCTTATATGATGTAGCTCATAAAAGGATTGTGCAATTCAAACTTTGTCATTGTTCACATATTCAGTCCATGGTATTTTTTGCATCTTTTTTCATCTTTGTGGAGGTTGTCCAGCATTCACTGCCACTTAGGAGGACAGACATCACTTAATAGTTTAGTACTCTTTTCTTTGTTTCTAACAAATTTTTTTTTTTTTTGTTTCTTAATGCTCTGCTTAGCTTCTGGAATGTAACTTTGGCTATCCCAGTGCATCTTCAAATTTCAGTGTCACACTTTCCATCCTTTGTTAAAACACTTCCTTGATATTTCAGTTTTGGTACTTGTTTGATTTTGGTATCATCAAAATGTAATTTGCATTTTGGGCTTAACCTTTTGCTAAAAACCATGTATTCTGTCTTTTTTGCAGTTAATGTTTTATATTTCTTGTTATTATTTTGGCTGTCAAAAATTAATCTTGGCAGGACTTCTAATTCTCTCAGAATTGCCTTGCTGTATAGATTAAGCATGTCCATTGAAAAGACACATCTTTGTCTTATAACTTTTTCTAGTTTTTATAGCTGCTGTATTTATTTTCATTTCATATGCCAGTGGTTTTTGTCAATATAGGTTCTTGATTTTCCTAATATCCTTTCCAAATGTATGGAGTTTACTGTAAATCCACAAAACTTAGTAGAAATAAAGAATATTATTTTGTTTTTTATATTATTTACATTGTTTGAACTGTTGTTCTCATCTTTGTTGTCATGTTCAGAACATTTCAGCTTCTTTGGCCTTCTTTCTGATGAACAATGCAAACAGTGTAAATAATTACAGTACTTCTTCTCAGCAAAAATATAGTCAGATAGTTTTATTTTAGTTTATTTATTACTGTATGTACATATACTGACTTAGCTGACCGCCTGCAGTCACTTTCTCACCGGCGTGACATGGCTTCCCTGTGCCTCTTCTATGAATGCTTTCATGGCTTCTGCTCTGATGAACTTAAATCACTGGTGCCCCCTAGGTGTGAGTTTGCATGAGATACTAGATTGGCAACTAGGTCCCACCCTTTTACAGTGAAACCGATGAAACGTAACCGCAATTTCTACTCCAACAGCTTCTTTTCTCGCATTTCTCGCCTGTGGAATTCCCTTCTGTATGCTTGTTTCCCCAATGGCTATAACCTCTAGGAGTTTAAATGTAAGATCAATAGACACCTCCTAACACACTAACCCATACCCATTCTCTCCAACTCTCCCCCTATGTACATCCTAACTCGTCTATTGCCCTGTGTAACCCACTGCACTATAGTGGCAGTGGAATGCCTTGCTTGGGGTGACATGATTAAATATATATATATATATATATATAAAGTTAAAAATAGTTTCACAGTTTTAGTTTTTCCAAATATTTACACTAAAGTAATAACATCAGAAAGAGACATCTGAGGTTCTTGGAACACATAATGAGGAAAGAGGGCCTAGAGAATCTTATACTCACAGGATGGATAGAAGGAAAGAAAAACAGGGGAAAGTAGTGCAAGACATATTTGATAGGCTTGAGCGAATGGATGATAAAGCGGAATTTGGGAGCGATACCATGAGAAAAAATATTGAGTGTGACAAGTAGAAGTCCATGACTGCCTATATTCTGAAGGGACATGGCACATGAAGAAGAATATATGTATAGTTTACTCAGTCGGGGAGTAGGGTAAATATCTTTATACCATACATTAACCACCACAGCAATGACTCTAGGCCTCACCATTGGGGGAATATACTCATATATCTATATCCAATTATGAAAAAGCAT